>JARHVA010000330.1:5535000-5742500 GCA_037957365.1 Torreya grandis
GATAAGGACTAATAGCAGTAAGATTCCTTATGAACTATGGAAGGTTAGACTTGTAATTGTATAACACTTTAAAGTGTTTGGGTTTAAATGTTTCTTCAAAATAGATGATGAAGACTTAGGTATCTTTGATTCCAGATCTGATGAATGAATATTATTAGGATACTCATGAATGAGCTTAGCCTATATATGTTATAACAAGAGACTACAAAAGATAGTGGAAAGTATCAATTTAACTATTGATGACACAAGGAAATCTCACTCTCATTCAAAGAACTCTTTAGAGAATTTAGACTAAAAGAATGAAGAGGAGACTATAGAGGTTGATGAGGAAGAAGAAGAAAGTGAAGAGAGATAGGACTCAAAATGAACCTCAATACAAATTCAAAAATATCACCCTAAATCTCAAATCATTAGAAATAATAATGAAAGTATGCAAAGAAGGATAAGACTAGTAAGTAATGTAAATCAAGAAAATGTTTCTCTATTAGCCAAGATTGAACAAAAGAGTCTTATAAAAGCTAGAAAATACAAATTCTAGATAAGTGTTATGAATGATGAGTTAGATGAAATAGATAATAATGAGACTTGAGAAATAGTTCCTAGGGATAAATACAAGAATGTCATTGGCACAAAATGGGTGTTTATAAACAAGTTGAATGAAGATGGAGAAGTAACTAGGAACAAGGATAGATTGGTATGTAAGGGGTATGTATAAGTTGAATAGATATCATTTGAGGAGACCTTTACACTAGTATCAATATTGGAGGACATAAGATTGTTTCTAGCTTATACAAGATTACAAGGATTCAAGGTATAATAGATGGATGTCAAATCTGCCTTTTGAAATGGGAATTTGGAAGAAGTGTATATTGATAAAATTGAAGGGTTATCACTATCAAATGATAAATAATATGTTTAGAGATTGAAAAAGGTTCTCAATGGTTAAAATAAATCTCTTATAGCTTATTATTCTAGGTTGTACAAGTATTTATTTGATCAAGGATTCAAAAGAGGAGTTGTAGATAGTAATCTATATATCAAGATAGAAGATGACCATCAGCTAATAGTAGTTATCTATGTGGATGATATAATCCTTAGTGGAAATAATGAGAAAATGATAAAGGACTTTTTAGAGGTGATGAAGAAAAGGTTTGGGATGTCCATGCTAAGAGAACTATCATTATTTTTTGGGTTACAAATCACTCAATCTAAAAAAATATGCATTCATCACAAAAGCCAAGTATAAAAGAGAGATGTTGAATAATTTCAAGATGGAGAATTGAAAGATAGTTAATAAACTTATGATCACATGATGTAAATTTAGAAAGGAATATGAGTCTTCAAAGGTCAATTAGACATCATATAAGTCAATGATTAGAAGTTTGTTGTATACCACTACCTTTAGGCCTGCCATCATGCAAGCAATCGATCTTGTGGGAAGGTTTCAAATCAAATCCAAAGGAGAATCATATGAAAGAAGTCAAAAGGATTCTCAAGTATCTCAATAGGAATATGGAGTATGGATTTTGGTATCCAAGAAGCAAGGATTTTAATTTGACAACCTACACAAATGCAGATTTTGTAGAAAGTATAGATGATATGAAGAGTACCAGTAGAGGAACCTCCTTCGTAAGTGGTGCCTAGTTTCATAGATAAGTAAGAAATAACCGTTAGTATCAATATCCACTTGTGAGGCTGATTAAATTTTAGAAACTTCATGTTGCACTTAGGTACTATATATGAAATAGACCCTAAAAGACTACAAGGTGGAAAATTATGGTCCTAGCCCTATCTATTATTATAATACAAGTTCTATAAGTGTCTCAAATAACCTTTACATGCACTTAAGAACCAAACACATTCCCATCAATTATCATTTTATAATAGAATAGGTAAGTGAACAAATTTTAAAACTTGAATATGTTTCTACACAAGATCATATTGTAGACATCTTGATCAAACCACTTATAATAGTAACTTTTGAACACCTAAGACAGGAATTTGGGGTAATTCCTACCCCTAGTAATCATTAAAGAAGCCAAGTAGTTAACGGGATCTAATCATGATCATTATCTCCAAGAGAAATTGAGTTATTACAATAAGGTATGCATGGAGATAAGGGGGAAATGTTTTTTTGTGTCATAAACTCAGTTATGTTTGTTGAGTATTTTGGTTACAAGGAGTGTGATCCAAGCAATTGTAGACATCATTTTGTCATTTATGTTAAAGGGGGATAAAGACCAAAATTAGGAGATAAGGATTATCATTTTTTAATATGGTTTTCCATAAATAACATATGGGGAGATTATTTAACATTGTTTCTATTGTTGAGGTTTGGCATTGAAATTATCATTGAAGTCAAAGGTTGTTCATGAGATCAGTGAATAATATTTTATTTGATTTCAACATTGAGACTATGACATTGGTTTAAAAAAATATAATTAATGTGATATATATGTATAATCATAAAAGAGTGTTTCAATATTAGTAACTAAATTTTTTAAGTGTTTGAACCTATCAAGAGACTTAAGAAGGCTTGTGCATAAGATACCTAGTATTATACATGAAGGAGCATGGTGGACTAGTGAGATGGATGCATAGAGACATAATAGGATGTATATATTTAATTGAGTATTCATATGATTCATTTGATCACTCAGGTGATTTTTAAGGTGAGCCTATAATGGTAGGACCTATAGACCTAGCATGTAACTAGACTAGTTCTGGACCCTACCTAACCTAATGTAATGCTATTAGGTATTCTCAAGGCACATGAAGAATTTATGTTTGTGTTTGAGAATGGTAATAGGTTTTATGACATGTATATTATGTTTTTATATCTTTTATAGTGGATATAAGGTCATTTTCAAGGCCTAATGTGACTTACAGTTCAAAGGCCTAGAGAGCAAAGAGAGAGATGGTGGCCAAATGGGGTATCGGGATCATTTTCCAAGGAAAGTGTATGTGTGAATTTTTATAGGTATGTAATTTTGTTTCAAGTATATTTAATAAATTTCATCTCAAAAATTTTAAGGTTAAGGCAAGAAAAATTTCTTTAAGGTCTCTTGAGTACACAAAATGGAGGGTTCTCAAGCTAAGAAGGACATTCAAGTGTTCATTGAGATTTGTAACCTCTATATGGGAACATAATATATTACTAATAGATGGGGAAGGGTCACATATAAAAGTTAAAATAATTTTTTTCTAGAATGAGGGGTTAATCTTTATGAATGATCATAATATTGGAAGATGGTTTAAACCCTCAAAGAACCCTAATAGTGCCCTGATGAGAAAGATCTTGTTTTAAAATGATCCAAATGGTTTGGTATGACTATTTAATTTATTTTAGGTTGTATTAAAATATTATTATAACCTATAGGTGTTATTTTTTTAAAAATATTTCTATCCCTCGGGAGTGCTAAATTGCTCTTACAAGTTGACTAGTTGCTAACATGCCTAATGGTGCTGACAATGAGAAAACTAGGTAGAAGTGAGAAGTTGATTAGGGATGTGTTATCATGGATTATGGATTAATAAAATTTCATGTATAATTTATTAAATAATTTTTAATACATTTTAATTTTGGATATATTTTTTTTAGGTCAGTGGATATGAGGAAAATGCTGCTCATAAGTTGACTTGTCTTGTTTAGGTGAGATAATGAGGTACAAGATTGTTAGATTGGTCTACAAGATCAATATTTCCATGTGATAATATTATATATGTATATTATAATGGTATAATGACATCATAATATAATTTAAATGAATTTTAAGTCCATGAAATTTGTTCTATAGATGTTTCATGTCATTGTTTTCATGACTATGTTTTGAGGCTAGTTGGCAGTTATGATCGGGCTACTTGCAGAGAAGGGTATGTGTCATTTTACCATGTGTAATGAAGTATAATTAACTTGGTTAATTATTTAAGGTCATTTATATTGGGTATTTTTTATTTATTTACATGGATGATTTGAGAAATTGTGCATATGCTTTAGTTGTTCAAGATAGACTTTCTAGGTATGCACAGGCTTAGTATGAACAACATTTTGAGAAGAGGTTCAAGTGGTGGTTGGAACTAAAAGGTGTTGGGAGAATAAATTCAAGTTTTATAAGGTATATTTTAGTTATATTTTATATGTTCATACCATTTGAGATTTTTAGAGTATTCTAAATAATTCAAAGGGTAATGTGTGGTAATGAAGGCTTAATTGAATTAGGTTTCCTTAAGGACTAAAAATAATTTTTTGTCTTATATGCTATGAATGACCTATTGTAATGTTTGATTCATGTTTTTTTATGTTATAATGGATATTTAATTTAAAATATAAGTTTAAAAGTGGTTATGGCTAACCAATAGGTGTATGAGCGAGAGCTTAGTATAAGAACAAGGCCTTATAGGCCTAATTAGTTAGTTACCAAGTATGAGAGTTGAAGTAGAAGATATGAAATTTTAAAAAGATAAAGGAGGTATTATAGACCATAATAAAGGTGCATATAAACTATAATGAATATATAATATGGGTACTGTAGATGAATATCAAGGTTAAATGACCTAATCTCTCTTGAAAAGGCATAATTGAGCGTAGAAGGCTAGAGACCAGTATGAGAAGGATAGAAGTGTGTGAAGAGTTAAAGAAAGAGATACTCATATGTTTTATGAGAAAAAATTGGTTATGAATGTGATAAAATATTTGAGGTTACTGAGTTGTTTTTGAGTCATCTAGAGGGTTGGTGCTTTCTTTCAATTGGTTACTTGCTAAAGCTTAGTCAAGTTGGTGTTTATCTAGTTGGGGTTGGTGCTCCAAGTGAAGTTGGTGCTTCACTAAATCTTGATATTTGAATTATATAAGATATTAAATTTTCATAATTAGTGGGTTTCCTTCCACTTGAGGGTTTCCCACTCAAATAAAGTGTTCTCTGTGTTATGCTCTTCTCTCATGCTCATGGCTCTTAATATTTTACTAGTTTACTAAATTATTTTGATAGTTCATGAATGATAAGGTAAAGTTGTAAAAGTTTTGAATATTTATTCACCACCCCATTTATCATTATGTTTAAAATAGTTAAAATGATATTAAGTTATATAAAGGAAACTATGGAGTATGGATTGTGGTATCCAATAAGTAAGGAGTTTAATTTGATAGCCTACACAGATGCAAATTTGTCATGAAGTATAGATGATAGGAAGAGAAACAATGAATGAGCTTTAGTTCTAGGTGGGTGCCTATTTTCATAGATAGGAAAGAAGAAACCATCAATATCATTATCCACTTACAAGGATAAGTACATTGAAGTATATTCTTGTTGCACTTGGGTCTTATGGATGAGATAGACCCTAAAAGAATATAAGATAGAGTATGATGGTCGTATCCCTATTTGTTATGACAATACAAGTGATATAAGCATCTAGAATAACCCTATCATTCACTCAAAGAACAAGCACATTCCCATCAAGTATTATTTTATAAGAGATTAGGTAAGTGAACAAAGTTTTAAAATTGAATAAATTTCTATATAGGATCAGATTACAAAAATCTTGACCAAACCACTTCCAAAGGTAAATTTTCAAAACCTAAGATAGGAATTAGGTGTAATTCCTACCCCTAAAAATCATTAAATAATCCAAGTAATTATAGGGTGTTAATAATGATCATTATATCTAACAGTATGTGAGTTATTCTAAGAAGGTATGCATGGAGATAGGGGGAGCATGTTTGTATTATGTCTCATAAACTCATAAGTCTTGTATGATGAGTATTTTGTTTGCAAGGAGTGTGATCCAAGAAGGTACCGATATCACATTGTCATTTATTTCAAAGGGGGAGAAAGACCTGAATGGGGAGATAATAATAATCATTATATACTATGTTTTTCCATCAATGTAAAAGGGGGATATTATTGAGCATTATTTCTTTTGTTTAAGTTTGGCATTGATGTTGTTATTGATGTCAAAGGTTCTTAAAAAAGGTGTTCATAAAGTCATTGAAGAATGTTATTATTTGATAGCATAATTTTGAGGTATGACATTGTTTTAGGAGCATGTTATTCATGTGATCAAGGTTTAGAATCATAAAAGAGTGTTTCAAGATTAGTTGTTAAGATTCAAGTGCTTGTGATGCATAGTCATGGCACTAGTCATAGCTTTTGTAAATCCTTAGTGAGAAGTTTTTAGTATGGTGTCCTAGTGAGATGGATGCATAGAGGCATAATATGTTTTATAAGTTTTCTTTATAATGCATATGAGTAATTAAATAACTCAAGAGAGTTTCAAGGTAAGCCTACAGGGGTAATACCTTATGTCCAAGTCTACAACTAGACTAGTTATAGACCCTACCTGACCTAATGAGATGTCATGAGGTGTTGTCAAGGCATAAAAAGGATGTAAATTAGCATATGAGCATAAAATTTATTTATTTATTTTGATATTGAGGTGTAAATTACATTTAAATAGGCATGAAGTTTAGTTTCAAGGCCTAATGTGGTTTGCAGGTCAAGGTCAAGAGAGTAAGGAGAGAGATGGTGGCCAAATGAGGTATGTGATTCATATTTTGAGATAATAATGAGAATGTGAAAATTTAAATAGGTATTATATGTTTTTTTAAGCATTTTCACAAGGTTTTAGGTCATGGTTTTCAAGATAAGGCATGAAAAGTGGGTTTAAGGTCTATCATGTGCACAAAATGAAGGGTTCTCAACTGAATAAGGAATTTCAAGTGTTAATTTACATGTGTAACATATGAATGGGAACATAATATATTAATTATATATGGTTGAGGTTCATAAATTTAATTTCAAGTCATTAGTTTCTTAAATGTGGGGCTAAGCTTTATGAACAATTACTAATAGTGGAAGATGGTTTAAATCCTCAAAGAACCCTAATAGCGACCTGATATAAAATAAGTTATTATAAAGTGATAAAAATATATTGGTATGTATATTTAGGTCATTTAAGGTTGTATTAAACTCTCTCAGTAATTTCTAGGTATGATTGGTTTGTCAGGTGTGTGAGTAGACCCAATAGGAAAGTGCTAGTTTCTTAGAAAATTATAGTAGTAGTCAAAGTTGACATAGTAAAAGTTGATTAATGAATGGAAGAATAATTTTTATACTTGTGTTTAATTTACATGATGGTTTATAATAATTTTATATCACTTAGGTGTGATAAATTGATCGTCCAAGTTGACCAGTCACTAACATGCCTAATGATGGAAATAATGATAAACCTAAGCAGTAGTGAGAAGATGTTTAAGGATCTGTTATCATGGAATAAGGATGAATAAAAGTGTATGGATACATATTTAAATAATTTTAAGACATTTTAATGTTTTATATAAGTTTTTGAGGTTATTAGATATGATGAAAATGTTTCTCATAAGTTGACCTGTCTGATTCAGATGAGATAATGAGGTACAAGATTATGAGATTGGTCTACAAGACCAATATTGCCATTTGACCATATTATATTACAAATTTATAATGTTATAATGATCATGTATTATGTTCCAAATTAATTATGAGTATTTTAAAGTGGTCATAGAGGTGTTGAAGGTCAAAATCACCATTATTGGTCTTAAAGGAAAACTAGTAGTTCTAAGTGAGCAAGTTGTAGGAGTGTTTCTGAGTCCTTTTTCCTTGTGTAATGAAGTCAATTCACTTGGTAAATTTGTTTAGGTATTTAAGTTTATTTTTATATGTTTTATTTCCATGTTTTTTTAATATAACTAGTGTTTAATCTTCATTAGTTCAAGATAGATTTTCTGGGTATGCACAAACTTATTTGTGAACATTACTAATGGCGTGCTTAAAGTGGTGGTTGGAGATAAAAGGTGTCATGGACATAGTACAAGATTATTAAGGGTATATTTATTTTAATATTAGTTTTTAATACCATGTATTAATTTTTAAAATGTTCCAAGAAGATCAAAGGGTAACATGTGCTAATGAAGGCCTAATTGAATTATTTCTCCTTAAGGCCTAAAAGAGGTTTTGGTCCTATATAATATGATCAACATATTTTAATGTTTTATTAATGTTTTTAGAATTTAATAAGGCTTATTTTATATTAAATATAATTTTTCAAGTGTGTATTTCCAACCAAGATTTGTATGACCAAGATCCTAGTATAAAAATAAGGCCTAATAGGCCTAATTGACTAGTTAGAGTATGAGTGAGTTGAAGAAGAAAATATAACACTTTGAAGAACTAAAGGAGGAATTTTAAACCATTATAAAGGTACATATAAACTATCATGAAAATATAATAGTATTAATATAGATTAATATCAAGGTCAAATGACATAATATGTCTTGAAGAGAGCTAGTTGAGTGAAGGAGTGTAAAAGGTAGTTTGAGAGGGCTAAGAGTGTGAAGAGATAAAATAGTGGTCATCATAAGTTGTTTTAGAAATAAGGTGTATTATAGGTGATAAAATTATTCATGTGTATGACTTTGTTCTGAGTTATCTAGGGGGTCGGTGCTTCCTTGCAAGTAGGTGCTTGTTAAAGCCTAGTCAAGTGGGTGCTTGGCTAGTTGGGGTTGGTGCTCCATGTGAAGTTGGTGCCTCACTAAATATTGATGTTTTTAATATAGGAATATAGTCAATTTTCATATAGTAGTGGGTTTTATTCCCCTTGAGGGTTTCCCACTCAAACAAGTCTTCTATGTGTTATGCTCTTGTCTCATGCTCATATAAATGGTTCTTGATGTGTTGCTAGTTCACTATATTGCTTTGATAGTTCATGAATGATAAATTAAAGTTTTAAAAGTTTTTAAAGATTGATTAAATCCCAAATCTTAGTCATTGTGATTATAAAATGTGTTTAAATTGAGATCAATCATTGAATATTCTTAGACTATCCTTATCATGTTAGAAGTAGTCAATTTGGTGCATGTGCTATGAGAAGGGAATCTAGTAGTAGATTGGGTAGCTAATGAAGAAATATAGCTTAGGGACAATGAAAATATAGGATATAAGAAATGTAATTTATAGTTTATGAAATAAATCCACTCCTTTATAAATTAATATCTAAGAATCTTATAATAAGCAAAATTTGAGGATTGATAAAGCAGGAAAGGAAGGCCTTTGGGTTAGAAAATAAAAGTGATAGGGCATTTCAAATGACCTTTTCTATCATATTTTTTGCATATAGTTTTATATTTTAGTCAAAAAGGTTTTATTTAATTTGATAATTAAAATTTTAAGCATACGTGTCTTTAAACCTATCAAATTTGATAGAGTTTTATGATGAGTGTAGTTATATGGTGTTGGGGTTTAATCATTAATAATTAATTATTGTGGGAAAGGATTTCTACAACATTTGGGTGAATTGATGAAGTGAAGTGGAGATTTGACGTATTTATCTGCCATGGACTTATGTGGGATTTCATCTTAATATGGATTTTCACAATGACATTGTAATAGTCAAGCTAGGTTTAATATCTAAAGTTTGAGCTAGGTTGGGTTGGATAGAGGTAAATGAGATCATCAGGAGAAGGATAGTAAAATTATTAATTAATAAGGGAAACATGTCACTCATACATAATGGCAATATAGGGATGTAATCATAAATAGTTTTTATACAAATTTAGACAAGGATATTAATATCATGTACATGCATATTTGGCTTAGGATAATCTAGGAGGTGATAACAAACATGGATGAAGTGGATGCGTAAGATATTAGGAAATTACTAAAATACTTTATGCTAGATTTGGAGTATTCATTTGATAATAAAAATGTGTTTTCTACTACTCAAAATGCCAACAAGACCAAAATTATGTCAAGCACATCAAGGGCCTTATCCCTCCATAAATAGGATATGGAGATTGAATAACATGTGCATTTAGTGGTATTGGAGGTAACCTATCATAGACATACAATTCTAAAAGACATGGTGAAGTTGTAGAAATGTCTAGGGATGGTTACTGAAAGGATGGGCATTCACTTTCCTTAGGACCTTGTTATTGATCCTCCTAGCTAATATGATTTGGAGGAGATGGAGAATGGGGAAGTAGGGAAAGTGTTGTGAAGTGTGGTTATTAGGTCTATTTCTAGGAAGCCTAAGGCTAAATAATTTATAAAGGATCAAGGATAAATTATATGTATGTACTAAAAGTATTACAGGGTGCTTCTAATCCTATCCTTTTTATAGTGTAAGTTAAGGGTGAATCCCCTATTTTTTGGCTATTTAATTATATTGAATTAAATGTATAAGTAGGATAATTAATAAATAAATAAATGGAATTTTACTATCTTTGGCATTTCTAGTTTGGGGTATTTTATTTCTTTTTGGTTTGTTTGATCCCCTGCCAATGGGTAGCACCTCATTACATATTTGGTGGGGTTTGAATTGATTTATGTTGGTGGGGTTTTCCCCTAGGATATTTTATCAATATTTTTTGTTCTTGGGATGTACCCATGTTACTATAGAAAATAACAATATATAAAAATATATATACCATTTCACTACAAAGAAATAATTCTAGTTTAATAGTTGCTTTGTGAAAAATAAGTACTCATAATTATTAAGGTTGTTTTATATTTTTCATTTAAGTGTTCAATGTTTACAATTCTTTATGAATTAATATAAATCATTATAATTTCTAATACTACACATCTGGTAAAAAAGTTGTGTCCCTTAATTGCATTTCAGAGACCATATCAACATTTCCTATTTCCATATTCAAATCAGATATTTATTGAAATAACAAAAAGGTTTTTATGTCAAATATTATTTATGTGTTAGCATATTCATATAGAATTCAAAATGGGATGACTTGATCATGGCCAATGACACCCAATCCATCGGTCTTCCTACTTGCTTACACAACCCTTTTAAGTTATTCTTTCACTGATTCTCAGTCATCGACAACCTTTTAGACTTAACCCTTACAGACCCAAGTAGCTATTTTAGGCCTAGATCCATCCCCCTATGTCTCATACCCTTTAGAAAATATTTCCAAACTTGTACATGAGTGCTAAAACCTAGGGTGTCTTGATTTTGGCACTATTGTCCAAGTGTAAAATTGGTCCCAACAGTTAGATTATTTTATATCCTTATCCTTTTTATTGTTGGACTAAAATAAATTCATTTAACCCATAATCATTAATTTCCCTATAAAAGGCTGTTAAAATTCAATTTAGAAGGGTTGGAATTGATTAATAGAAACTAAGCAAGAATACAAGAAAGTACACTCAAGCACTATTCCCTATTCTCTACATACAGCTTTCTAAGATCACTTTAGTCTTATTCAAAACTTTACAACAATCCCTAGCCATTTGAAGGACATCTATTTCTTCATCTAGTTGAATTTATCATATACAATTTCACCAAGCACTTTAATGGGAGAACTACATTAGCTTGATCCCTCCTCAGAGTATTGGTGTGTAGGCAGCATGCTGACACATGGGATATGAAGTGCATCTAGTGTATACTTTACACACTAACCCATTCTATATATTTTTTAATTTTACATCTATGTTCAAGTGTGAAGAGATTCTAAGGCTTTAAATATTAAAAATAGACACACAGTAAGATTTGTAGGCTTCCAAGCTTTAATATTTCATTGATAGGGTAACACAAGCTTAAAGAATAGAACCCAAAAAGCTCAAACCACCTAGACAAAAACATCAAAAATGGACTTCAATGATATACAATAGGGTGTCCCACTTTTGGTTCTCCTATCCAATCTAGAAATGAACCTCAAGATCCAGTTTTTGACAATTTTCTAGTCCTACTCCTCCAGTATAAGACCCTGTCTCAGTCAAAATAAGCTAAGTTATATTTATCTTGTTTATTACTATATTTAGAAAAGGCAAAAATACAAATATATTTAAAAAAATTAGTAATTTAATTACTGCATATTATTTACTAATTTACTTTTCATAGACCTATTTATTTAATTAAAAATAAAATCTAATTATTTTGAAAACAATAAAACATTTGGTGAACCCGACTTACTTCAAATTTTGCATAAAAACCCTAGCAGCCCTAGAGATAATTATTTTTATTTTTTTCCATAATTTCCTAATTTTTAATACATTTAAAAATTATAAATATATAATTTAATTGAAAAAATATCACATATTTTGTTAAATCCCTATTTTGCACATACTAGGTCCTTTTTGCATATAAACACATTCCAAACACTAGGAAAAATATATTGCTAATGTTAGATTTTTTTTAAATTTTTCCTAAAAATTTCAAGTAAAATTATACAAATTGTCTCTAAAATTTTAAAATTATTACATTAATTTTAAAAATTCATTTAAAATCCCTAGTTGCATACACTAGCTCCTCCTTTACTTTTGAGGTATCACCTTACATCCATAGCCAAATTGCAAAAATGATGCTCATTTATTTACAAACTTTTATTACATTTCTTGTAAATAATAAGGAAACAATAATAGTGCCTATCATGTACATTAATGGTGAAGTTTATCATATGTTAGTAAAAAGCTTCATTCTTTGCATTTCATGTTTATTCTTCATACTAAGGGATGATATTACAACATTTATGGCTAAAATGACACAAGATTTCAATATGCCTTTTGCATACTCTCTATCTCTATATGGACAAATATTCAATTTTATCATGCTAAACATGTTAGCCAAATTATGTTACAACTCAAAGCTCTTTATGAATTTAGGCACAAAATCAAGTTCTCTCCTTTACTCTCTATTTATCATATGGAAAAATGTTTAGATTCATTATGCTCAACACATACAAAATGTTATGGTGCATATCAAAATTTTATATGTATTCATGCACAATGTCACACTTTCTATCTCTTACTTGCTATGTTTCCTATGGAATACTCTTTATAAGTATATCTATGCACAAATTATCACTCAAGTTACATGCATTTCACTCCACATTTATGCCTTCTACCTCAATGCATATTACTCATTGTCTATTTTTGAGTACCTCCCTATCATTATTAGACTCCAACATACACTAGTGGTTATATCATCCCTACTTCCTTTGAACTTGGTACATCTAGCTCTTACCTTACACTTACTACCAACTTTATGCCTATAGTAGATCATGCAGTCCATGCTATCACCCAATTTTATGAAGATAGGTAGGTTGATTACACCCAATACCATAGATTTAATACTTAGGCTAACACCCCTCTAGATACAATTTTTGTTCTCAAACTCCTTCAATGATCAGATACTTATAAAGATGTATTGTTTTCAGCTCTTCATAATATTAGAATTCCTGTTTCCATTGAACCAGCCTATGTTGTATCCATACTTAATACAATGTAATGGACTGAAGAGCACATCTCTTTTGAAAAAGAGGATTTATCCCTACAACACATCATTGAACAACATCTACCTTTGTACATTCAATTATGAATTAATGATGTGGGAATCAAAATAGTACTAGTTGATAAAAGTTTAGGACTTAACATTTACAACATATCCTTTCTTAAATGTCTTAACATACAACCTTAAGATCTAGACCATTCTAATATGAACATTAGAGTATTTGACAACATTTCATAGAAATTAATGAGTCAAATAACACTCAATCTTACCGTAGGGCCTAAGACACTACCAATAACATGCCAAGTCATGCCAAATGACCTTAATTATAATTTAGTACTTGGTCGGCCTTAGATTCATGATATGCATGTAGTCCCTTCCACACTCCATGATTGTCTAAAATTTAGTCACAAAGGTTATATATACACATTACCAATAGACTAAAAACCTTTTAAATATTGTCGAGTGGTTGAATCTCTATAGAATTATATCCTACACTTTAATCTAGGTAGTATACCTACACAACCTGTCACTCACAATGCACCCTCAGACCATATACAAAATCAAATAATTCTAAATTATGTCATAACACAAGTACCAAATTACCAATTCACCTCACCATTTGCACTTAAATATCTTAATAATATGGGCTATTAGGGCAAAGGGCTTGGAAACCCTGAACAAGGAATAGTCAATCCTATCAAGGCATCCACACAACATAAATTATAAGGGCTAGGATACCAATTTCACCTTAATCATGATAAATCCTCTCCCATAATTTCACAACACATATAATTTTGTCCACAAATTATATGCACTAACAATATAGTTAATCATACTTCTACATTATCATTGGTCTACCCTAATATCATTGACAATATAACTTCACTTGGCATGTTTACAATAGATGAATTCTCTAGTAGTGAATCCCTCTTATAATTTTTTGGTGCATATGAGGACCTCCCATCTTTTTACCATAAAAATATATTTCCAAGCCACATTCATGCCCAAATATACTTTGTAGAAAGTATAGACTCCTATTTTGATATACCAGTTGAGTTAGATAATACTATCCCTACAAATCCATATACACTTGATCATTCCACATTAATTAATGAATAAACAATAAATTTCAATTTCAAAACTGGCAAGGATCCCCAAATTGTCTTATTATCTACTACCCTAAGAAAAGAAAGGATGTTGATATTCATCAGGCTTTAATAAATTTTCTTGAACTATTTGCTTGGTCATATTTAGATATTCCAAGAATTGATACATCTATAACAATCCATCAGATTCTTTTATACCCTAATTCTAAACTAGTTAAATAAAGAATTCAAAAAATGCATCCTAACATGGCTCTCTTAGTCAAGGATGAAATCCAATGCCTCTTAGATGTTGGTTTCATTTTCCCAATAACACATCTTGAATGGATTTCCAATATAGTTTCCATAGTCAAACCTAATGAACAAATTTGATGTTTTTCCGATTCACGAGATTTAAATAAAACATGCTCCAAAGATGATTTCCCCTTACCAAATATCAACATGATAATTGACTCCACAACTATATATGAAATGCTATCATTTATGGATGGTTTTGTTGGTTATAATCAAATCAAAATTTCTAAAGAAGATCAAGAAAAAATATGTTTTACAACACCATGGGGTACATTTTGTTACATTGTCATGCCTTTCAGATTAAAGAACACCAGATCCACATATCAACATACTATGATGCACATTTTTTATGACTTAATTCACCATATTATCAAGGATTATGTTGATGATGTACTAGTTAAATACAAACAATGACAACATCACACTATTGATTTACAAAAGATTTTCACATGACTTAGGTAATAAAACATTAGATTAAACCCAAAAAAATGTGTGTTTAGAGTTTTATTAGGGAGACTCCTAGGTTTCATTATATCTTAGCATGGCATAGAATTTGATCCTAAGCAAGCCAAAGAAATTATTTACATGCCACCTCCTACCACCTTAAAATAACTCCAACCCCTCCAAGGCAAGATCCAATCAATCTGCTATTTTATATCCCAGGTTGTTGATAAAATTCAGTCCTTTACTCAATTAATAAATAAAGATGAAAGTTTATTTGGGACCAAGCTTGTAAAAATAGCTTCGACACAATCAAACAATATATTCTTAATCCACATATTTTAGTACCACCTATCCAAGACAAGCCTTTCTTGCTTTATATCTTAGTAATAGATCATGCATTAGGAACACTCTTAGCACAACCTGATCAAAATACTGAATGATTAGTTTATTTCATCAGTCACACATTGGTTTATTATGGAAAAATTTATTCCCCAATAGAAAAATAATTTCTAGCATTAGTTTTTACCACACAAAAACTCTGACATTACAAGGTCAATAATAAGACTCAAGTTATCACAAAAGTATACCGTTTAAAGTTCCTACTAGTCAAACCACATCTTTCTAGCCATATTGCAAAATGGGTTATGTTATTAACCAAATTTGACTTAAAAATAGTCCTTAAACAATAAATAAAGGGCCAAATCATTGTAGACCATTTGGCAGTAGCCACCCTATTAGATACCAACCCTTTAAGTGACACATTCAGAGATGATTTCACTACCTATTCTAATCATTAGAATACCTGGACCATGTTCTTTGATATCTCCTAAAGCACATATGGTGTAGGGGTAGGCATTATCTTAATGAATCCTTCTAGTCATATAATTCCTATACCATATTGATTAAGTTTCTCATGCACCAATAACACAACATAATATGAAGCATTTATTTTAGGATTGTTCGCTAAACAATCCCTCCAGATCAAATCTATTTAATTCTTTAGTGATTTCCAACTTATGGTCAATCAAGTCAATGATGTGTATCAAATAAAATAAGAACACCTTATCCCATAGCACAACATGGTATAATGTCTACCATTACAATTCAATTATTTTTCCATTGAGAGCATTCCCCAAAAAGATAACAAACATGTAGACACAATAGCCAGTGTTGCATATTCAATCCCCATTGAGGTCAATGATGATCAAGTAATTTTTATAATTAAATGATTACAATCACGTTCAATATCCAATGTAGATTTGATCACTCTTTCCATCTTACCTACTACACATAGCTCTACAACCCCATAATGGTTCTCTAACATTTATAACTTTATCAACAAATATATTACACCAAACACTTTCTCCCAAAATGACAAATGTAATTTATAAAATCTAGCACTCTGTTATGTCATCATTGGTAGGGACCTTTTCAAATGATCTTTCGATGGACACTTAGTATGGTGCTTAACCTCGATAGAAGCCAAAATTTCTCTAGCTCAAATACATGACAGTGAGTGTGGTGGTCATTTTAGAGGAAACGCCATGTCATACAAAATCCTTCAATAAGGTTATTACTAGTCTACCATGGAAGATGAATGTTTACAATATGTGAAGCTATGTGATAAATGTCAATGACATAGTAATCTACAACATGTACCATCATAAAAATTACAACCTATCATCTCTCCATGGCCATTCATGTTATGGGGATATGATCTCATTATAAAAACCAACCCCAAGTCCACTGATGGACATAAGTTCATAATCATAGCCACATAATACTTCACCAAATTGGTAGAACTAGTTCCACTTCAATCTACCATAGTGGAAGACATTTGTAGTTTTATCATGACTTATTATTTCATATTTTGACCTACCTAAAACTATCATTTTTGATAATGGAACATCATTCAAGAGCAAAACTATCAAAAAACTTTGTACCAAATACAAAAATAAACACACATTCTCCACTCCATATTACCCATAAGGAAACAGTAAAAAAGAAGCCACTAATAAAATAATTAACATCATTTTGAGCAAAATAGTAACAAAATTTATCAATGATTGTCACAATCAACTAGTTTTCACACTATGGGCCTATCACATAAGTATTTTTATACCCATGGGGGATACTCATTATTCACTTTTTTATGGCATAAAAGTAGTTGTAGCATTAGAATTAGAAATTCCATCCCTTCATGTCTCCTTTAAAGGTATTCTCACTAATGACCAATAATGAGAAAAGTGTCTACACCTGTTCAAATAGTTAGACCATACACACATTCAGGCTATAGAACACCTCTAAATTTACCAAAAACATATATAATGATCCTAAAATAAGTGAGTTCACATAAAAGAATTCAAAGTTAATGATCTTGTTCTCAAAGAATAACTTCACAATTTCAATGCCAAAGAAAAAACCAAAGAAAAATTCAAACCTAATTGGCTAGGTCCTTACATCATTAATTAAAAACTTAGCCCTAAAGTGTACCATCTAGCCTCAATTGAAGGAAAGAAACTCAAAAATATAATGAACATTATGCATTCATGCAAATTTCATGTATAATATGTTTTTTCTACACAATTTTTGTGCATAATTTTCTTTTCAACATTGATTGTACATAATCTCTTCTGCTTGACCTATACATAGCTTATATCAAAATAAAAAAATAATACAAAAAACTCAAAATAAAAAATCATTCAAATATGTCAAAAATACCAAAAACATTTAGATTGTATGCATCATCCATTCTTTTCATTACTACTATCATGTTAGGACTTACATTTGTTGTTTCATGCTATTGCATGTCCATTTTTCTACATTACCATGCTTCACTTGATCTTCTTTGAGTGTGTGTAGTGACATCCAAACACTTTATTACTTCAATCTACCCATTGGGGGGGGAATTACTATTTCTACATTCAAGACACACATTGATATAACGACCCACTGGGGGAATATTCTACATGACTACACCATCTAGGTTATGTCATTCCTACACTAAACACTCTGAGTTATCAAGCTGATGTGCATTCCTTTATAGATTAGATAGATTACTATATCAACATTTAACTAGTATCTAGAACAAATATATTTATTAGAATATACTTAATCTTATACTACACATGTTTTGTTAATTTCACATTTACTTTGATTAGTTATATGTGATTGTACCTTTCCAATTATTACATGTTTTCTCCTCTTGCTTAACATAGCTTGTGTGATTGCATTTCCTATTCCTGCTTGTCTCCTATTTGTGACTTAGAACATTTTTCAATTTCCTTTGATTTTATTCATGTCTTTTCCTTAGGACATTTGTTAATGTAGTTTTCTTTTACTCTTCCATGTGCCTGTGGCCCCTATGCCAATTTTGCTTGTTTCACTTGTACATGTATGTGGCATGTGAACATGCCTTCTATGCTTGCATTATAGTTTTAGTGACATGTTCCCATTTCCCTCATTTTCATGGCTCCTTGCCCATCCATATATACTTCTTTCTTCTTTCTTATTTGATTTTTTTCTTGTTTACTTCTCAATGTGTGTAATGCCACGATCTACATCATTCATTTCCCTTGATTTCTCAAATGCCATGATGGACATCATGCTCCATTCCTACTTGATAGATAACGTCTAACATTTCTAGTTCTAATTAAGTACATTGCACATGATTTTACATTGTTATATCTATCTAGGCATACCCCTATTGATCTAACAATCTCTAAATGCAAACATTGTTATATCTAGAGATATCTTATCAAATTTCATTGCTATATCATGTATCTATGCAACATAACACACTTGCAAGATTATTTTATTTTGAGAGTATTCATTGTAGATTGAATCATTCCTACCCTTAGAAGAGGGGGAAATAAATAGGGGTTTTCTCATAGAGATCAAAGTTCCTAACAGTCGAAATAATATCATTCAGATCACCTAGTTTAGAATCCAGAGGTTAAAGTAGTTATAATAGAGTAGAAAAATAGTGACAGTTCCAAATCAACAACCAATTTTAGCACATGAAAATAGTGTTGGAAAAATACAATAGCACCAAACATAGGGGTGTCCTAGTTTTGGTGCTCCTATCTATGTAAAAAAGCACTCATGTTTTCTATAAATAGCAAAAAAATTAGTTTAGATATAGTTTTTGCACTCCAAATTAGTTATAATCAACAGTTTAGTTTAGTTTTCTTAGCGAATCTAGATATAGGGGGTTGTCATGCATGACATGATGATTCTAACTTCCAATTTTAGATTAGGTAGATTACATAACTTCCAAATTAGAATCCATGTTCTAAACACTAGTGATTAGGGGCAATGTGCATGGCACATTGGTCTTCTTTTATTTGAGTTTGGTTTATTATCTAGGCATTCTCAATAGTTGCATGCCTTACTCAATCTATAGGTGGTTGGTATCACTTTTAATTTGAAATTTCATACAATTTTAAATTTTTGAGTACCCAACTTCTCAACTTGGATTTCATATAAGTCTAGTACATCAGTTTTGGAGTGGCTTTCATACAAGCCTAACCTCCATATTTCAAAATGGCCAAGAGTGGCCTAGTTTCTACAATACATTCAAGCTATCCATGCCACATTGTCAGATTTATAGAACATCTATGGGATCCATGAGCCATCTCATATGACATCTATTCTATACTAGTATCACTTCATATCTTCACTTCATGGGGAAATGATGGAGCCAAAGGGCCAGTCTTTGTATTCTTGAGCCACCTATTTAAAGGGATTGGACATGCAATCCAAACATTGATTGACACATGAATGATTCATTAGATTCAATTAGTAGGTGATGATGGATCCAAATGCCCTACCTTTACATTCTTGAGCCACTTCTAGGGAATTGAGTAGTCATCTTCATTCATGATATGACTTTTGGTATAGCACACACCCAACACAATCCAACATCACAAAATGTTTTCTATTGATTCACATAACCAATGAGGTGTACTTATTACTTTTCCTTCTTCTTACTTAGATTTTATATGTTCTTGTTTTAGATATAGTGTATCTAGAAATAACTAATCTACTTTTATGTTTCATTTCAAATTTATAATGTGTTATCTCTATTCACATCTAACATCACATAGCTTCATGAGCTTCTCCCTTACAGGTAAGTTTAGGTATGCCTTTTACTTTCCTTTATGCTATTATTTTTCTTTTTTGCATCAATTTAATAAAGGGGGAAAAATATAGTCATATAAAATGTAAAATTGGATGACTTAAGCATGGCTAATGACACCCAATCCATAGGTCTTCCTACTTACTTACACAACCCTTCTAGGCTATTCTTTCATTGATTCCTAGTCATCCATAGCCTTTCAGACTTAACCCTTATAGACTCAAGAAATTATTTTAGGCCTAGATCTATCCCCATAAGTCTCATTCCCTTTGGACAACAACACCCAACTTGGATAGGAGCGCTAAAACCCAAGGTGTCTTGATTTTGGTGCTATAGTCCAAGTGAAAAATTGGTCCTAACAATCAAATTATTTCAGATCTTTATCCTTTTTCTTGTCAGCCTAATGTGAATTCATTTAACCCATGATCATTAATTTCTATATAAAAGGCCATTTAGAAGGGTTGACACTAATTGATAGAAAAGAATAAAGAATATAAGAAAGTACACTCAAGCACTCTTCCCTATTCTCTACATATAGCCTTCCAAGATAATTTCAAGCTTATTCAAACCTTTGCATCAATCCCTAGCCATCTAAAGTAAATCTAGTTTCACATCTAGTTGCATTTATCATACAAAATTGCACCAAGCACTTCAATGGGAGAACTAGATTAGCTTGATCCCTCCTTAGAGTATTGGTATATAGGAAGCATGCCCACACATGGGGTGTGAAGTATGTCTAGTGTATCCTTTACACACTAACCCCTTCTCTATCTTTTCTATGTTTCCATTCAAGTTTAATCACAAAGAGATCCTAAGGCTTTGAATATTAAAAACAGATGCACAATAAGATTTGTAGGATTTTAGGCTTTGACATTTCACTGATAAGGTAACATAGGCCTGTTGAATAGAACCCAAAAAGCTTAGACCACCTAGAGAATAGGAATGAAAAATGACTATAATGCTAAACAATAGGTTATCCCACTTTTAGTGCTATTGTCCAATCTAGAAATGAATCTCAAGATCTATTTTTTGATACTTTCCCAGTCCTGCTCCTCCAGTATCAGACCCTATGTCAGTCTGGTTAATTCAAAATAAGCTAAGATAGATTTATCTTGTCTATTACTATATTTATAAAAGAAAAAAATACAAATTTGTTTACACAAATTAATAGCTTAATTCCTGCATATTATTTATTGATTTACTTTGCTTAGACTTATTTATTTAATTAGGAATAAAACCCCATTATTTTGAAAATAATAAAATAGTTAATGTTGTTTCTTTATAGAGATTATGGTAGTAATTAAAAACAAAAATATAAATTTTATCAAATTTCCATTTATTTTAGACAATATGTTTAATTTTAAATAGTTATATGAGTGTCTCTCCTTTTTAATTACATTCTTATTTTAATTGTGTAAAATGAAAATGAAATGTCATAAGTTGTTAACAAAAAATGAAAAGAAAAGGTTATGATGTCTAATACAACATCTTACATGTGGAACTTTTATGGTTTCTTGGGAAGGAAAGGAAATTAAACAACTTAAAATTTGAATAATATTTTAGGTTTTATATGAATGGGATGATAACACCTTTTTACCATTTATTGATTTTCATATATATTTAATTTATTTATGGTTATCTACGTAAGAATGAAATGGGATGTTATTGAAATGATTATTATACCATTTAATGGATTGTAATGAAAAAAAATACTTGATATGTATTAAATATAAAAAAATTGTAGAGTTGAGGACATGATGGTTATAATTAAAATATAAAATTTTAAATTTAATTGAACCCTATAAAATATAGATAACCCTAATATAAAAGAAATAACACATAACACCTAAAACCCTTTTAATTTTTTAATAAATTCTCCTCATTTTATTAATTATATCAAAATATATGAGGAATAGGAAGTATCATAGATGTAACTAAAAATAATAAATCAAAATAACCTATGGATTCATTAAAAATATTTTGTAATTGCACTTTACGTTATAAATAGTAATAAGGTTCTCATTATTTTGATGACTCAAAAATAGTTGTTCCATTTTTTTGGGGAATAACATAGGTTAGTTGGTGACAATGGTAAACGATATAGTATAATGTGTAATCATGATGATGTGCATGGGTGGACTCTAAACTAAGTTAAGGAAACTTGTTTTCTTAGTGAATCTAATTAATGTAGTCGAGGATTTGTTTGAAGATCACTACTTCAAGATGGAAAAAATGAAGGGAACATCTACCTCTTAAAATAACAAAAAATATAAATATGGTATTTAAAAATTGGGAAAGGTAAATGGAAAATTTAGCATAATTATATTATTAATTTCACTCAAATGTGACTTAAAGGCATTATGGTGTTGGTTTTCATTTATAGAAGAATTGTTTGATGTTTCATCCATGATTGCATTGGTATGAATCAAATAAAAATAATAAGGTTTTTATTTCCTTCCAAGGGAAATAAATTCAGTGTAAATTTGATTTGGATGAGACATTATATTGTACCTATAGACATAAATAAGTGTGTTTGGGTATAAATACTACTCAAGAGCAAGGTGATCTTATAAAAAAATCCATATTTTAGTTTAGATATATAATATTGAAGTGGTTGCTATTTTTTATTCTTTCTCTTAATAAAATTTGATAAGCAAGGATTTCATATAAAATTTTAGGTTAGAAACTTACAATCATCCTAATCCATATCATTTAGGATTGGTAAATAAATTAGTATATTTAAATATGTCCAAGAAATGTAAAGTCACAATTTTAACTGATATAAATTTCATTGATGAATTCATAGTTGATGTTGTTACTATTGGCATATGTATTGTAGGGTTTGGCATCCCTTACATGTATATTAAAGAGGTGAATAAGGGAGAATGCTACATCATTAGAGCCTATGAAGGCAAATCAAATATATTCTTTCTAAATGCCTCTCAAGTTAATATAATATTAATTTTTTTTTTAGAGGTTTGATTTTATTCTATTAAAATATATAAACAATAAAGAAGAGAATGCACATAAGAATTATTGTAGCAAGTTTACTAAAAAATAAATAAATAAATGAGAGATTTAGTGTAGTGGTTCAAAATATTTTTCCTAAAGACCAAAAATATGCAACCCATGAGGTCCATTGAACATGGGATTTAGTTACTACCAAGTTATCCTTGGTGGATGTGAATGAGGTAAAATATAAGTTAGAGTCTTTTATTAAACAAGGTTTAACCCATCCTAGTAATTTTCCATGTAGTTATCCAATTGTTTTAGTATTTAATAAAAATGGTTCATAGATGATATTATATACTTATAGATCACTCAAGAAAATGACAATCAATAATATATACCCTCTTCAATGTATTTATGATCTCTTAAATCAACTCAAGTATGGGAAATACTTTACCAATTTATGAATAAAGAAGATGTTATATGGAAGAAAACATTGAAATTCAAGGAAAGGGATATATGAATAGTTGGTAGTATCTTTTAGGTTAGGTAATGACCTTGATAATTTCAAGTGGTTGATGAATGAGGTATTGGAGAAGTTTTTAAATGCTTTTGTTATTATTTATTTGGATGATATTTTTATTTCAAACATAACTTATGATGAACATTTAATTTGTTTGAAACATGTTTTGCACATTTTAAAGGAGAATAAAATGTATTTGAATTAAAATAAATGTGAGTTTACACAATAATTACTTTCCTATTTGTGGCATGTGGTTAAAGATGGAAAAGTTTAGAACTGATCTAGTGTAATTCTAGTGTGACTCAAACAAGAAGTTTTTAGGTATAGTTTAATATATGAAGAATTTCATCCAAGATTTATATTCCATACCATCACACTTGCGTTATATTACAACATGGGTTAATAATTTTACATGGGGTAATAAGGAACAAGATGAATTTATTGATATTAAACATAATATTATCAATGCTCTTATTTTATATTTACCTAACTTGAAATAAAATTTTGAGATGGAAATGGATGCTAATAACTATGTTGTATGGGTTATATTTTTGTAAGGAGGTAATCCCATATGTTACAATTCAAATTTATTTCACAGTGAAAATTTGAATTATTTTACATAAACCAACCTCTCCAATATTTTTATGCACAAATAAAACATCAAAAAACTAGAAACTATAAATAGATGGGATTTTTACAATAATCTCATTTGGTAATCAATTATAACTAAGATGTGGATTCTTATTCCTTGTTTTAAAAGGCCATAAAGGTAGCAATGCATTTGAGTTTATTTTATAATTTGTGGCTTCACTTTGGGTTTCATAACTCTATCATCTCATATTCGGATTCAATATTTGTTATATTTTTTTGGACCACACTATGTGATAAGATGGATACTAGACTAAAACAATCTATTGTTTTTTTTTTCCAAAGAAAAATGAGTAGGCCAAAGTGTTAAATAGAACATTGATGAAGCTCTTAATAGGATACAATAGGAAGCATCCTAATACTTGGGATGCATTATTTTTGTATAATTAGTATTGTTATGATAATGTTGAATGAGTAAGAAAATTCACATCCAATTTTAAGAGAGGTTGAATGAGTCATAATACTGGTCCAAAGCAAGAAATGATCAACATAGGCCTTAAAATAATTTCCTTATTAGAGACAAATTATCACTTTACTTGAGTAGATAATGAATACAAGGTAAAAATAATAAAAATAATCCTCTTAGATATGTTCCATTTGTCATTTTGGAGCAAGTGGGAAAGAATTATTAAATATTGGATTTGCCTTATATGGAAATATATTGTGTTGTTAATGTTAGAACATAATTATATTTTATCATTATGTTCTACATGATGAAGAAGGAGATATATTATTAAATTATATTGAAGACCTTAATCCTAATTATTAGATGGAACTACATAATAATATCATGTTAGTAAAGATACAAATGATAAAAAAGAGAGGAGTGTAGGAAAGATGAAAGGTTGGGTTAAAGGGTTGGCTACCCAAAAAGTCCAAATGGTATTCCAAATAAGACAAATGGAAAACATTTTATCATATATTGAGTTTGTAAATATTTTTTGGGACCAAGATCCTCTAATTAGATAGGTATGATCTGAAATACATATCTAGTATGTTATCCATGTGAGCTAACTACTTCTAATTTTCTCATATATATAATAAAAATATTATAAGACACTTGTTCAACATAATTCATGTGATATTATCATCTGAGAAGGTGAATGAAAAGAATATTGATTTAGAAGAATTATCAGATTGATACAAATACTTTGGGAACAATATTTTATTTAGAGTTGGCACCAAATATTTTTATATAAATATGTGGTAGAACTACATCTTCGAAGAAAACTGTACATTGATGCCATGGGTTATATTAATACTCCATAGCCTAAATTAAAATAAGTAACATTTGTAAATGTGGATATTTTGGAATTTATAAGGGTTCAATTCATCCCTTGATAAATACATGTACCTTTTTTTAGTAATTTTGTGTGTAGATACAAGATTTTAGGATAGGTAAAACATTTAATGGGATTTTTGGTTCAGTAGTGTAATTGTAAGTTTTTTAGTCCAATTTCTAGTTTTACATTATTATCCTAGCTAATGTTATTTGTTATTTATTGTGAATTTTTTCATAAGTGTTTTATTAAGTTTAAGGCATTTTATAGACATTTGGATAAATTGGAATTTTAATTGTTCTTTATAAGGCCATAAAATTGCAATATACGTATGCTTCAAAATGATATGGTCAGATTAGGAGTAAGCACCTCATTCTTCTAGAGTTTTATCCTCTCAAGTTTTTATAAGATAAATCTTTGCATCATGTGTTTTACAGTTTTTCTCATATATTATGTTTTCATTTCATTTCAATACAACACTTAATATATTTTTTACATCGTAAGACATTATAGTAAACAAAAAATCATGTATGTATTACTAGTTGGAGTAAGATTCATATTAATCAATTATGAGTGGACAATACAAAAAAATAAGAATCATCTTAAAATATACTTTTGATCATGAAAAACCTTGAAATTAGAACTCAATTTTTTCTAAGACATTAACTACCTTGTGCAAATGACGTGGGGAAAAATACCAATTAATGTAGAATGGTGTTTTGTAACTACCTATTAGTGCACACTTGAATTAATTATCATCATCATCATGAGGTATATAATTTTATTTTTTAATGATATAAACCATCTGTATTCTATTCCATTATCCTCATCTAGTGTCACAGACAACAGTGAATCCTTGTTGGTATTTTACACTAATTTTGATTAAGATGAATTACTTAATATAATTATATGTAAACTTGAAAAATATTCATATACTAAGGTATTAAATTCAAGCATACATCAGAATGAAAAATACCTAAATTGATAGTACATAATTTTATAAGTAGTATATGTTAAATATGGAAAATACAAGAAAGGGAAAAGTACTTAACTTTTTTTATTGGCTATTTGACCATGACGATATTATGGAAGTGGAAAATATAATGAATTAGTCCTCTAATTTATTAGGTTCTCAAACTATACTTATAACATCATGGGGTCAAATCTGTTAGGTATGAGTTAGTATTGACATTTTATTTTGAACTAGTGGTCAGTAATGACCTATGCCAAAAATTAGGTATCTGACTATACAATCACCTTTGCATTCTTTGAAATATTTTTATGTGTGATTATAAACCTTGGTGATGTGTGCAACCCTAAAAATTATACTCCTTCACTTTGAAACCCTAAGTGTCCTTATGAGTCATAGAGACCTAAAAAACTAGAAAATTGTAATGGAATGAGTTGACCATAATCACCCCCATTGATGATTTGCAGCAACCTATGTACTTAATACTCCAAAGAGGGAAATAAAAATACACATAGATATCCCACATAGTATGATTATGAAATTGTGATCCTCTTATTTATGAATTAAACTAATAATTTGGCCTTGATACTTGAAAATTATTACTTTGACTTGGATTTGGTATGCTTTAGACTTGGCCTAGGACTGCTCTAAGTGATTGGTTTATAATTTGGGAGGAACATAGGAGTTTTTATCAATGTGAAATAGTGTATATAAGTTTTTGGCTAAGTTATAAGTTCCCTATCAATTAATACACACACACACACACACACACACACACACACACACACACACACACACACACACACACACACACACACACACACACACACACACACACACACACACACACACACACACACACACACACACACACACACACACACACACACACACACACACACACACGAGTCCAATTGGGTAATTTCTCATGTTACATTATCCAAAATGCTACCTATAATATTTAATTAGATTTGAAAAGTGACCATTGTTGGGAGAGGGTCATTATCATCATGACACATTAATATTGAATGAAGATACTAACCCAATTTAATGGTAGTGACCTATCCACATGAGGAATAAACTAAACATCTATAAATTTCTATGCAAGATAGTATGCAAATTTGAATTAGACTATAAAATTATGATAGGTTTGTAGCTATAGAATGGAAGGGTTGGACCATAGAAAGAACTAGGATAGGGGAGATCATAGTTAGGACCATATTTGTGAAAAAAAATCATGTATGGTAGATGTATGTGAATTTATCATTTCAAGTATTTATTATCATATTTTATTTTTTACATTTTATTTCCTTCACATTGTAACATGTGTGATACATTACCAATTCAATCTGATTACATATGAACACACTAGTGTATATTTTAGGATTATAAATATTGGTTGATCCCTAGGATGCTCTTGTAATATCTAGTTATAGTTATGTCTAACACTAAGGAGTCTAGTAAAACAAATTATTTTAAAATAAAAAATTGAAAATGGGATGATTAGAATTAAAATGATAAAGAATCATGCCAACTAGTCAACATAAGGTTGCGTGTGATACTTAATCATTGGTAATTATTGAAAATCAGATTTAAACCATCAATGTAACTTGATGCAACTTATAAATTCTTGTGTAACTTATTAATTAACTATGGGTCAAGGAAACAACTTCGTTATTAAATTTTTTACTTTCACTAATTTTCAACCTAGGGCATGTATTTGAAAATATTTGACATTTTATATGCAATGTAATTTATTTTTAGAGATTGAGGAGATATACGTTGTGCATAGGAAACACACTTGCATAAAATAAATTACATTGAAAGAAAGTATTGAAAATTAGATCACACTTGTGAGAATTAGATTATTGAAAGGAATTGATTTGCTAATTTATGTTTTGAAATCTTCCTATTACATAATTAAGAATTCTCACACAAATACCAATTTCTTATATTGAATGAATTTATGAAATGATATAAAACTACATGCAAAATTGATGTTATAAATGATCACACAATAGAAATAAAAATGTACTAAATAGATCAGGATATTCACAATACCTCCATATGAGGAGGCTCCCCTTGTTCATATTTGAGTTTCAATCCTTCCCTCAAGAATAAATATTTTGATTCAAAGTAATTATTTTTGCATTAATGAATCTTTTAGAAATGTTAATATTGATACAAAATATGTTAAAAAATATTAAAATTATGTCTCTTTATCTTATATGTAATTAAATATATAAAAAATTCATTATTATTTATGCCCTTATATCTCCTCAATAATATAGAAGACACATGATTTATTGTTACTATCTAGTTACAACATAATATATAGAAGCAACCTATTCATGGTACATTGTAAATCAATTAGTTATAATAGAGAATATAATAGTTAGTTTCATGGTTACAATAATTAATAAGTATGACCCATATATAAAATTTAATAATTAAATTTTTTATCATTGATCTTCATTTCCCTAAATTATAGTATCCATCCTCCATGTCAAAATAACCATTAGAACTCAGTATAAATAACAACAAAGAATACAATTAACTATTACAAATTATATATAGGCTGGAATAGTTGTGATACTGTTGCTATAGGTTGAAATAATTGTATTCTATAGTGGCTATGGGTTAAATTAGATTTATATTCAATTTAATAATTTAAAGTAATAACATACCATAACTATAGGTTAGATAACCAATTTATATGCATTGGACACCCAATTGTTATAGGTTAGCCAACCCAATTATAATGGTTTAGGTATTTAGTCGTGATACTTCATAACTCATCCTTGATATCTGTATGTACTGAATTAGTGGTATAGCTAAAATATTAATGGAACTACATGATGTAAACTAAATCAAATAATGAAATGTTTATAAATAAAACATAAAATATATGCACATCATATCATTTATTACTATTTATAGGAAATAGAAAAAATAACTTTATGCACATATGATTAACAAGAATAAATCAATAAAAAAAGCTCTTATGAAGTCCTTCAATGGTTCATTTCTTGACTCATCACACACTCCCAATTGAACCTTTAGTAACATAAATATTTATACATATAAGCATAATATTCATAAATCAAATGGTTCTATTACAACTATCCCCTATTTTATATAAAACCTGGAATTGTTTTCTACCTTTTTCCATCTCTTATATTCATCTCTTTCATCAAAATGTTATCTTCCTCTCCAATTAGGAATGTATAACTAGACAAGATGAGGTTGATAAGTTATTTTTATGGTAAGTCTCTTTCTCCATGAAACATAAATATTTCTAGTGACTCTATTCAAAGGTGATTAGAAATTGTATCTTGAAAATGGTTATTTCTTATACAATTTTGTGGTGAGCTCATTCCATCTAGATATAAAAGAACTGGAGGTTTATTGGAAAGTTTGTGTCATCAATATCAGATAATTATTTTTGGTTTACATTTTATCCTTATTTGTTATTTTATCTACCTCTCTTCTATTCATCAAACCTATCTAGCCTTCTTATATTATATCATGGTGAATAGCATCCCCTCTAACCATCAATGTGGTTTATATTTCCTTCTCATTATATTATTCTAGTTCCTTTCTTATATTTATATAATTAGATAGGTAAATATAAAAATACCTAAGAAATACACCCCACACATAAAAATTTGGGTTCCATTATAAATCAATAGTATCAACATAATTATGCATATGAAATTCACAATTTATTTAGATCCTCATGAGTGATATTTCTAAAAATTTCAAAAAATGAATGAGGTTCATTTACCAGTTTAGGTTGATCATAATAAATTATCATAATCTAAAATTATAACAATTATTTTTTTAATATATATAGTATATAACCTTGTAGTTGGTCGATAATCCATGAATTACACAATTTTTTGACTCATATCCTATAGTTTCTCTTTTAGGTTTGTGATTTATGACTCATCCTTTTAATCTTTGTCTTTAAATTTTTGTTTTCATCACTCAATTGGTTTAAATAATTATGCCATTGAATTTTCATGGTTTGGTTCTTAGCATCCCTTTTCATGAATAGTTCTTCCTGACTTAGCTCATTTGTCTAAGTGGAAATGGATGAATTTTTTTTTCTGTGCTTCCTGTAGCCATAGGAGACTCTTCTACTAGGGGTTGAGTTGTAGTGGATTTAATATGTCCAATTTATAATTTTACCAACCTAAATAGTCTATATAACCCATTATAATTTATCTCAAGTTACTTAATTCATGACTTTAGAGTTTTAATATCCATTATATATTCTATCATTATTTGATTTTATACTTTATTTGGTTGAACAAAGGTTTCTTGTTTTTCCATTTTATCTTCCTTTCCAATTGATTGTTATTCCATTTCTTCTCCTATTGTATTTGGTGATGTACCCCACTGCTCCATTTCTCTAAAGGATTAAATATCATAGCTAGATGAAGTTGAGTTTCGTTCTCCATAGATACTGGTTCATTGACCTTATTCTTCACTAAGCCTTTCTTCCTTATTAGATGTTTCTCCAATTTGTATGTGGAAAACAATAGAGGCCTAAGTGGTATGTTTTGTTGTTATTCTACATCTGATTCTTTGTGAATATCTTTTAAGAGCTTGTGGATGTGGAACTCTTTTCTTCTTTCTAGGTATTTATGTGGAGGGAATATGTGCAAGCTTCTTTTTTCCTTTATCTTGAGATTTTGAGGAAGAGGGGGTTAGTATCAACTTATTTTTCTTATTCTCTTAGGCCTTTATAGATTCTCTCTTACCATATTTTTTTCTTTATCCTCAAAACCCAAATATTTATCTTCAACATCCACTTATTTTTATTAAACAACTATCTATTATTCTTAAATAACTACTTTTTGTTCTTCAACAACTAACAGTTCTTCATTTGGTAGTTTTTGCTTTGTTAATAAATCATCCCATTATAGGTAATTAATTTGGTCCTTTAGACCTATTTACACAATAAATAAAATAAAATAATGATGGGATAATATTTTAGATTTTCCTTATGATATTCCACATCTATCCTCCTGACTATGTTCAAATGGAAATTGGGTACATTCACCCTTTTCCCTTGCCTAAGAGTATTAAGGAATTTAATGTGAATTTCATATAGCATTAAATTTCTACCTTCATAGGTTATATAATTGATAGTGTAAAATGTAACTTATGCCCAAAATAAAGCTAATGAATGGTTGAGTTTACCCTTGATGAAGGTTCTAACCACTCATATTTTATGTAGAATATATCTCTTATTGAATGTTTCAAGATTACATAATTATAAATGTTTTAATGAAAAAAATAAGATTATTTTTTCAAAAATATTATCATCACTACATGTCATGCATTAATTTACCAATAAATTTAGGTTTTTTAATTGTTAATGACTAGATTTTTTAATGAAACTTATTAAGTGGTCATGTGGGATGTGAGTAAAGATGTTTTATTAGATGGAATGAAGATTAAAAGTGCATATTGGAATGAATTTGTCATTTTAAACTCTAAGTGGACATAATAGTCTCAAATACACTTCCTACAACAATAGTTATTCATTGTCCTTGAACAAAACTTTCACCTTCATATAACAAGGGTTATACCTTCTTGAAGTAAGTGGTTAGAAACTATACTTTAATAATACTAGCTATAAGTGATTAGTTAAAGAGTAACATTTTTTTATATGCTACTGATATATTAGAACTACTTCTAATTAGCCTTTAGAGATGCTTGGAGAAAATATGACAGGGATAAATTATTCATGTTAATCTTCCTTTGAGTGGTTTTGGAACTACTAAGTAAGGTAGATGTGGGGAAGTGAAAAAACATTAGAGTTTAGGGTGTTTTGATTGAAACCTAAAACATTACCAATTGAAGAACTTGTAGTAGATCCTAACATCCCATGAAAATTTTATGTTTCTATAAATCATCCTCCCTAGGTTGAAGTAGACGTATTTAATTTCATGTAGTTTCTCCAATCATTTTTTTAGAATCTACTATCAGCTTGTATCATCTTTCAAGAAACTCATATCATCTAAGATTTAAAAAATAAAAATTACTATGTAACCTGAAACAACTAGGATGTATCATGTAGCATTAGGATGTAAACCATAGATTACTAAAAAATTATGTACATAAACTATACAAAGATCATAAAAGTGTTATGAATTTATGATCAATGACAAGAATGCCAAATATTTGATTTTACTTATTTTAATTAATTTTGTATAGATTTTTTTATTTTACATTTCTTTTATTTTTTACATTGATTAGCCAACAAGTTGGCTTTATAATCAAAGCCTTCAACTTAGCCATTAATCAAATAATAAACTTATTTTATAACCAAGGTTATGAATAAAACCTGAAGGTATTTCTTCAATAATATTCCATATGAAGTCTTCTTCTGAAAGTCATTTATTTTATAGATTTAGAGGATGACCATCAACTAGAAAAGAGAATCTTACTAGATCTATTTTGTTTTATCTTGACTAATTTATTTTAGAACATTTTATCTATCTCATAAGGACTAATCCATCTCTTTCTCAACTTAATTTATGGTCCTTAAACTTGGATTCATATAAGAAGGTCCAATAACCTAGTTCTAATTCCCATATCTTGATGAATCTATTATGCCATCTTACCCACTATTATTGAGCCATTTCTATATATTTTAATACTTCCTTCCATAATTAATCTAAGGTATTGATTTAAATTATTCTCTCATTTTTTTCATCAAATAAATCTACACCAAGTTCCATGATAGTCTTAAATTTTTTGACCCCAAATTCTATGAAAAAAACTTTATTTTCATAGACCAGATCATATGGTGTAAACCTTGTTTTTGTCTTACATGTTGTTTTATATTTGCATATAGCTTTATGAAGACATATTTCCCAATATTGATAGTCAAAAACTATTTTTTTAAGAGAATATTTTCCAACTATCTATTTGTGACCTATACTTAGCCATTATACTTAGGATGATATGGAGTAGATTTTATGTGCCTAATTTTATATTCATGAAAAGGGTTGTATGCTAATCAGATTTGAGTTATGTTCCTTTATTTTTAACTATCTCTTTTGGTAATCTATATCTTAAAATTATATCTTCATAAATAAATTATGCAACTTTATTTTCCCTTACACGTGTTAAAGATTTCACTTATTCCCATTTGGTCAGGTAATCAATAAATGTCAATATGCATGCCTTATTATTAGAATTTGAATATATTTGGATAAAAAAATTAATCCCCCACTTGTCAAAATTGGTCAACATTAATTGGGGTTTGATATGAATCTCATCAAAATGTGTGGGTTTCCTCAAACATTGACATATGTCACACTAGTGGGTATACGTGACATCATATCTATCTAGGGTGGGCCAATAATAACATGTAATGAGGATTTTAGATGTTGTATTTTTTGTATAAAAATACATTTGCAAGGTTCATCATGATAGGCTCAAAGCATGATAAATAATTTATCTTCCCATATACCTGAGCAAATGATTAAATCAGCTCTTTTGTAAAAATGATGCCTTGATATCCAAGAGTATGGATAAATTTTCTCCACAAAGTGGTACCTATCCTATGTATAAAAATGTTGTGGGATCTAACTTATAGACACATAGTTATAAATGTATTTAAACCAGGGAGCCTTAAGTGATATATAAAAAATATGTTCATCTAAAAAAGAAACATCTACCATTGGATAATGTCCTGAATAAGTTAGTCATGATAATAATTATGCAAATACTTTATCATTACCTAGTATATCTACAACAATGATGTAAAATTATGTAAAGAGTAATAAAAATATAATTATTCACTTAGTGATTACCTAATTGTATCATGGTTGCTATGAATAAAAACAACAAAAACTATAATATAATGTATATTTTTTTGATGGCATATAGAAATACAAGGATTTCCTTTTTTCATCATGGTGTTGTTGAGTACTGATCCCTAAATATTTATTATTATTAAGTAAATGACAAAGCTTGGGGATATTTAATTTTATCTAAGGATAACTCCTAGTGTTCTATCAAAAATATATGTATGGATGTGGAAGAGTAACTTCCAATTTGGTCCATGTAGCACTAGAGTTAATAGTATTATTTTTTTCAAGGCTTGTAATTATTGTTAACATGCATTAATCCATATGAAGTCAACATATTTAGATATTAAAATAAACAAAGGTGATTTTACTTCACTAAAATCCTTAATACTATATAATAATAACCAATATGTCCTACAAAACTTTGAACATTTTTTTTGGGGTTCAGAAGTTTTTTTTTACATTTATTTTGGTAGGATCTACCTCTATTCACGTGGGTGAGATGAGGTGGCCTAGTATAATATATTTTATCATAAACATATAAAATTTACATGAATTATAGAAAATTTATTATATTGACAATGTTGGAGGAATTTATTGAGGTTCTTTATCAATTATTCATGTGTCCCTATATAAGGTGAATTCATCCATGTAAACTTATACATAATCATTGTACAAGTCAGAAAAATGCTCAGGACAACCCTTTGGAATGTGGAAGTCTCAGTGTATAATTTTAATGGTAGTATAAATTATGCATAGGTACTGTAAGGACATGTGCATATATTCCTATCCTGGTCCTTAGGAGATATTTTGATCTTGTTGTAACCACTAATTCCATCGAGAAAGAATAAATATTTATTTTTTGTTGATGTGTCAAGTACTTGGGCAATGAAAGGAGATGAAAATTATATTTCCTTATGGATACATTAATTTATATATGGTCTATGAAATTATTACATTTTCCTCCATTTTTTGGCATAATAATAAAAGGTGACACCTAATTATTATCGGGTATAGGATAGATAAATCTTACATCAAGGATTTTCTTTAATTATGTTTTCATTATGTCCTTAACAATAGTGTTCATACATATTTGTGGTTAAAGGATGGATTTTAATTCCTTGTTGTTATATATGTGGTTGGTGAATAGATATAGGTGTATGATTCTCATGTTATGATATCCCCATGTGAAGGAAATGTTGTGTTTTGGAAGAATGATAACTAGCTATGTTTCTTGTTTGGAGTCCATCTTTTTGTTGATATTTATAGGGTGCCCAGGTAATATTTATATTTGTTTGGATAAATACACCATGGATTATATACTACCCAATATTATTTTGAGTTTTAAATGGTGTGTTAGTATTTTATGAATTTATTTAATGTCTCCTATAACATTTATGGTTTCTTCAATTTGAAATATTTTGGTGACATGACATTATACGCATTATAATAGGTTATTTGTCTGTGGAGTGGTATGATAAGTGTTTTTTAGGATAATGGAAATGATTATGTCATCATATATATCTTTCAAGTGTGGGAGAAATTTAATCATGAGGAATGTTTGAAATGAATATTGTTCATTTTTTTCATCTTCTAACTCATAGGATTGTTCTTCACATGAAGGCTTAGATGGTGGGTAGAGAAATATTTTATTTGTAGTATTTACATTCAAGATAAACATGGTCCATAATATAAAAACAATGAATACATCAACAATATTCAACCATGGTCTTCATAGGATGCATCCTCCTAAGTTGGCATTAGGTAGTGACATGGTAAATTTAGTTGCATATTCCCATGAATCTATAATAATGACTAGGTTCTTTATAACCCTTTATGGAATAACCATTGATCTATCTATAATTTTCATAATTATGAGAGTTATAAAAATAAATTTAATGCCAATTTTTTTCATATCTTAATTGGTCATTATGTTAATAGCTACACCAAGTATATTAAGGTATTTTGGATCAGGGTACCATAGCCATGGATATTAAATATTGGGCTCCCTAGGTCAGAGTACTTAGGTAGGAATATAATTCCAAACATGACGTCTATGAGATATCTAAATAATTGGAAATTCTTAGGATCTTTCCTCTTCCAAAAATGATTATTTATGTATAGTTATTATAAAAATTTAATGTATATCAGTACATACTTTATAGATGAAAATAATGATATTTTGATGCAATCATTTATGAGTTTTCCTAAAAAATAAAATTTATAGTTATGTTCTTATTTTTAGGGATTTATTATCTTAGTGAAAGGAGGGATGTTATGCCATTATTAAATCTTATATATGTTTGTCTTAGGGGTAGTTATTTTATTAGAAGGTATTGGTTTAGTGATAGTGTTAAGGACATCATGTACCTCTTTAGGAGGTTATGTTATTATGGATGATATGGTTTATGGGATAATTAATGATGAATAAATATGTAATTCATATACCTCTATGGAATATGGTGGTATTTGATTACTTTTATCATGTGTGTCAATTGAATAGGATTATTATTGGGGTTTGTTACATACTAGGCAAGTAATGCTAGTTAGTTATCAGGTATTAAGGATAGTTGTTGTTGTCATGATTATGATTGATTTGAAAGGCCAATACTTGGAATAAACCATTTATTATTCAATTTTAATGATTGCTTCCATTGGTTGTTAGGGTAATGCAATTGTTACTTTTTTTGGTACTTCCTTCGATGATTCTAGATTTTAGACAACCATGGATGAATTTGAGTTGCTTCTAATTAGTCAAGGGTCAGAAGTTTTATTTGGATTTGGGATGGAATTGAGGGTTCAAATATTATATCCATACTAGTTATGAGGATGAATAAAAAGTGAATTAAATAATGTAAAATCTGATGACATAAGTATATTTTATGGTTTTTGTGACCATGGTTTCCATTAAGTCACATATAAAATTAGATCTCCATATCCTATGATTGCATGAATATATATTTACTTAGGTTACCATCCATTATTTTTTATACCTTTTCTAGTACTATATGGCATTTTGATTTTTTTTCTTCCTATGACAATATGGATAATACACAGTTAAGGCTTCCTATATTTCTTCTTACCTAGTTAGTGTATGTACCATGCAAACATTTGAATCCATATGACTGATGATATCTTATTTCATGTATTAAAAAAAATCTCGCCTCCCTCCATGAGAGTATTTTGGTGAATGATGAAGGTAATGTTTATTTAATACACTTATTTATCATAGACCTTGAGTAATTCCTACATAAGAGAGATATCTCCTCAAACGTCATCTATGATATGTCTCTACTTCTCATCAAATGCCATGATTTGATAAATTTGTCCATGATTACTTTCAATAACACTAATTTGATGGATTATTGATCCCATGTGGTCCATTTATATTTCTATAATATAAATATGAATCTCTCTACATAGCCTTCAAATGGCTCATCTTTATTTTTTGACATCCAAAATATGTCATTTATTTTGTTTTTTCTTCCTTTATAATAATACGGGTACTTAAATGTGAATTTAACATTGATATTTTTCCATGTGGAGAATACATATCTAGAAAACTACATTAATTAATTAATTGAGGGTCACATCTGTGAAAGTGGTTAAAATAGTTTCAATTCATGAGCATCCTAGTTGTAGTCATAATTACATCATGGGATGTCAAACTCAAAGAGGAATGTATCAGGATAATCACTAGCCATTCTTCTAAAGTTTGGAAGAGATGATACATGAATATTTTTCATGGGTGCATTACCCATAAGATTAATGATGGTAAAACCCAAGTTTATGGATTCATTAACATATTTTTTACCTTAGAGGTCCCTATGATTTTCTGAACTACTTATAAACTAAATATTTATAATACCCATTATTAAAATTATTTATCAAATTTAGCCCAAGGTCCATAGTAAATGGTGGTTTTAGGCTTATTTAAGGGAAATAAAACATTATCAATAGGATTTATGGGGTGGGACACCTTATATAATCTTATGTATGTTTATCAAGAATGTTTTATTTTTCTAGTGTTAGGTTCATCAAGTTGTACAATTCTAATTTTTTTATTTTTGGGCTCAAAGGGCTCTAAGCTATCTTTCATAAAGGAGTCTGGGTGAGGATTGAGGGAGTTGAATATTTAATCCCTAATTTTAGGGTGTTAAAATATGGATTCTTTGGAATGGTGAAAATATGTATTTTAAGGGGTATAAGTATCCTCCTATTCCTTTTTCTTGGAGTATTTTACTAATTGTACAAATAACTACTTTGTTGTTATCTCATCTAGCTTCTCAAGTGACAACCATGGATTATATACTGATGTTATTTCATTCCTTATGATTGATTTAGGTTATAATTATTCCCCTATTGTAAATTTCAACCTTCTAGGTGAGATACTACCTGAATAGTCTCACTTTTGCTACATATAAATCAGCCATTCTTTGTTTGTAATTATGTTTTTCTTATGTTACATAAGGTTAGTTTGAAATGGATTTTTTCTTGTTTTCCTTATTATAATTTGAAAAGAATGAAATTATTAATCTATAAAATGGAAAAATTACTCAATGAAAGCATAAAATTCTTATAGTAGGAAATTAGGACACTTTTAAGTTAATAAACTGAGATTTTTTAAGCTTGAAAGTAACAATTTTTAAGCTAGGATAGTGGGAAATCCAACTAAACTTATTGAGATATAATATTTGACACTTATCCCTAGCAATGGCATTAAAATGACTGGCATATTCAAACCACCAATTAAACTTGTCATAGTTGATTCATGTTTGTGTAAAGCCATATTGATCAATGATGGGTCAAGACAACTAGTTGGTTTATTAATTTTTATATTTTCACTAATTGTCAACCTAAGGAATAATTTATCTATTGAAATTTATAAAGGGCATGTACCTTACTAAGTCTATACTCTAGTTCATTTTCTTCATATCTAGGAAACTCCATGGTTTCTAACACCATGACAATAATAGTGGCCTTACCAGTGTTGGATGATTTTATTTGGTTTAAGACCACCTCATATTCTTCCATTTCTCTCTAGAAGATGTTGAAGGTAGTGCATAAATATACTAACCCAATCTCTTTTTGCTGGGTTGTGTTATGCACATAGAATCAATTTGGAATGGCTATCTTATAAATGTTAATTTCAAGTATCTTATTTGGGGAAAGATCTAGATGACTGTGGGGTCAATTGTAGTTTATATTTTTTCTTCAGTACATAAACTTATTGTTTTTACTTTCAGAATTAGAGATTCCCTTCTACCTTTGTAGGCAAATGAAGTCATTACTTAGCTTCTATATAATTTATTAGATGGAATCCAATTCATTTTTCATTGACTCTTAGGATATGGATTAAACATTATTCATAGTTTTCAACATTTCTTGGTGATACAAGTGGGGAACTATTTCATTTTCACTAGATTAAGAAAACTTAAGTGTTGATTAGGGGCAATGCGTCTTAAATGGAAATGGTTAGTTATAGGTAGTGGATGAGATAGAGGAAAGTTTTGATTTACTTTAGGGAGGAGGTTCAAGGTTGATGCATTTATCAAATCATTAGGAATGGGATCCATCATTTAAACTTGAAGGTTAAGTTGCCTATCAACCTTTATGTATTTTGTATAATCTAGGGGTAAGTCTATTATTAGGGGATCTCACTTTAGGAACATGGTGATCCATGGGTCCAAGGCATTATTATACATTTCAATAGCTAGTTGGATATTTGTTGATAGATCATGATGACCTAGCTATACATTTTTATAAATCTCACATTGAAATTTATAATGGGTTAAGTTGATTCCATCTTAATATAGTTAGAATGTTGGTTGATGATGTTAGGATTGATAACTTTCCAAAACTAGATAATAAAGGTGTTTCTAAACTACTCCCACCCTTCAATGGAGTTTTTAGGGAGGTTAAGGAACCAATCATAGGCTAAATCCATCAAAGTGAATGGAAATAGACTATAAGGTACATCTTTGTGCTCTATAATTAGAAGTCTTAGTGTAGTTTTATAGGAAGTTACATGTTCTTCAAAAGTTTGACCTACACTAGGTGTGAAACACGTAAGGTACTTTTATTAGTTTTTAGGGAGGTCATGAATGATTCCAAGAACATTGATGGATGACTTGACCCACCAAGTTATGGGGGAAGCCATTAGATGTCATCTATTTGTGGTAGATTGGGAAGATAAATTAATTGGAACAACTATGGGCCTATGCTTATTTCCACTAAACTAAAATCTCCTATGGATTTGTAAGGGTGAAATAATAAATCTTCCTTAGTGGGAACTAGATATAGTGATTCGAGTATTAGTATCCATATTATTGAGGGTAAACTGGTGGGTTAAAACTTATTTATCAAGGTTTTCTCTCAAGATGTAGTTATTGTTATGTGTAGATGTAGGATAATGGGGAATAAAAGGGGTGGGGTATAAAGTGACAACTTTTTTCTAAAAATAATAATAGTTGAACTTGGAGAGAATGTTAGAGACAATTAGAAAAGGAATTTGACAATGACATAAATACATGAATTGTGTAATTTTGATGTAGTTTCTAAATATATAATTGTTTCCAATACCTAGATGATAAAAGTGTGAGAAATAGTTACATTTATGACAATAGGTTGTTATTTTTTATTAAAAAATAAGGAGACTGTATGTGTACAAACACACATTTTGGGGTAAATGATTGAATTTTTGTATGAAATTCATATATAGATAGGTGAAAATTTGAAGATTGTTGAGAATATTTTTTATTATGTATATAATTTTTAAATAATTTTACAAGTCAATATAGCTAGAAAATTGAAAGTGCAAGTATACGAACACAACTTTTTGACCTTAACTTCATGAAAATTAATTTTTTTAAAAGCATAGTTGACAATGTGTAAATTTTTGAGATATAAGTTTTATAAGTGTTCGATTAATATTCAAAAATTTATAAGGTAATTTGTGATGATATGTATATAGACTATAAGGAAGTATGTTACATATAAATATTATTCTAACATTATAAAAATATATATATTTGAAAACTATGTTTTCTATTCTACAAACCCATATAATACCTAATCAGATGTGTTGATAAAAAGGAAAAAAAAATCCTAAATTTATTATAAATATCCTTGAAAAAATTCAACCAAGTTTGGGAACCCTAGGCCTAAAATCAAGGAAAAATTGGAGGGAAAGTGGGAAAAATAAATTTTTAAATATGAGAAGGGTGTATGCCCTTTCCACAACCACCAAAGGGAAAATAAATGAATTTTGCCATTGGTCCATGGATCCCAAAGGGCGTGCGTGATTTCTAAAGCACATACGCCCTTTATGATTCAAAAATTCTTGTTACATTTACCACAAAAAATGAGTTTTTTGTTTTGTTTTTCCCAAATACAAATTGGTTTTTCTACTGTAACTTTGAGAATTTGATGAGTTGTTCATATATTTTGTTTGAGTCACTAATAATTCCTTAATTTTAAATCTACAATTGTCTTAATTTATAAAAAATAAATAATTGGGTTGGGAAGTCATCAAAAAATACCAATAAAAGAGTTAACAAATGAGGAAATTGAAGAGAAAAGAGAAAAAGAAAGAAAAATACAAGCATATAGGAGGACATCCATAAGAGCTTCTAGTCAAGGTGAAGGTTCTTCTTCTACACTAGGTAATACTTCTAATGAGAATAACATGCAAAATTATATAGAATTTAGTTTACATATGTCTTCAAATGAGATAAGAGAAATGATTCAATATTTTTTGCAAGATGAAATTCAAAATGTAGAGCATGTAAATAATGAATGATGAAACATATAGAAAAAAAATATAATGAAACATCCATTCATAATGAAATTTTTGAGTATGATGATAATCAACATCAAATAATGACCCCCAATCACGTGTCTCCTAATGAAGAGAAATTTAATTCTCCTAGAATCCCTAATTTAGATAGTCACTAATGTCCCTACTATGGTTGGAGTGTTAACACCACACAATTTAATACAAAATATATCTCTTTAACCCACACCTCCAAGGATAATAAGATGAACACCAAACTATTTGGTTGAAATAGATGAAAAAATAATATAACCTATGGAAGATAAAATGTCCAAAAGAATAGTTCAATGTCATGCTCAATGTGTATGGAACTATGCATTTAAGAATAAAATCCTTATAGAACAATGTCAATTACCTGTTCATTTAATGAAAATGCACAAAATATGCCATGTGATGCATAATTTAGGATTAATAACATTAAACATGGAAGGAAAAAATAGTGAAATAGTAAATATTATATTTAATGCACTTAAGGTAATAGACAATAAAAGTAGGAATAAAGATAGTAATGTGGAAAGATGAGTAATAATGCAATCTATAGTGAGTAAGTCAAAATCTAAAGCTAAAATTCTTAGTAAAACAAGTAAATCCTTTAATTTAAATAAAATATCTCTAATAAATGCAATAAAAAGAAGAACAAGGCTTGATGACCCTTCACTAACGGATTGTTAGGCATTTAGTGGTAGACTCCCACAAAAATATAAGGTATTAGTTGAAGGAACAAAATAATTGATTGAATTTTTTGGCATGACAACACAAGGGTCTCATCTAATTTAAAAGACATTGTTAAAAGAAGAAAAGGCTCAAAAAATCATAAGCCACATTCAAAACATTTTTTAGACATAACACAAACATAATTTTATAAAAAGTTTACTGAAAAATTTAATGGTTAATTAATAATTAGCCAAAGGTCATTTGAGATGTGCAAGAATTTTTATGTTAAAAATAACCAAGCATGCACAACATGGTTTTATAAGTTACATGTTGAATTTGCTATGTATTTTGATTTTTTTCATCATATACATTGTACTTTACATGCTGAAGAGATTTTATAGAAATGTATGGTGTCTTCCACACCTAAAACATCAAGAGAATTAATCCAAGTTCTTTTTTTTCAAAGAGATAAGGGATAATTTATTTTTTCCTAACAATGTTTAGATGGAACATGTAACAGTTGTGGTGGTTTGTCAAATTTGTTGAGTTGTTTATGTTGGTTGAATATTTTGTTCATCAGTGTACTGATAAATAAAATAGGTTTGATCAGCCAAAGTAGAAAGATTAGTCGTCCAAATGTGTAGTTTTAGCACATCAGAAAGACACTGATCTCTCCTCTCATCAAGGGGAGGTTCCTTATAGGTATGCTATATATATATATATATATATATATATATATATATATATATGTAGAGAGAGAGAGAGAGAGAGAGAAAATAATACTCATGGGTAAGACAAACCATCCATCTCTCTTTCTTCAGAGATGATGCACGTAGATCAAAGGAAAAAATTAGGGGAAATGGTAGACAATACTCCTCTTCTTTTAGAAGTACTATTCAGCAAACCACAAGAATACTCCTGGCAGTAACAACAAAATGTAGCAAAGGATGTAATAACCAGCAAATCGAGATGCAACACAAAGTCTTCACTTGGATTGCTCAAGAGTAAGATACGAAGGACAATGAGGGCACAAAGTCAGCTCAAGGTCCTTTACATAGAAATGAAAAGAAAAGACACTAAAGGCAATTATGGGGGCACAAAGTCTCTCCATAGTTGACTCTTTAGGACACCTTGTCGACTACTGTCACTAATTCTACTTGTTGAATTAAAGGAACAAAAGATATATTGAAGAAAAAGACATAAGAACAATTTCCTCAATAACAAAGATATTACAACACGAAGTCTGAAAAACCACTTGCTTTCTTATTCTAGTAACAAAATATGATTGGAAATCTAAGTTTAAAGTCTTAGTAATGCCTTCCAATTTGGGCAGAGTTTCATTCTAATTGTCAAAAAAGAGATCCTTATTATAATAGAAGAGAGTCCCTTATATAGCCTCTTTAAGAAGGACTCGGGAATAGTAATACATCATGTTATGTTGGAATCTGTTAAGAAGATAGGCTGGAACTTAGGGGCATTTTACCCATTTGATTTTATCAATGTAGGGAAACAAGTCGTGCTTATTGAAAGTTTGCAACTTTCAATGTCTACCTGGTGATCTGATCTTATCTTCATCATTCCTCCTTTTTTGGTTAATTGAATCGGGTCCTAGATTTAGTTTGTTGTTCTATTCCTTCCCCACTTTTTGCTGGTCTTGGCCTTGAAATTTATGAATGTATTCTGGTCTGTATGTTCAAAGGATTAACAATTATTTTGTTGTCTTCAATTTGACGTTCATGCACCTGTCACTATGTTTCCGACAGCTAGTTGGCTGTGTTGAATTTGATGTCTTCGAGCACATCACCCCTTGGTCTTCTTTCAAATTTTTGCTTGGTACTTTTCTAGATTGGGCTTGCCCTTTTGGGCCTTGAGAAATAACCTATTTTGAGTCGAAATAGCCTCCTGCAAGGGTATCTATCTTTTGGGTAGTCTTTAAATGGCCTTCGAGCTTCTTCAACGACCGTTTAGCTTCAGGAAGTGTCTTCAAATTGGTAGCTGAGAGTCGCCCACAAGGGCACCTACCCTTTGGGGTCCTTTGACGACCCTTCACAAATTCCCCCTAGGCTATTCCCCATGGACATTCCCACAGACATTTTCCTCGAGGAAAATTCCTGCAGACAAAAAGTCTGGGGAAAATTCTCGTAGATGAAAAGTCTGTGGAAATTTGTTCCACCAAGTATTTGAACAAGTCTTTGGATTTTTTGCTCGCATTCACTTCTTTGATTTCTTTCAGACTTTTGTCAAAAGGAATTCCTTCAGACAAAAATTTGAAAGAATTATGTCTTAGCCAATTTTAAATGCCTTAAACAAATATTAAAGAATTACCTTTTGACTTCCTTGAAAATGACCCTTCCAAAGGGTACTTTTGTTGATTAAGTGTCCTCTACAAGGGCACTTATCCTTCAGGAAGCTTCCTTTTGCATTGAATCACCCCTTTGAACTTGTAAAAATGAACCTGCCTGTAGAGTCCGTAGATTTTTCTTCCTGTAGAGTCTATAGATTCAAGCCTGCAGAGTCCATAGATTTAAGAAAAGCTTGAAAACTAAAAAATTTGAATGCCCAAGACAAATTTTGAAAAGAGAAGAGATAATTTTGGTTTGTAAGACCAAAATAGTTCAAATGTTGTCCCAAAAATGAGCTGATATTTTTGGGGGACAACAGTTGGCTCCAGTTGGAGAACTTCTATCAATTTCAAAAGGAATTGAAAGGAGTATAATCCAAAATCTCTAGTGTCTTCATGTGTACCATTGGGTTACAGAGTCATGCTACCCAGAAATGGAATGCATAAAAAATGGAAATAGACAAAACAAAATAGAATTAAAAACTGTACAAATATACATATATACATATGCAATGATCTGATACTTCAAGAATTGAAGTATTTCAGATGCTGCTTCTTAAGAGATAGTGAAAATAGTGTGCCATCTTGGTAAACCAGCAAGAAGACATTTTGTCCCTAGAAATAGTGACGGGCGAATGGAGCTCTCCACCAGGAAACCAATTTTTTGCATCTTCTTCTTGGTCTTTCCTTCTTTTTACTCTATGGCAGGACTTGATCTTCAGACTGAAAACCATAACTCCTTTCTCTCCCTGCAAAGGGTTCCTTTGCCTAATTTTTATTTGCACCAACATGGTCCACCATTATAACTTGTTGTTATGTTGGTCCAGTCTAACACATGCTTTGATATTTAACATCAGACCCCTGAAAAACCATCAGTTTAACATCTTTGATGTGAAAGAGTTTGACCTTTTCACCTTGAGCAGTGTTCAATATGAACAACAAAGATCTATATCTAGCTATGGAAGAAATGCTGCCATCAAATTCCAAGATCTAAGCATCATTAGAAGCTAATCTTCTATCAAATTTCTCTTCATTAGAGATGGAAGATCTTTCTTGATTTATACTGCACCCTACTAATTCTTATGATGCCTTATTTGAATCAAATCCTGAATTACCAGCTACATGACTTTCATCAGCTAAGATAGGAGCATCACATGTGGTCAAGAAGTAATTACCCCTACTTGAAGGCTTAAATAGAATTTGAGCTATAGGGGCTGATGTTTGGGTGACCACAATTTTTGCCTCAGATATGTCTATACTTGGTTCTCCATCAATGTCCAATTGCTTAGGATTGACTTGCAGGGATTCAAACTCAGTCATTTGAATTTTGGATTCCTTGACATGATCAATCATGTCAAATGATTAGAATGGACTTGGAAGAGAGGATGGGAGTTCATCCTTTTGATTTTTGAGAGGGGGAGGACTGATCTGTGAAGTTGAAGTAGATGGTGCAGAGATGTTTGATGTACTTACTTCTTTGGTAATCATCGAGTCCTTTGACTAAAAAGGAAGAGGGGTTCTCTACTCAGAAATTGAAATTACTAGTTGGGGTCACTCATCTATCTTCTCTTTTTTAGCTTGTTATATTAACTGATTCTCAGACCTGGTGAATATGGTGTATGATCCTTTGACTACTTCACCATCACTTTTGGGTTCATCCTAATAATTTAGGAAACCAATGTGGGAGTCACTAGCTGATTCTTCTAGATCTTCCCTGAAGAGACTAGCATCATTTTCTTGCTCTAACTTAGGTTGGAAATAGTAAACATGCTCTGTTTCTAGATATCCAACTATTGAGTTTGTTGGAGGTGCTTCAAGGGCAGGATTCCTCTATGGGGAGGAAGACAATTTGGTTGCCCTTGACTTCTGGCAACATTGCCTTGATATGGCTGATTGGGGAATGTCCTTCTTGGTATATCTCTATATGAAGAAACAAAAGACATACCTTGTGCCACTTGCCTTTTCAAGGCCAATAATTCATTTGCCAACTTTTATACCATTGGGTCAATGGTGACTATGGGTGAGTATTCAAAAGATGAAGAGGGTTTAGCTCTATTAGGATCTCTCCTTATCTTTCCTGCCAAGATAAGGTCATATTCTAGCTCAATAGCCAAGTCTTGAGTAGCCTCAAGGTCTATGTGTCTAGCCTGTCTCAATAGAAAATTCACTTCAAGTAGCTGTGAGCTGATGAATAAACACATGAGATTCTGAGGTGTCAACTGGGCGATCATGGTAATCTTGTGCCTCAACTTGTTAAACCTGGTAATGAAGTCCCTCATAGGTTCATGGGGCTCCTTCTTCATCTGAGTGAGATGGGTTAGCAAGGCATGTGCATCTTTTGTGGGCTTGAATATTGCTTTGAACTTGGCTTTAAGTGTATCCCAGTTAGTCACTGATCTAGCTTGTAGATGGTAGAATCAGTCTGTAGTAGCACCTTGTAATGTCTCCATGAAAAGCCTGACTGCCACATCTTCAAATTCCACCTCTATCACACCATAGGCTATGGTGAAGGCTATAATGTGTTCATCAGGGTGGACTCTTCCATCACTAAAGAATTTGGGAAAATTCTTCCTTGAACTGAGTGGTAGCTCATGAAGGGGTGGAGTTAGATTAAGTGGGCCAAATGAGTTACCCCAGGGGCCTCGAACTGCCATGATCAGATTATGAACAATAGGGATAACACATCTAAGTGGAGTTACCAAATTATAGGACAAAAATGGAAAATAAATTGGCCCTACTTTAGCTTAAAGCTTGAGGCTTCAAACTATACTTTCTTTCCCAACAGCGCTAGTTTTGCAGACCAGATAATATAATGGAGATGGATGAAAATGGTAAGGCTATAAATGGATAATGGGTAAGACCCAAATGGGAGTCGCCAGAATCTATAATGGATAAGGTGATAATGATAATGAGTAAGACACATGTGATGTTTCAATTTGAAACTTGAGGTTCTAAATTGCATAAAATTACTGTGTCCCTAGCAGAGTCACCAAAAATTGTTGGTTGAATATTTTGTCGATCAACATACTGATAAACAAAATAGGTCTGATCAGCCAAAGTAGAAAGATTAGTCATCCAAATGTGTAGTTTTACCACATCATAAAGACACTGATCTCTCCTCTCATCAAGGGGAGGTTCCCTGTAGGTATGCTATATATATATATATATAAACAAAAAATAATACTCATGGGTAGGACAAACCATCCATCTCTCTTTCTTTAGAGATGATGCACGTGGATCAAAGGAAAAACTTAGGGGAAATGATAGATAGTAGTCCTCTTCTTTCAGAAGTATTATTCAACAAACCAAAAGAATACTCCTGGCAGTAACAACAAAATGTAGCAAAGGATGTAATAACTAGCAAATCGAGATGCAGCACAAAGTCTTCACCTGGATTGCTCAAGAGTAAGATACGAAGAACAATGAGGGCACAAAGTCACCTCAAGGTCCTTTACATAGAAATGAAAAGAAAACACACTAAAGGCAATTATGGGGGCACAAAGTCTCTCCATAGTTTAATCTTTAGGACACCTTCTTGACTATTGTCACTAATTCTGCTTATTGAATTAAAGGAACATAAGATATATTGAATAAAAATACATAAGAATAATTTCCTCAATAACAAAGATATTATAGCACAAAGTCTGAAAAACCACTTGCTTTCTTATTCCAGTAACAAAATATGATCGGCAATTTAAGCTCAAAGTCTCAGTAATGCCTTCTAATTTGGGCAGAGTTTCATTCTAATTGTCAAAAAATAGATCCTTATTAGAATTGAAGAGAGTCCCTTATATAGCCTCTTCAAGAAGGACTCAGGAATAGTAATACATCATGTTGCATTGGAATATGTTAAGAAGACAGGCTGGAACTTAAGGGCATTTTACCCATTTGATTTTATGAATGTAGGGAAACAACTCATGCTTATTGAAAGTTTACAACTTTCAATGTCCACCTGGCGATCTGATCTTATCTTCATCGCGTCTTGATTTGCTGGTTATTACATCCTTTGTTACATTTTTTTTGTTACTACCAAGAGTATTCTTGTGGTTTTCTGAATAGTACTTTTGAAAGAAGAGGAGTGCTATCTGTTATTTACATTGATTTTTTCCTTTGATTTATACACATCATCTCTAAAGAAAGAGAGATGGATGGTTTGTCCTACCCTTGAGTATTATTTTCTATTTTTATATATATAGCATACCTACAGGGAACCTCCCCTTGAAGAGAGGAGAGATCAGTCCCCTTCTGATGTGGTAAAACTACACATTTGGATGACTAATCTTCCTACTTTGGTTAATCAGACCTATTTTGTTTATCAGTACAATGATCGACAAAATATTCAACCAACAGTTTACATGAATATATTTCACATGAATTTGGAAAGCAAGTAGTTTATTATAAGAAGCACATATCTGTTAAGTATGTGTTAAAAGATGGAAAAGAGTCATCAAGATGTGAATTAATTATGACTAAAGTTTTTTATGTGATTTCATGTTTGAATTAAAAAAGAATATTATCTACCAATATGCAAGACACACACACAAATCAAAATGGTTAGATAACAAATGCAAAGAATACAAGAACAACATCCCAATTGGCACCATTATTTCAGTTGTATATTTTGTTGAAAACTACACACTACAACCATATAATTAGGTTCAATCCAAATGTTATAATTCAAATCAAGTTGGAATTTTTGTTTATATTATATTCATATATGCACCTGATAACACATATGACAATAGAAATATTTTTAGGGAGGACCATTTTTATATGAGCAATGACAGATCACATTCTCCAGAGTTTATCCAGGGTTGTTTTGAGATATTTTATATGAATACAAGACAATTCATGTTTGATACACACTACATTTGATCAGATAATTATGCAAGGCAATTTAAGAATTATAGAATATTTTAATGGTAAGCTGAATGCATAAGAATAATGGCATTCGACATTTTTGGATCTTTTTTTAGGGTGGGCATGGAAAAGGGGAACATGATGATGTTAGTGCACGTGTAAAAATATCCCTTAAAAGAGAGTAGGAAAAGCACAAGGATGGTGCTAATTTGATCGATGCAGTAAGTATTATGAGTTGGTGTAATGAAAATATTTTTCATGGATCAGATAAACATTCTCATGTAAGAAGACTTTTTTTGGTTAATAGAGGAACAACATAGGTAAATGTATGAAGATTAAATTATAGTACATGGATCAAGCATTTTTCACTCCATTCAAATCTCAAATTTAAGTTCATGGACTATTTATACTAGGGATATGGCATGTTTTTGTTCCTCATGTGTGGAATTTAATTGGAATGAATGTGAGTCAAAATAATGGGTTGATGAATGGTATTATAGGCCCTTATCACCTATAGAAAGTAGCCATTCACTCTAATAAATGATAGATCATGAAATGGTATCATTAGTTGACTTTGATCACATCTCATATCTTATGCAACTAGGTACAATTTATTCTTTAATTAAATATACAACCTTAGATATTAGTGATATTTTTAGTTTTTCCTAGATGTACTTAGAATTTGATTATACTTTAAATGTAGGGCATGTTTTTGATGTAATTGTACCTAAGAACAATGATGAAGTAATAGACTACTACTTGTGTCATTATGTAGAGGCAAAAAAATATTAACCACAAATGGTATGGATGGAGAAAAGCTAATTTATCCCACTAGATCCATAGTGGTTTACTAGAACATGGCTTCATAGGTAATGACATAAAAAAATAAAATAATTGTTATTTGAGGACTTTGACTCACATAGGATGGTGCTTCATTATTCGAACCTTATTATTGATATAAATATTCAATTAATCAAATATCATGGAAAGCCTCACAATATAACTTTGTGGAAAGTAAGTGAATTTGACCATGAAGTGATTCTTGAAACACTTGTAAATAGAGGTAATCCTAAAGGTGTGTTAGATTGAATTAGTAAGTTTATATAACTTATTTCAAATTAATATAATAAAGTTATTTTATTTAATGTATTTTATTTTTCAACTATTTTATGATTATGTGTTTATTTATGTTTAAAATTTTTAATGACAATTTATATGTAGGTTAGTGGCACCATACGAGCTTCCACATTCATGTGGTTGGTGTCATGAGTAGAGAAGATTATCTTCTTGAAATGAAGAGAAGCCAAAATGATTTATATTAATTTCATCTACTTTAAGCAAATCCTTTTTCACATTCTGTTTAATTATCCTTTCAAGAAAACACTAATGCATGTGCATCCTTTAGTGATGTCACCATGATGTCATTTTTGGCTTGAAATAAGGTAGGAGGTGTTCTTTATTATTTTTTTGTCCTTAGTCATCTTTACTTGGTGTCTAGGATTCATAAAATTCATAAAAGCACTATTAATTTTTTTTTATTCTTATAGGCCCTTTTGAGGGATCATAGCATCTATTTGATGATGTGAGATATAATAGCATGTAATTAAGAGTATTATGACAAGGTGAAGGTTTTATAATGCCTTGACCCTCATATGACATGTGTATGCATATTAAGTTAAGTTGTAACCAAGGTTATGTCTAAGACTCCCATATGGACAATGAATCAAGAATCAATTATTGGTTGGTGAAGGAGATATAAGGTCTATTTTGATAATTTTAGATAGATATTATCAAATTAGAAGAAAGAGGAGAGAAATAAATAAAAGTAAATTATTGACAAAATTTTCTTTGCTCGTATTATTCTATGTATATCTTATATTTTGTGTTTTCTTGAATGTATATGTTTTGGAAATTGATTATGAATAATGATCAATAAAGGAAAGAACATGCCTCTATGCTAAAGGTTTATATTAATAGACCCTTGTTTTGTGGTAATTAATCTATTGTAGTTTGGATAAGGGTATAAATTGTTTTCATCATATCTAAATGAAGCTTAGGGCCTAAAAGGATCCATAGATTTTAATTTAGTCATTTGGATACTTTGATACATATTCCTTTTGTAATTCATGAATATTAGTGTGTGAGTTATAAGGAAGGTATATAAACTCATTGTGAATATCTATAAAGGTCTTTAAAAACCCTAAGTTTTTTATATTTTAGGTTTACCAATATTTAGATAAACTCATTTCTCTAGTTTTTAAGGTATAGAAACTCGTTGTGCATGTATAGGACCTGGGGGTTCATCTCTAGCCCTCATGCTTCTCATGTAACTCATGATGAAAGTTCACTTATTTTTCATAGATTGGTTACACAAAGAGTCAAACCTGGAAAAGGTGATTCTAGACTAAAATTTTCTATCTTGATATGTTTGTGTAGACAATTCATCAATTGTGCTGACGAGTTAGAATCTACAGCCCTCACTAACCAAATTTTGGCTTGTTCTAAGAGGTTTAGTTGTGAGATAAACCTCATTTTTGTGTCTAATTCATCATGAGTTAAACAAAATCCTCTTTGGGTTTATTATAGGACTCATCCCTCCATGTGTATGAGATGACGATTCATCTCTAGCCCTTATGGTTTTTATGTAACTCACGACAGAAGTTTACTCATTTTTCACATTCAAGGATGAGTGAATTATTTTAAGGAAAGCCTCTAATAAACTAAAAATTCACTCTCATGGGTTTACCAAGACCTAAAAAATGTGATTATAGCCTAAAAGTGCCTATCCTAACATGTTCATGTAGATAGTTCATCGATTGGGTTAACAAGTTAGAATCTATGGCCCTCACTGACCAACTTTTGGCATTTTTTGATAGATTTTACCACAAGTGAAACCTAATTACCATGTATTATCCATCATTATTTATATAAAATACTCATGGGATTTCTTAGATGACTCATCCTTTCACGTGTAGGAGTTGATGGTTTATCTCTAGCCCTCATAGTTCTCATGTAACTCACGATGGAAGTTTGGTCATTTTACACATTCAAGGATGAGTGAATTTTCTTGTGGAGTGACTTTAATCAACTAAAAATTTCAATCTTGGGGTTTGATCAAGACCTAATAAAGGTGATTTTATCCTAAAAGTGCCTATCTTGACATGTTCATGGAGACAATTCATTGATTGGGCTGACGAGTCAAAATCTATGGCCCTCAGTAACCAAATTTTAACATGTTCTAGGAGATTTGGTCATGAGAAAAACTCATTTACATGTATCATCCATCATGAGTTAGAAAAAATAATCCTAGGATTTTTTATATGACTCATCCATGCATGTGTAAGAGTTAATAGTTCATCTCTATCCCTCATGATTCTCATGCAACTCATGATAAAAGTTCACTCATTTTTCACATTTAGGGATGAGTGAATTATCTTGAGGAATAAATTTTATCAAATACAAATTTTTATCTTGAGGATTTATCAAGACATGATAAAGGTAATTCTAGCCTAAAAGTGCTTATCTTGATGTGTTTGTGTAGATGGTTCATTGATTGGGCTGATGAGTCAGAATCTATAGCCCTCATTGACCAAATTTTGGCATGTTCTGAGAGATTTATCCATGAGAGAAACCTAATTTCCATGTCTCATCTATCATGAGTTATAAAAAATACTCTTGGGATTTATTATAGGACTCATCCCTCCACGTGTAGGAGCTAATGGTTTGTCTCTAGCCCTCATGTTTCACATGCAACTCGTGTTGGAAGTTTGGTCATTTTGCACACCTAAGGATGAGGTAATTCTATTGAGGAATACCTTTTATCAACTACAAATTTAGATCTTATGGGTTTAATGAGACCTAAAAAAGGTGATTCTAGCCTAAAAGTACCTATCCTAACATATTTGTGTAGATGGTTCATTGATTGGGCTGATGAGTCAAAATCTATAACCCTCATTCATCAATTTTTGGCATGTTATAAGAGATTTGGCCATGAGATAACCTTATTTTCATGTCTCATCCATCATGAGTTAGAAAAAATCCTCTTTGAATTTATTATAGGACTCATCTATGCACATGTAGGAGCTGATAGTTTATCTCTATCCCTCATGGTTCTCATGCAACTCATGACAGAAGTTCACTCATTTTTCACACTCAAGGATGAGTGAATTCTCTTGATTAAAGCATCTGATCAACTATAAATTTCACTTATGGGGGTTTAACAAGACCTAACAAAGGTGATTATATCCTAAAATTTCCTATCCTAATGTGTTTATGTAGATGGTTCATCGATTGGACTGATGAGTCAAAATTTATTACCCTCATTGACCAAATTTTGACATGTTCTAAGAGATTTGGCCATGAGATAAACCTTATTTCCAAGTCTCACCCATAATTATTTAGATAAAACCCCTTTATGATTTCTTATAGGACTCATCCTCCATGTTTAAGAGCTGAAAATTCATCTCTAACCCTCATAGTTCTCATGCAACTCATGACAAAAATTTGGTCATTTTGCACATTTAGGGATGAGTGAATTATCTTTAGGAATGATTTCAATAAATTTAAAAAAATCTCCTTAGGGTTTATCTATACCAAACAAAGGTTTTTATATCCTAAAAATTCCTATCTCAATGTGTTTGTGTAGATAGTTCATCGATTGGGCTGATGAGTCAAAATCTATGACCCCCACTGACTAGATTTTATCCCATTTTGAGACATTTGACTATGATATAAACCATATTACCATGTCTCATCCATCAAGATTTAGAAAAAATAATCATATTATTTCTTATATGACTTCGCCCTCTATGTGTAGGAGTTAAAGGTTCCTCTCTAGCCCTCACATTTTTTGTACAACTCATGACATATGTTTGATCATTTTACACATTCAAGGACGAGTGAGTTATCTTGAAGAATGCATCCAACCAAATATAAATTTTTATCCCAAGAGTTGAATGAGACCAAAAAAATGTTGTTCTAGCCTAAAAATTCCCATCTAGACATGTCCACTTATAAGGTTCATTGATTGGGTTGACGAGTCATAATCTATGACCCCCATTGACTAAATTTTACCCTATTCTAAGACATTTATCCTTGAGATAAACCTCATCACCATGTTTCATCCATCATAATTTAGAAAAAAATCATCCTAGGATTTCTTATAATATTCATCCCTCCATTTGTAGGAGTTGATGGTTCATCTCTATCCATCACAGTTCTCTTGTAACTCACGATGGAAGTTTGATCATTTTGCACATTTAGGGACAAGTGAATTCTCTTGAGTAATTCCTCTTAAAAACTATAAATTTCACTCCTTATGCTTGACCAATACCAAACAAATATCATTCTAACCTAAAAATTCCCGTCTGGATGTGTTCATATAGATGGTTCATCGATAGGGCTGATGAGTCAAAATCTACAACCCCCATTGACCAACATTTACCCTATTTTGAGAAATTTGATAGTGATACAACCCTTGTTTCCATGTCTCATCCATCATGAGTTATAAAAAATCATCCTAATATTTATTAGAGGACTCACTCCACATGTAAAAGCTGATGGTTAATCTCTAGTCCTCACGGTTCTCATGAAACTTGTGATGGAAGTTTGGTCATTTTGAACATTTAGGGACAAGTGAATTATTTTAATGAATGCCTCTGAACAACTACAAATTTCACTCTTGAGGGTTTAACAAGACCAAAAAAATGTTTTTATAGCCTAAAAATGCCCATCTAGACATGTCCACATAGATGATTCATTGATTGGGTTGATGAGTCAGAATCTATGGCCCCTACTAACCAAATTTTACCCTATTTGGAGACATTTGGCCATGAGATAAACCTTATTTATATGTCTCATCCATCATTATTTATGAAAAATACTCTTGGGATTTATTATAGGACTCATCCCTCTATTTATATGAGCTGACAATTCCTCTCTAGCCTTCATGGTTATTGTGTAACTCATGATGAAAATTTAGTTAGTTTGCACATTCAGGGATGAGTGAATTCTCTTGAGGAATTCCTCCAACCAAATATAAATTTAAATCACAAGTGTTTATCAATATTAAACAAAGGTTATTATAGCCTAAAAATTCCCATTTGGACATGTTTGCATAGATGATTTATCGATTGGGCTAACAAGTTAGAATCTATAACCCTTGTTGACCAACTCTTACCCTATTTTGAGACATTTGGTAGCAAGAGAAACATCATTTACATGTCTCATCAATCATGATTTGTAAATAATCTTCTTAGGATTTCTTAGATGACTCATCCCTTCATATGTAAGAGCTTACAATTCTTCTCTAACCATCATGGTTCTTATACAACTCATGATAGAAGTTTAGTCATTCTGCACATTTAGGGGCAAGTGAATTATCTTGAGTAATTCCTATGACCAACTACAACTTTAAATCCTTAAGTTTGACTAAGAATGAACAAAGGTTTTTCTATCCTAAAAATTCCCATTTGGACATCTCATTGATTAGGCTAATGAGTCAGAATTTGTGACCCTCACTGACCAACTTTTACTCTATTCTAAGACATTTGGCCTTGAGAGAAACCTTTTTTCCATGTCTCATCCATCATAATTTAGACAAAATACTATTGTGATTTCTTAGAGGACTCATCCCTCCATGTGTAATATTTTATGGTTCCTCTCTAGCCCTCATGGTTATTATGCAACTCACGATAAAAGTTCAGTCATTTTGTACATTTAGGGATGAGTGAATTATCTTGAAGAATGCCTCCAACCAACTACAAATTTCACTCCTAGGGTTTGAAAAATATTTAAAAAAGGTTTTTATAGCTTAAAAATTCCCATTTAGACATGTCCACATATATGGTTCATCTGTTGGGATGATGAGTCAGAATCTATAGCCTTGTTGACCAATTTTTACCTTGTTCTGAGATATTTAGTTGTAAGAGAAACCTAATTTACATGTATCATCCATCATAAGTTAGAAAAAAATCTCTTTAACTTTATTATAGGAATCATCCCTTCACATGTATGAGTTGACGGTTCCTTTATAGCTTTCACGGTTCTCATGCAACTCGTGATGGAAGTTCGGTCATTTTGCACATTCATAGATGAGTGAATTCTCCTGAGGAATGCCTCTAACCAAATAAAAATTTCACTCCTTGGGGTTTATTGAGAATAAAAAAAATTTATTATAACCTAAAAATTCCCATCTAGATGTGTCCATGTAAATGGTTCATTGATTGGGCTGATGAGTTAGAATCTACAAGCCCTACTAACCAACTTTTACCCAATTTTAAGACATTTAGCTATGAGATAAACTTCATTTTAATGTCTCATATATAATTATTTATATAAAATCCTCTCAATATTTCTTAGAGGACTCATCGCTCCATGTGTAGGAGTTTACCGTTCCTATTTATCCCTCACAGTTCTCATGCAACTCATGATGAAAGTTTGATCATTTTACACATTCAGGGATGAGTAAATTATCTTGAAGAATGCCTATTACCAACTACAAATTTCACTCTTAAGGGTTTAAAAATACCTAAAAATGGTCATTCTATCCTAAAAATTCTCATCTAGATGTGTTTTCATAGACGGTTCATCGATTGGGATCCTCCAACCAATTGAGTATGTGTAAGAGTTACCCTATTTTTTGTGTTTCTTTTATAGTGAGGAAAGATATTGGATTATAAAATTCAAAATTTATTTTATAAAATCGAAACTAAGGTTGAAACACCTATAATGCATTTGTATAGACATCATAAAGGGATCATTTATTGTAATAAAACTATATCTTGAGTTTTGACCTACTAGAGGGTAATTAGGCGTAATAGACAAAACATGATTTTATGAATTTTTGGTTAATATATTAAAATTGGAAAGACAAAAATTTTGTCTAATAGTTTTTAATTCATAAAACATCTAAATACATATGTTTAAGGTGTCTTGAAGTGTTAATTCAATACAAAATGGGTTTTGGCATGTTAAAGCAACATTAAGACTAATAAGTCTATGAGAGTTTTTTGATAGAATTATTTGTAGTAGACATTTTGACATGTTTAAAAATTTGAATCACATACAAAATATTTTCATAAAGAATTTTATATTGATCTATACCCCTATTTTCAATTATTTTTTGTTTTGATCCTTTTGAAGCATTTAGGTTTAATTAGCTTGTAGAGAGCTTCAAGTCTTTGGAGTTTAAATAGACGAAACCAATAGATGGATTGGTTTTCCATATTAAGATAAAGGTTTAATATGTCTTTAAGGACCCTAAGAAAATAACCTCAAGTTTTATATAATAGTCAAGGAATATTGAAGTTGCTTAAGTCTCTTCATTTGTGTCTATATTCTTGCCTTGCCAAGATTGTACTTTTGTGGATAGTCTAGAGAGGGCTATAATTATCGATATTAATGCATGTATAAGTAGGCCATGGTAAATATATGGGAACATATTAATGTCTTTGTTTTTTATATGTACAAGTAGGAAATGAACACATACACAAGTGCATCACTAGACCTCCTAACATTTTGATCATTATTCTCCCAAATTTATTTATGATAGGAAGGGTTTTTTATAAATGGACCAAATATATGTGATGTTTTACTACATGGTTCATTGAAATAAATTCAAGCTCTAGAAATAATCCATTATGTGGCTTCAATAACTTACCAAGTTTTTGTTATTGGGACATTGATTTCATTGATCACACTATAAACTCTTAGTTTATTTCCTACACAAGTGTCATAAGACAAACAATGAGAAACATGAAACCTGCATGTTCATGATTATTTTATGATAAAACATATGCTCAAATTTATAATATAATATGCATTGCCTCAAAACTTATATATTTATACTAGGCTATTGAATCCACCCTAGTGATTATAGATTAAAATTCATGATAGTGGGAAGGCCAATTTGTTGGGTTGTAGATAGTGTGATGATGTTATTTTAACTTACATTATCAATGAAAAGTGTTATTTGGTTAAGTATCATCTATATGTACATGATATGATGTAGGTTTCCAAATAAAGGATTGTTATGCCTAACATTGAGAGTGTTCATGGCTCTTTGGTAATTGTTGATGGCACCACTTTTCACAATTATTATTCTTACCTTTGTCTGAGTTATAAGGTATATGAAGAGTAAAGTTTTTTGTGGCCTTGTTAGGTTGATATCCTTTATGAAAATCATTTTGATTCTATGCTAGAGGTCTAGATGGGGAATTATGTATGGATTGGAAAATAAAAAGCAAGTTTAAATGAAACAAGTAAATAACAAATATCACATGTAAATGTAAGATATACATAATTATTCCAAGCACCTAACTTAGGGAATAATGTGATTTTTTTTAACCCCATATGAAGTAATAATTCAATCATTAACCAATAATATGTATAAACATTAAATGATAAAAGTATAAAATATACATAGCTAAAGGAATCATATTTTCAAATAGTATATATGTGATACATGCAATGTTTTATGTCATAGTTTAACATAAATAATATAACATATATCAAGAAAAAATGTAGACCATAACATGTACATAGATAAAATATGCCAATAGGCATACAATGTGGGCCATATAGACATACAAAATTGATTATGCCTGCAACTATGTATGTAGACACTATATAGGCATACAATGTGAGCCATAAATAGATTATGCCTAAAACTATATTCTTAGCACAACAACTAGCTCTCCTACTTCTCATTTCCTCCAAATAAATTGCATTTTGTTTCCATAGATGTAGAGCCAAGGGTGTTTTATTCCTTAGGATGAGGAGATGCTCTCCTCTCATCATGTAAGTAATCCATTACTTCACTAACAATGGATGAAAATTTTTGTCTCTACAAAACATATAAACTATAAAAATTAATGCATTAAAATTGTATATTGAAAATTTGATAATTATTTCAAGAATGTAAAATTTTGTAAAATGATTCTACACTAACTATATTCCATCTAAATGGTTGTCTAGGGATATGAGACCACATATACATCTACGATGGGGAATGCTATAGAGCATACATATATTGTTAGATCTAGAGTTTCTTACAATTATGTAAATATGACATAAAATATCATTTATTAAAGATAAAAAACAATTAAACTATGTGTTCTCACCAATCTCTGTCCCTGAATCATAACTTTCTATGAAGATAGTGGATTCTCTAATGTAATAGAAATATCACCTACACCTTTTTCTCATCTATGATGGGTTCCCATAGCATCCCTCATCATGTATAAAACCAATAAATGAATAATATGTGAATTCAATAAACATGATAAAAAGCTATGACTATAATATATATTAAAATAGAGTTTAAGTTCAAAGGACAATAAACATGTAAATAAATAAATATGTAATTTTAAAATTTACAAACCTATGTGTAAGGTATACCTATGCCAATTACAGCCTCTACAATAGATTCAAGGCCTCTTGAGGTACCTAAAATATCACTAGTCAACTAGATACAAATAACAAATAACTAGTTTAGCCAAATAAATTAGTCAATTAAGTACAAACACATGTACTAGAAAATAAAATTAATATTCTTTTACAAATTAAAAAAACTAGATAATTAAAATTAAACCTTTACATCAAATATAGAAGGTGAAGAATCCTCTACAATAGGAGTCTAGCATTTATTGATAGAAGTCACTAAAGCTACTACATCTTGCATAGTGTATGAAATTATATTGTGATGCATTGCTAAATCATCTACATGTGGCATATGCTCTAGTAGGATAATGTTTGGCATGCTACTATTTAGAACTGCTGAAGTATATATAGATGGCATATGCGCTGACATATTGGTCTCCATAAATATACTCTATGTATGATACACCTGAATATTAGGTCCCATACACTTCCTGGTACATGATGTACAATGATGTATATGAATGTTAACATGAGTAGAAGAAGGGACACTAGCACCTATACCAACACCAACACCACCACTACCACTGCCACCATACTACTACCACCAAACCCACCATTGCCACTACTACCACCACTAGCACTATCACCACCTGTACGCTAAGTAGAATTATTTAAAGTATGAATACCATGATCAATCATAATTTGTGTCAAATTAGTAACCAACTTAAGGGTGTCCATCTATGTGTTATGATGCAAAATTTTAGGAATAGTGACATGTGATATTGTTCTTCTATTTCTCAAAGGTTGGTTATGATGGTTTTGGTCCTATCTAGCACTAGGTATATTAAATGAAGACCCACCTCAAATAATTTGGGATGCCTTCATGTCTAAGTAATTTATAATTTCTTGAAATACAAACTCACAGTATAATTTTCCCAAAAAATATAATGAAACCTCATTATTGTTGCATGGAAGCTCACAAACACCATCCAACGCCTATCCCAAAAGTTCTTTTTAATCTCCACATGAATACACCAATCAATACTAATGTGTTTGGATTTTTTTGGTGGAGGTAGGTTGGCTCTAGGTTTAATAAATAAAGAACACAAATCTTCTTTTGTTATTTTTTTCTTCACATCTTCCTACGATAATTTATCAAAATAAAATTATTTCAGAGCCTGTCTTCAATGCAACATTGCATCCAGTTGTGAAGTCACATTTCCCACTTCATTAAAAATAGATTATAATATATTTTAAAGTAAAATTTGTGCACTAATATTTTAATAATGACACAAACCATTGATAATTATCTATAATTTTTGACATTTGGTATTGTATTGCTCATACAATTCAACTTCTTCTCATGCAAAATCAAACTCTAGTGGGTTTTGTATAACATTTTATTTAATAAATTGATTCATCAAATTTATGTATCTAAAGTTTTACAAAAAAAGGTTTTTTAGCCGATTTAAAAAATTGAATGCAAATTTAAATTCAAAACCCTAGTTCAATAAGTTATAAAAAAATGAAAAAAATGCAAAAATAACATCCCTGATGTGAAGCAATGTGATGTTGAATCCTATTGGTAGAATAATGCTCCAAACCACACGTGTTAATCTATAATTTTAATAAAATAATTCTTCTATTGGCCGTGGTTTTTCTTTACATCCCATGAGAGATCAAAAAATAAAAATCACATATGCACTTATTCATTTATAAAGGGTGTAGCCCTTTACATAGGGTGTAATCCATTTGTAAAGGGCACATACCCTTTTTAAAGTACATATGCCTTTGGGTCTTGGGTAGTATCTTGAGCCTCAAAAATTCAAAACAAAAGATGTATGTGCTTTTAAAAGGGCATACACCATTATAAGAAAAAGCAAAGTTGGGGGAACGTCATGTTTTTTATCCCCTGACTTTGTTAATCTACTCTTATGTGTGTTTCAAGCACATAATAATGGGGAAAGTGTAAAGGAAAGGCAAAAATATTGAATAAAATTAATATTAAGCCCTCCTTCTAGCTCCAACTATTATCAAGCCCAAGATCCTTACGTTTGAAGGCACTTGTGAGATTGAGTGTTTCAGAGAAGGAAACGGGGAGAAAATGCATATTCTACTTGGAGAGTAGTAGTTATTACCACCAAAGGATCAATTTATGAACCATTATTTCATTAAATTTGGACATATTCTAGTCCATATTGAAAACCAAAACTATTATTAGTAAATTTTTATAGTATCAATTATTTTAAATATTGACTTATAATTTTTATATTATTAGATTCTAATTTTCAATTTATTTCAATTTTGTATCATATTTTAAAGACTCCAGTCTCGATGTTTTCAAAATTCAAAGTAATTATTCAACTAATAGTTGATATTATTCTATAAATTTCTTAAAATAATAATTATTTTTTAAAATAATTGTTAAGTAATTAATATTTCAATTTAATTCAATTGATTCAAAATTAATGAAATGATCTTCCCATAATTTGAGGCTGAGCACAGAGAATCTTGAAATGATCAACATTCTCTATGAAATCAAGCTTTTCAAACTATTGGTATCATTATATTCTTTGAAATTATTAAATCCTTGTTTTCATGTATTCATAGTATGAGGCATGGATGTGATATTGATAAAATTTTACCACTTATTGTGTCAAGTTTAAAATGCTTGTAGTCCTCAAATTAGTCTTCTTATCCACTGCTTAATTTTTATGATTCCCCATTGACTGCTTTATATATTAACTATCACATGCATAGATTATGGTTAATTAATTATCCACTTGGTGGTTCCCATTATCTTGATTTAATTCATTAAATTGGCATTAACAATGGAGTTTTATATGGCTAACTTACCCATTCATATGTCTAACATTGGATCCTTATCCACGGTATGTCGTAACATACGTTTGTGGATGTTTGATGCCACTGTATGACCATTAAATTCTACACACATGATGTAAGGAGTATGTCATTATAATATTTGAAATGGAGATGATGTTTTATATCATGATTAAAATTGTCTTGTGCCTAATTTTACACAAGACATTAACAATTTTATCAATTAATTCTATTCTACACACGATAAATATTTTTGGCAATTGACAGTATTCCAATCTTGTGTAGAATAGGCATATGCCCATTTTGAATAAGATAAGAATAATATGAACATCTAATTTATAACAAATATTTTGTAACACAACTTTGGGGGTTTTCAATAGAGTATTTCCAGTATGTAATTGAAAGTATTCTAATCTTTATGTAGAATGGGCATATCCCATTCTAAATAAGATCAGAATAATATGAAAATCCACTTTCTAAAAAGTATTTTATAACACAATATTTGGGGATTTTTTAGTGTATTATTTATAGTATGCCCATTTTACACATGGACACTTTCTAGCTCATCAAAATTTTCCATGTAGTGTTGGCCTACTCATCTTGAGCACCCAAAGACAAGCCAAGTCAACACTCCATTTTAGTCATTCAATTTTATGCTAGGTGTCATCTATGACCCCTAATCCATGGCCTTAGTTTACTTATAATTTTTTTTTTCATAAACAAGAAGAGATCTAAGAATTATCCAAGTGTCACAATCTCACTCCCTCAAATTCTTTTTAGTTCATCCAAATAGTATGAATATGACCATTTTAAAACTAGATACCTACAACTCATCCAAATTTCCCATATGGTGTTTTTATACCCATCCATAGCACCTGAAGAAAAGTTAAGTTAGCACTCCATTTCAGTCTTTCAAGTTTATGACTGGGGTCATTGACCTGCCAATCCATGGCCTTAGTTTACTTTAAAAAAATCTTGGATAAGTGGAACATTAAGATTTTTTTAAGTGTCACAATACCACTCACCTCAATCTTGACACACCAAATTTAAACTCTTTGTAAGCTTATGTTGAATAAAACATATAGACAGTGGTGCATGTTTTCATCTTATTAACTCATTCCAATCAAAACACTTCACAAAATTAATAATTATTCTAGTAAAATAGAGCAGTGACAAGATGACACGTGGACTCCTTTTGACAATCAAAGAGTGACAATAGTAGGGTATTTTTTTAAAGGTAATTATAGGTAAGTGGAGTAATGATATTCATCCACATGTCATGATCCTACTCACCTAGAGATTGACACATGAAAAATTCATAGTACATGATCTATGGGCAAAAAGAATGTGAGGATCATGACAAGTGTCATAATCCTATCAACCCATGACCATGAGAACATAACATATTAATCCAAGAACTAGGCACTAATGTAGTAATGGCATACAACCACGTGATCCTAGGGAATATGATATATAAGTGAATGATGAAGACATAGGTGCCAATTCTGAAATTAGGAAAAAATGACATCTATCAAACTAATTTTACAAAGTACCCAAAAGAAAGAGGAAAATCCACATGTTAGTAAAATCTGCAAAAATTGACAATATACAAGAAAATTCAAATATCAAAAGAATAAATAAATATAGATAGATAATTTAAATCTATTTTATGTATGTGGATTACTATTCTAACTATTCTATGATCCATTTTATGTAGAGAGGCTATGATTTAAATTTTATCAAAATAGCTCAATATGAGAGGGAAAAATTGAGTTAGATTGCTGACTAAGGTCACCATTTTAAAAAATGTTACTAGTAATTAGGTGGAGATATTATCTTAATAATTATAGTCAAAATAGTCAACTTAATAGGCTAACAAAGTTATTATATGTACAAAAACAATCACCTTTGTTTATAGATACATAAATAATTCCAAATTAGATGAACTATAAAATAATTAATCAATTGCCATATAAATATGAAACTTAAAAAACCAAATTTTATAAATTGTATCAATCACTATTGTACTTCAAAATAATTCCATCTCTCACTATAAAATTTAAGAAAATATTATAGTTGGGTTTGTATACATAACTTCTTTTAACAAATATAAATTATGTAATAGTATCAAGATAACTCAATCAAAGTAACTAATTATTATTTTATATTTTTTAAAAGAGAGATGCATATTTGGGTACATCTTCACATGATCTAAACATGTACATATGTGTGTCAATATTTTCTTATCGAAATGTAGTGTGTCATAAAATTGCTAATTTAGAGATAATTGAAAGAAAATGGATTATTTTTTGTCATAAACAAAGTATTTTTTCTTGGCTAAGAATAATATATTCTTTTTCCCATTATACAACTGTGTGTACTTGTCTAGAACCTTTTCCATGTTTTTAGTGTATAATAACACAACATTTATTTTCTTTGACTTGATAATTTTTTTGATAGTTTCACACTATGATATCCCCCATGTAAAAACAAATTCAACATTTTGTAACCATTAAAATTGTTGAATGAAATAACATTGTACTCTTGATTTTAAGAACATAAACCATAACCCAATATCAAAATATTTATTTGTAATCATCAACAAATCAGGGCTAAATACATGATTTAAGTATTTTTAACACTAACATGAAAAGTCTAGGTGTTTGGTTTATGATTTAAATTTAGTGGTCCCTAAAACACCGAACATCACTTCTTCTACTCCTAGTATCAAAATTTTATTTTTAATTAGAATGATAATATTTAAAATTATCAACCAATACAATAATTTGTTTTCAATAACTATCCATTATTAATAATATTTCATTCAAATAAAGTTCTTGACAGTCCATTGCATGATAATTTAAGTTTGTCACTTATAATTTTAGAATGTACCTCTAAAGATTCAATTGTTTATGAGAAATTCATAGTTTCAATTTTTTTGGGGATAATCTCATAGTATCAAAAATTATTGGTGAAATTTTCATTTTTTCAACAACACATGTTTATAAAACATTCACCGTTAATAATAAAAACCATAAAACTAGTTAATATAAAAAATTATAGAGAAGTATCAAAAACTATTTTCTTTAAATTTAAAGGATATTTAAAAATCCTATTTGAGATCTAAACTGAATATAAATGAAAACATATAAATAATAATCAATATTAACATCGAACAATAATGCAAATTGAATAATGCTAAAAAAACATAATTTATATAAGTAGTGTAAACTCAATTTCATTTACTCCTTAATTATTCAACACTTTCAGAGATAAAGTTAGATCTTATTTCAAAACAATGTTACATTATTTGTATCCCCAATCAAGGCTAGTTGTGTAAATAATGTCACCATAAGTCATTTCCCCTTTGTAAATACTTTTTTAGATAAACCTTTCATTGGAATGATAATTTTTTTTTGAGTTACAACTTTGTTTAGTGGGTTGAATGCAATAGTTCTTGCATAATTAAAAGGAATTCTAGTATCCTTCCAAATCTTCTACAATTTTTTCATTATGTTTAGAACCCCAAAAAAATAAAGGAAAATCATCCACTTTAACATTTAATAGTAGTTTTGTTGAAATTTTTTATATGTTGACATCTCTATCAAACATAGACAAAAAATCTAATTGATATTGTGAGGATACAACCATTAAAAATTGAGTCAAATGTTCTCTTAGATGTACATGCTTGTTGACTTAGAATGGAGTGTTATTCTAAATTTTTCAAGAATGTTTTTGAATTAACAAGAAACTATTTTTTTGGAGGCACTGTAGCCAATAATAATTTTGGTATCCAGTCTTACATTTAATTTATTTTTTAATGTTATTATAGTAATATGCTAGTTAATATTTTACCTACATTCCTAGGAATTTACATAGATTGCACATCATCTCCAATCAAATCTACACAAGAATTTAATGTTATAATTATTTAGTTCTTGAAAAACATAAGCAAACTAACTATATTGGGATATAGTCTTGGAGTTTTAAATATTACTAATTATTAATTCAAGTAATGAGTAATACTTGTTTGTGATCCATGTGTGATAATTGTTAGTGTATGCTCTGATGTAGTTGATGTGTTTATCACAACCAATCATATGTTTTGTTGAGTTTAATATTGTTAATTACATGTAAACTCTAGAAACTTACTTGTATCCCATTGAGTTGAAGTTGAGTCTTCATTTAGTTCATCATCTATGTTAATTATTTGTAATGGCTTAATAATTTATACCAACATGAAACATATAAGTTTAGAATGGGAATTCAAAATTATTTAGAATGGGTGGCTGACTGTAACTTATCAAATGCATAAAAAATTATAATATCTAATTTCAAGGGAAGTGTATTCATAGAAATAATTCAATGTTTTAGGTAATTAAATAGTCAATAGTATATTAAGTATTTAAAACATACGATCCAAAGGATTGACTTCAACCATGAAAATAATTTAGTGTGTAATTATGTAAATTTTATGAATTATATAAATTATTATCAAACCATGTACATACCCAGGGTGTCATGAGATATTTTTAGTATTATTTAAGCATAATATCCTAATTTAGATTTTCCATTATGTATATCAGTGAAGTTATATTTAAATCTACAATAAATTGTATTGAATTTGTGCTTCCATAAATTACTAAAATAAGAGATGAGTCTATGATGCATCATGATAACACGTACTCCTAAAAATTGATAGATCTCTCAGAATTGAAAGAATTCTTTGACAAGACAATCCTAATAATGGTTGGATTCATAATGTTCAAGGGTTTGGTATGTAACTAGTCAAGTGTTATTCCCACTTATTCATTGACCTATATTTTGAGTCATGCACACCATAATGCTAAATACCATCGATAATCCCTTGAACCCACCTTATTCATTCAAAATAATGTATCATCCTTCAAAAAATAATTTATTATTTCCTTTAACCTTTTCCATTTATATGCATACATAATTATGAAACAAGTAACCTTTGAGCACTGGAACAAGAAAGATGCACACACAAGTCATTACACTAGACCCAATATAGGAGAGTAGATCTATAATATCATTTTTAGTGACATCAATGAAAAAAATTTAAAAATGTATAATAATGAACTCTATACTAATAAAAATATGGGTTGATAGTGCTTCCAATGTTCTGCCTAATATAAAATCATAAACACTGGCATGTGAACTCAAAAGTAACTTCATTCCTTGATATATAATTATTTATAACTGATGATACATATAGTTCCAAGATTTAATGGAATATTTTGATATTGTTATGTTATATTCTATATATATATATATATATATATATATATATATATATATATATATATGTATGTATATATATACCCTTTCCCTATTTTATTTTTTATTTATCTCTTTGATTTTCTAATTCCTCATAGAGTCGAGAAAAGTGAGTTTCATACATGCAGAATTTTTTTATCACACTTGATGCATCACACTCCAAAATAACTACTTATTTAGGAATATATGTATTTAAATACTTTATAATTTTCATTCTTGAGACTCTAGTCTTCTTCATTATTTTACAAAATTCACTTAAAGTTTCTACCTTTAAAACATGGATAACACTCATCATTAGACAAACCTATCCAATCATAAATTTGTCTACCAGTACATATATTTTTTCTATAAAATACCCCATGTGCCTCTAAATAAACCAACTATATTTTTTTTCTAATTATTTTTTCTTGAAATCCAAGCCACTATCTTTCTTAGGGATATAATCCATCCCACCATTTGTATAGAGATTAAAAAACCTTAACCCATTTTTACCATATGTCTTTAGGAAGAATGATAAATTTTAGCTTATCAATAAGTCTTTCAACTCCTTGTTTCTCAAAAATATTCTTAATCTCTTGTTCAAATGCCTTTACGAAAACATAAAAATCAAACACATTAATCAAGAATATATAATAGTTAAATGATTTATTTTGTTCATTTTATTACTAGCTACACTGAATTCAATATTTAAATTACTTTACAATTAGTTGTATTTTTTTTCTTGAACCAATGCATTATAGTCTTTTTTCCATTATCCACAATGCCTTGATTTTGTATAACTAGTCAATAAAATGTGTTAGAACCGATGTTTTTTTGGTCATGTTTTATTTTTTGCAAATATTGATTACCTTCTCTATTGTGGCTTTGGCAAAAATAATATGAGCTGATAATTATTTTAATCTATCATGAAAATATGTGAACTTATAATTTTTTATAATAATTTTCATAGCCATGATGGTATGTTATTCATTGATGATGTACAAGATAATCTTTGGATCCTTTAATTTATGATCAATATCAATGTCTAAGATATCACCTATTATTTTTTTGAAAGGAAGCAATATTACACCTTGTTAAAGAGGTATAGGATTACACAACATTGAGTTAACCAGTCTATCATCTTTGGCTGGATCAAGGGATCAATACTAGTATTTAACAGGAGTTTGGTGGAAATTTTAACTCCAATCTTGAATGATTTATCATTGAATAGGAAACATTGAATCTCTTGAGATGTTGAATATTTTCTCTTATATTTTTTTGGCTTGCTTCAATAGAGTTTTCTCCCTTGTAAATGTCTTTAGCTCTTGGAAAAATGATACTAAAGTTTTTTTCCATCTTCACCAATAGTCAACTCGTTATATATGTAAACATTTTTGAATGAAAAATTTTCTTCCCCAATTACTTTTCCACATTCAAGTGGTGGGTGATTGATGAAGTGAATGCATATTTATAAATTCTTATGAATGCTAATTTAATTTTATTACAAATATTTTCACTAGTTTCCACTTCAATGGTGTTTCCATCTATAAATGGTTCAATTTTCCAATTATAAGAAAATAAATAATCTTTTTGATGTTTTTTTGAATGAACCATGTCAACTTTTATTTATAATGTGAACTATATCTCCATTTAAATAATTTGACATAAGTAGTCATTATTGTCTATATGCTCCACCTTAACCTTTATTACATTATTTGAAATGCAGTTCATATTTATCACTATCCCAAATTCTTTATGTTTCCCTAACAAAGAATGAAACAACCAAATCTAATTGTGATATTCATATGGAAAGTAGATTTATAAAAACCACTCATCTCTTTTCTCCTATTTTAATGCACCTTTGATAACTATAATATCTTCGTAGGGAGCACTACCCCCAACATTCATTATAATTCATGTTATAAAAATTTAGTCATACTATGTCATTCTAAATATATAGTGATGACATTTAAAATTTGAAATGTTTTGAAACCATTTATAAATAAATTATTTAGATATGTTACTCACTGGATCATATTTTTTTAAATGGATGGTTATTAATTGAACCTGTAAAGTTTTGACACAGAATTGATAGAACAAAATAACTATCCATTATTATTGGTCAATTATTGATATTAATCTTATTGACTTGTGTATAATGGGAACATGCTTGTTCTAAATTATTAATCTTATTGACTTGTGTATAATGGGAACATGCTTGTTCTAAATTAAGTCTATTATAGGAATAATATAAACAACATAGGCTTATATTCATAATAACTTATGTATATAATAGAAGTTAAGAAAACACATGTTGCTTATAATATTTTTATGGAATATTTCCTATTATTTTATTATTGAAGTGGTGATTTTTAGTGCATGTGCCTAGTTATAATGAGTTTTATTTTATTTTAGATAATATTGATTAGTTATCTTCTTTTTTGTAAAAGTTAATATGTGTGTGATAACAATATTATAATTATTTACAACTAACCCACATCATATATTGGTTTATGATGTACTAATACATCACTATAATTTATAGTAAGCCAACTTGGAATGGTTTAGACATCAATTAGATCATAGATAACCCTTTTTTATGCCTTATATTTCCCTCATTTTTGTATTTTTTATAAGACTCTAATTAACATGATTATTCACAAGCTAAATATCTATATTTATAGTTGTAAAGGGTTATTACACATTGATCTAGTTCATAGGCTAACAATTATCTTGCTAGTACTTTGGCTCCCATTTTTTGAAACACATGTCCATCAATAATTTGGCTGAGTAATATCTTAAGTTTCACAACTCTAACATTGTGTGTTTGAGTCATGCATTGATCCACTTAACCCTATCAACAATCAATTTAACAATCTTTGTCATTGAGTACAAAGGTAAACCATGGAATGTTATAGTCATATAATATCATGAGACATCTTAATAAATACTTCACATTATCTACAATTATTCACAACATCACACAAAACATAATAGATAAGAATATTTACAAATAAGAGATGAGTCTTTTTACATGAAAACAACATCAAACCATAAATTCATAGTTCTATGTTCTTGACATGTAAATATGTAGAGAAAGTATCTAGTTATATTAGTTATCTTATCCTCTTGATCATATTATAAGATAATTCACATAACACACAAAAAGACTAAATGCTTGTATTCAAACTTAAAATTTTAAATAAATAAAGGAGAAATTAAATGGATAAAAATAATACCTCAAGTTGAATTTTGATCAACAATGGCTTGAGGGATTAAAAAAATAAAAAAATAGGATAGTAGTGTCTTGTCCTATAAATCCTACAAAGAAAAGTAAGACATGATGGGTGAGTCTAACAATAATTTTGTGTCATTTGATGTAAAAAACTTAAGATAAACTATTAGGTTGACCATATATAACTCCCCAGATAGATACATAGATGATGCCAAGTGAATAAGCAATCAAATCACACCAAATAAAAACATACATGGGGGGAATTAATCAACAAAATGTAATAAATAAAAAAGGGTAAGTAAAGCACAAAATAAAAATAACATCACATAAAAATTTATCAAAACTAACGCAATGGATAAAAAATATCAAAATTATAAGGAACGATAAGTTCAACAAGATGGCTAATGCATAATCACCAACAAATATGATTATGATATCTGACACCACCTTTAACCATAGGTAGCTATACAAAAATATATTCAATCTCAATTTCATTCCTCTATGTATTTTGAGCACCAAAACTCTATGAAATTTATGCCAATTACATTTGAGACTATGAGAACTACAACACAACATAGTGAAGGAAAAAATGTATGTCGAAATCCTTGCAGACATAAGAACACTTGGATTTCCAAAATCAAATAATGTTCCACAAAATTTTAAGGCACCAAATATAGAGGGAAAATTTTCCAAGATACCATACAGGGTTGGTAACCTTGAGGATACATTCAATAACATTAATTCATAGGTCACATAAATTAAGCATACCAGAATGGAGATAGATCAGGTAAAACTCATACATAATATACTAGAATAAAAGATGTGGGATCAAAACCCTAAAAATATTAATTTTATAAATTAAGCTTGATATATGGGTCATATTTCCCTAATTCATGCTATCAAATACTACACTCAATTTTACTTAGTTGAGTATATAATGGTATTTTCTTCCTTGACCAGTCTCATTTCATTATTACCTAAGGCATTAAAAGAGTAATGGGGATGATGAATGAATTAAATAGTATTCTAAATTATGAAAATAATTATTCAAAAAAGGTATTAGTATCCACAAATTGTGTAAATGCAACCAAAGCAAAATACAACATCAAAAAAAAACCATTTCTAATGTCACCTATAGATACATAATCAATGAAGTAACATGGAATATATACTTAACCAAAAAGAAAGATGTTTTTAGCACTAAGAGTGAACTCGTGGAATTTGAAATGATGTTAATTAAGACCAAATTCAACCTATATGAAAATATTTAGAAGAACAAGGGAGGTAAGAAGGATTTATACTATGGATCTTTACTACTTTGACTAGTTATGTAATACAAAAAAGCCCTCCTTGGAAAAATTGGAAAAATATAATGGGATAAAATAATGACCATAGGAGAACAATTAAAAATCATTTAGAGACTATGGCCATGAACTAGTAAGTTACCATCATAATAATGTGGGGGAATTATTTACAACAAACCCTAAGTTCATGGTATCATATTTCTTCATAAATAGTAGATAATTATCATAAAGAGTTTTAATTTGATAAAACCATTGAATACAACTATATCTACCCATACGATCAACACACCAAAATTATTCCCCCATTATAGTATGAATTATCAGAAAATGAAATTAGATAACTTGTTCCCATCATCCAATCCTTTCAATGAGTCTTGGGGAAGTTTGATTGAACTAACATGTAATCCACTATGGAAGAGTTATTGGTCAAATTACTAGGAGAATAATCTAGTGGAAAAGTAATAAAAGAGGATGACAACATAGATGATGCCACTAGAAAAACAACAAAACTAGAGGAAAAAAAGAAAGAAGGGAAACTGAGTTTACTTACACATCACAAAATAATAGTAGTACCAATAGATTATAGGTACATAAAAATGGTAATCCATCCCAGTCCATCAAAATAAATGGTGGATCTATGGGTGGTGGGTTTGTTCACAGAATAAATCCAAGAATACATACCAAAACATAAATAGTTGAAATTCCACCCAAAAAGAAACAAAAAAATATCACAAGGGATAAATACGTCCCCACACATTCACATCCAAGTTTCAAAGATCCCCCCATCAATGTATTAAATACATCATTAGACATAGAGAGGGAAGAAGGAATAAAATAGACCATGCTATAGATATCATCTTGGATGAAGACCAAAAATAAGCTACTAAATCCTTAGCCAAGGTAAGGCCTAAACAAATCAAAAAATAAAAGAAATACAAAGAGGAGGTCATGTTAAAATAAAGGGCCAACACTGACAAGAAGTCTCAAAATGACATCACATCTAAATAAAAAGTGGCTAAAACATTAGAAACAAAGAAAATAAAGGAAAAAAAAGGAAAAAGAACAATAGAAAAAAGAAGAAAATAAGAAATAATAAAAGGATAAATAAGAAGAGGAGATATAAGAGAGAGAAAAAATAAAAAATAAAAACATAAAAATAAAAATGACATAAAGTAGAGGAAGATTAGAAAAATAAAAAGGTGATAGAAGATGCCTACCTCCTAGCTAAAGAAAAGAAAAATAAAAAGGTAGAAGAGGATGCCACCCTCTAAGCTGAAGAAGAGAAAAATAAACAAGTGGTAGAAGAAGCTGAACAAAAATCAAAAGAATAAAATAGGAATAAGGTGGATGAGGATGCTACTAAAAACACTTATGATACATAAAATCAATCCACAATAGAAGCTGGGCCAAACATACTTGCCCAAATACCATAGCTACCATTTTTTCTTTAGCAACCAATTTACACTCCACCTTATATTTACACTCAACAATTACCCACTAGTTCATCCATCCTCACTCTAAACCCCTAATATTTCATCACCCAAATTAAATAATTTTTTCCCTATGTCAAAAATTTAGCTTCATTTATTTGGCTTCCACCCCCTTATTGAAACAATGCCATAAAGAACTAATATCATGTTACACAAATTGAGCTATAGTCAAAAGTAAAAATTAAAAACATATTTTAGAGGATTGCACAATATGACTGCATTCTAAGATGTACAATATTAGAGGAAAAAATAAATGCTATATGCGATTACAAAATACATGCCATAATTTGATGCAAATCAAAAATTTCCAATAACTAAATGTTTCTTCAAAACTTTGAATTTTTTAATCAAACATCAATCTTTCATTGAGGAAGAAAGGAAAAACATTAAAATGAGTATAATAAAATATTTCAAACTTGAAAAAAATACTAATCCCTTGGAAGATAATAAATAACACTACATTATAATTAAATAAAATATTGATTCTCTAAATAAAGCAATATTAAAAACTAGTTCATATTTTGGTTTTGCCCTTAGGTGGTTGGTGACAACACAAGAGGGAAAAACAAACTTAAGGAAGAATTAAACCAAGCCACAACCTAGTATGATATTTCCAAAGATCTCATAGGCATAAAGAGGTGGAGAATTTTTCCACTAGGTGAAAAACTTTGGGAGCAACATCAAAAAAGAGTAAAACTAATCATTGGAAAACTTTACAAATGAACTAGAGACATATTTCAATACTATTGTACCTCATCACACCCCTAATGACATTGTTAAAATGACTTAGTAAAATATATATTTAGAACAAAAATCCCAATGAACCAATAATTACTTCAAATAATGGAAAGCCATCGAGACCAAGATTTTACATAAACATCAACAATTTTTTTTGCAAGGCCCAATTACTTAACCAATTTTTTGGTATTATTCAAATTTGGCTTATCTATAAGATGATACAAAAGTTTAAGTTTGGGGATAAGGTCAGTAGGTTTATTTAGATAACTCTATAGTAAAATGTGAAGGTCTATGGTTGTATCATCACATACTTATGAACACAAGAATTTACAACACCATAGCTTGCACCTCACAATATCATACATAACTACACATATCAAATTTATAGACCATTGGATTATATCATTATATTTATAATTATTAAAATAGATATATGGAATATCATTGAAGCTATAACATTTTAATACCAATGTATCATATGTATCCATTTGTAGATATTAATGAATAATAATTAATAAGAAATATTAAGTCTTTTTGTGCTATATGATTTCATAATTATGTATGAGTAGTTATTTTATATTAAATTTCTATTATTGTAGTTTTTTCATAGTTACATGATAGTTTACCACATACCATTTCAATGGTACTACAACCTCATGATACCTAAGATGTACATAAACAAGGATAATTGTTGATAATAGTCCAATCTTGACATGTAGAATGGGCACATGCCATTCTAAACAAGATAAGAATAATATGGATATCCATATTCTAATAAACATTCTATAACATAATCCTAGGGTGGATTCTTCAATGGAGTACTAGACTTGATAGTATAACATGGACCATTATGATGTGGCATCATTAGACCAAAAATATATATGCATGAGGATGACTATTGATAGTATTCCAATATAGAAATGTATAATTAGCACATTCCCATTCTGAGCAAGATAAGAATAATATGAACATCCACATTCTAATTAATATTCTACAACAAATAATTAGGGGGATTCTTCAATGGATTTTTGGACATAATAGTATAACATGGATCCTTAAGATGATACCATTACATCATGATACCTAAAATGTATATGCATGAGGATGAATATTAATAGTCTAATCATATAAAATGTAAACATTGGTAGCTTCAATGTGTCTTGTGACACCCAACCCATAGGTCCTAACTTGCTCTCATGGCCCTTCTAAGTATCTTTTCATTGATTCTTAGCCATCCGTAGACTTCCAAATAGTGATTAAACCTCCTCTAGGATAATTTTCCCATGACAAATCCACTCCCTAGGTCCCATACCCTTTGGATAATATTTCCTAACTTGGACTATAGCATCAGACCCTGGGGTGTCCATTTTTGGTGCTCCTATCCAAGTGTAGTTTTGGCTCTAACAGTCATTTCCTTATAGTTCTTATCCTTCTTCTTATCAACCTAACATGAATAAATTTGACCCATGACAAGTATATCTCTATAAAATCCCATTCAAAGTTCATTTAGGATGGGTTGGTAAATATCACAAAGCAATCACGAATAAAAACAAAACTACTTAGGCATATTTATTTATTCTTTACATACAACCATCTAATATAGCCACAAGCTCATTCAAATCTATACACTAGTCCCTAACCACCTCAAAAACACCTAGTTTTATAATTTTAAATCTTTATACACATTATTTCATAAATCACCTCAATCGGGAGAACTACATATGGATTGATCCCTCTTCAGAGTATTGGTATATAGCTAGTGTGCGCACACAAGGGGTGTGGATACACATTTAGTGCATATTACACACACTAACCCCCCCTCTATCTCAAATTTTGTTAAATCATAATGGAATATATGGTTTGAAGACTAAATTAACTCTATAGAGAGTTCTACAAACATCTATCATTTAAAATTTCACAAGTAGGCTCACACAGGGGTAATGAATAAAACCCAAAAAGGTCAGGCCTCTAGAACAACAATGACAAAAGAGGACTATAATGTCAAACCATAGGGTGTCTTATTTTTATGCTCCTATCCTTTCATAAAATGAAATCTAGATCTTAATTTATGATACTATCATAGTCGTACATAGCAAATTTTAGAGCCTATCTTAGCCATCTCAGTCTATTTCTAGCTAAGTCTTATTTTTTCCACATGGATTACTATTTTTTGAAAGGTTTAAATTGAAATTAAATTATACAAATCAATAGCTTGCTTATCCCTATGCTATTTACTAATTTGATTAACTCAGACCCTTAATTAAATTAGGAATAGGACTCCAATGTTCCCAAAAAAGTTAAATCATTTGGTGAATCCAACTTACTTCGTTTGTACATAAAAACCCTAGAAACCTTAGGGTAAATTCCTTGCTAATTTTTACAATATTTTTGTAATTTTTTACTTTCATATTTAAATCAAAAATTCAATTTAATTTTTAAAATTCCATAGTAATTTAAAAAAATTAAATTTTACTCCAAACTCTAGCTGTATACACTAGGTCTTTTTAAATCAAGATTATTTTTTATATTTTTTTGATTTTTTACCTAAATATTTAAATTAAAAATTGACTTTAAATTTTAAAATTTCATATTAGTTTAAAAAGACTTTATTTTCTTCAAAACCTTAGTTTCATACACTAGTCCTTTCAAATTAATATTTTTCCACTATTTTTCTGATTTTTTACTTGCATATTTAAATCAACAATTCACTTTAATTTTTAAAATTCCTTAGAAATTTTATAAAATATCATTTTTGAAAACCCTAGTTGCATATACTAGATCCCATTATTTTTGAGTTATCACCTTACATGTTTGTGATCATTCCTATCCTTTTTATTCATATTTCGGTCCATTGTTTAGATTATATTTATTTAATCTACTCTTTCATTTTTCAAGTTATTTTTATTATGTCATCTAAGCTCCTTACATCTCTTCCTTTGAGATGAAGTGCAAGACTTAGTGGAAACCCTCCTAAATTCACCTAGATTATTTCAATCTGACCACATACCATCGATAAACAACCAACTTAGGTTCTTGCTATAGATCTTACACATCCAAATGACACCAATTTCCATGATGATAATTTTGATAATGAGCAATATGAAAATAATAATGATGATACAAACACTGATGTTCATGATCCACCATATTAGACTCTTGATCCACTTCCACCTATTATTGATAATGAAGTTATTCTCAAAAAATATTTGATAGCACAAAGTTTTCAAGAAAGACTTAGGGACTAGCCCTAAGATCATACTCTTATTTTACAATCTATCATGGAAATCAAAAAGGCTAAAAAAGTTGAATCTTTCATTACTTTAGAGCAACCAATTGCACATGCAACTATGGAGGAAAATATATATCAACAACCCCCTATAGCAACCCAATCTACCTCTATGCGACCATCAGCTACAATTAGTACATCTTTGTCACTTGATGTGGTAGCCCTTATGCAAGAGATAAAATATTTTCAATCTAAGGTGCTACATGTTGAGCAAGGTGTTTCTAGACCTACATAAGCCTCATATTTTTTTCCTCTACTTCATACACCATTTGCATGTCATATTAGTTTTATACCCTTACCATAAGTTTTTTTTCAACCCAAACTCACTCTATAAAATGGCAAGGGTGATCTAGAGACATATTTGAGAGCTTTTCATGCAACATATTTGGACTATGTGCCAACTAACTAGTTACTAACCAAGATATTTATATATAATCTAAAGGATTATTATTTAAAATGGTTGTATAGTATACCCAATCAGTCGATCAGTGCTTTCAATCCTTTAGCTGACATGTTTCTAGCTCATTTCATCATAAACATTAGTGATAAGGTTTCCTATGCCCAAGTTACATAATAGAAACAAAGGTCAAATGAGCATCTCACAGATTATGTTCTTCGATATAAGACTATGTTGGCTAATATAACTAGCCCCATGACCAATCAAGAGTTACAAGATCTCTTAAAATAGAGTCTTCTACTAGTTTTGCATGAATCAATATTATTTAAAAGGTTCTCTTCCTTTATTGAGTTATGTCATATACTAAAGGAAAGGGAAGTCAAACTAATTTCCATGGGCAAATGAAAGTAGATGAGCATATCATAAACAATAAACAATAGTAAAAACAAAGTCCCATATAAATTAAAGGTTAATGCTAGCAAGAGTCAAAATCAACCAATAGTTAATATGGCTTCAAATCCCTCTTAGCAATTAGTTTTATCAGCACCTCATCGGTAAACTTTTTCCAATTGACTAGTTTCTCCAGCTAGAGTTTTATAACAAATTTTGGAATGTAATATCAAATCTCTACCTCTTATTTAAGAAGTTTATCCAAAAAACCTTCTTCCATAGGGATGTTATTAGAATTAATTTTACAATTTTCATAGGGCACTAGGCTACACAATAAATAGATGCATCAATTTGAAACATAAGATACAAGACTTGATAGATGGAAATTTTATTGATCTTGGCACTTTATTTGAGCCTCCTCAGACAAAGAAAACATATTATAAAGCCTTGAAAATATTCTCACATGCTTTTACACAACATCTTAAATAAGAGATAGGGGATACATTAGGTGTTTACCATGCATATCATACACATCCACCACCAGCTACATATAGAGCACCTTCAGTTGAGTCACATCCTTTGAGTAACATGATTGGTGTGTATAATTCCAAAGCTTTAGATAGACCTTCCATATCCTTCTCAAAGAATGAGATCATTAAGAATGATTTATATTATCATGCACTCTTTATCAGAGCTTACATTCATAATCATCATATTCATAATGTTTTCATAGACAATGGATCTACTATGAACATGTGTACTATGATATTAATGTAGCATTTGGGATATTCAGAGTAGGAGATTACCCTGATAGACATAATTTTTACCAAATTTAGTGAGCACATATAGAGTTCATTGGGTGAGATTATACTTCCTCTATAGGTTGGTCCAACACATGTGGCCACATCATTTACTATTGTTCCTAGTGTAAAGAGTTTTTGATATGTTACTTGGTCAACCATGGATTTAGAAACTCTAAGTAGTACCTTATATAGTTCATAGATGCATGAAATTCATTCATTATAATCAGGTTGTTATAGTGGGTGAGTTCCATATGAGTTAGCACACCCCACTTCAGATCCATCTACTATTTTGTAGTCACTAGTTTTAGTTCTACCACTAGTTTTAGTTTCTCCACTAGTTTTAGTTCTTCCACCAATTCAAATTCAAACATAGTTGAGGCCTCCATTTCCAACACAAATAATTCATACACTTCCATATATGTCTCTTTTAGAGCAACCACAATTTCATAATTCTAGATAGCTTTCAGCTATAGTGTTCACATCGAGGGTAGTATCATTGAGATCTCATACCTCTTTACATATAACACATATTTAGAGAGATTCTCCTATTAAAAAATGGGTCTCTAAGAGCCCTATAGTTGCATCCATTTCTTAGAGTTATATGGGGACCCCATAGTCAGTTTCGACTATAGAGATTTTAGAGCATTTACAACATACAAAGCTTTCAGATTTATAGTCTTAGCCATTCCATCATTTTTCTCTATCATGCACAATCCCTCTCATTGATATAGGACACCATGATAGGGAGTATATTATGAGACTCATCAGTTATTATTGTTTCTCCTTAGTTGATTTTACATATCTTATTTTCAATTTATTGTACATAGTTTCCATATGATTGCTTATACATAACTTATTCCAAAATATAAAAAACATTCAAATATTTCAAAATACTATAAAAACTCAAATATTCCAAAATACCAAAAACATTCAAATAATTTAAAAAACACAAAAACATTATAATTGTATTCATTATCCATGCTTTACATTTCTACTACCATGCTAGACTTACATTCTACTATTTTATGCTATTGTTTGTTGATTTATCTACATTACCATGCTTCACTTGATCTTTTTTAAGTGTGTGTAGTGACTTCCAGATCCTTTATTTTTTCACTCTACCCATTGAAGGGGCATTTTACTTCTACATTTGAGACATAAATTGACATACCTACCCACTGGGGGCATTTATACATGACTACACCATCCAAGTTATGTCATTTCTACACCACATACTCTAGTTATCATGTTGATATACATTACTTACTAGCTTACACAAATTACTTTATCAACACTCACTAGTATATAACACTTGTGTATTTATTATCATATACCTAGTCTTGTACAACATGTCTTTCATACTTTCACTTCTTGTTTTGATTATTTAGATGTGATTGTATTTCCAATATTTACATACTTTCCTTTCTTTCTTTACATAACTAGATGTGATTGCATTTTTTAGTTCTTATATTATCTTTTGTATGTGCCTTAGGACATTTGGCAAGGTCTTTTGCTTCTATTCTTGTGTGTGCCTTAATATATTTTGTAATGCCCTTTGCCTGTAATATTTTATGTGATTGTGGCTTTCACACCAACCTTGATTGTTTTCAATTGTATGTGTATGTGGAATTTGGACATGCCTTGTATGATTGCTTTCTAGTTTGAGTGACATGTACCCATGTCCCTTGTTTTCTTGGCCCCTTGACCACTCTTGTATGATTCTTGATTCTTGCCATTTGTGCTTGTTGTTTGACTAGTTTTTAATTATTTGCAATTGCATGATCCACATCATACATTATCTTCCTTTCTTGGATGCCATGATGGACATCATGCTCCATCCCTCCTTAACAACTAACAAGTAACCATATTTCAAATTTTAGTTCATTATGTTGCACATGATATTAAATTGGTATATATATCTAGGCATACCCCTATTGATCTAAAAATCTTCATTACAAACTATGCTATATATTGAGACATCACTTTGATTATCATGTATTTTGTAGTATAACACACTTTCAGGGCTCTTTTCATCTAAGGATAGTCATTGTAGGGTATTCATTCCTACCCTTGAAAGAGGGGGAAACAAAGACGGGTTTTGTCACAGAGATAAGAGATCCTATTATTCAAAAAATTAGTATTTAGAATACCCAAAACAATATCTAAACTTCAAACTAGGTAAAATAGATTAGGTAGATAGTGAAAATCATATAATAGTCATCAGAATCAGCTTAGAACAATAACACCAAGATTGGACTATAACACCAAATAGTAGTCTATTCAATTTTGGTACTCCTATTTAGACAACTAAAAAAACATATTTTCTAGAAATAGGTAGAAAGGTAAGCTCAACTACATTTTTACAAATAGAAACCAGCTCATATTCAATAGTTTCAATATAGTTTTTCTTAGAGAATCTAGATATAAGGGGAATCATGCATGGTATGATGGATATCACTTATAGTTTTAGATTAGGCAGTTGATATAACTTCCATATTATAATCCATGTTTTAAACATCAGTGATTGGGGACAATGTGCATATCACATTTGACTTCTCTTCTTTTTGAGTTAAATATATTACATAGGTGTTCTCAATAGTTGCATGGCTTATTCCATCTACAAGTGGTTGGCATAATTTTATATTGGATTTCATACAAGCCTAACCTCCACATTTCTGAGTGGCTTCCACATAATTCTATTACCTAGTTTTGAAGTGGCTTTCATACAAGCCTAATCTCTACCTTTTTTTTGAGTTGGCCAAGAGTGGCCTAGTTTCTATCACACATTTAGCTATCCATGCTAGATTATCAGATTATAGAGCATTAATGGGATTTAGGATCCATCTCATATGACACACATTCATATCAATATCATTTTATATCTTCACTTCATTAGGAAATGATGGATCTAAAGGACTAGCTAGCCTTTGAATTCTTGAGCCACAAACTAAGAGGGATTAGACACATGGTCCAAACATTAATTAAGAAACACAAGATCATGTATCTTCACTTAGTGGGTGATGGTGGAGCCAAATATCTATCCTTTGCATTATTAAGCCATTCTTGAGGAATTGAGCACTCAGATCTATTCATGATATTAATCTTGGTACAACATTAAACATCACTGAACATCACAATAGGTTTTATATTGGTTCATAGACCTGATGAGGTGTATTCATTCCTTTCTCTTCCTCTCCTTTTTACCTAGTTTTGTACATTTTTATTTTAGATATAGTGTATCTAGTAAGAACTGATATACTCTTTGTTTTTCTCTTACATATTTATACTTCACGATGTGCTATCTCTATGCACACCCAACATCACATAGTGTTTTGAGCTTCACCATTATAGTTAAGTTCAGGTATGATTTCTATTTTTCTTTTAGCCTAATATTTAAATTTGATGTATCAATTAAATAAAGGGGGGAAATGTAGTCATATAAATTGTAAAAATTGGTAGATTGAGTGTGGATTGTGACACCCAACCCATAGGTCCCTCTTGCTTGATCTCATGACCCTTATATGCATATTTTCACTAATTCTTAGTCATCCATAGCCTTATAAATATTGATCCCACCTCCTCTAGGTTAATTTTCCCATGACAAATCCATCCCCTTAGGTCCCATACATAGTGCCCAAATTGGACTATATTGTTGGACCCTAGGGTGTCCATTTTCAACACTCTCATCTAAGTGTAGTTTTGGCTCTAATGGTAATTTCCTTCTAGTTCCTATCCTTCTTCTTGTTGTCATAAAATGAATATGTTTGACCCTTGACCAATATATCTCTATAAAATCCCATTCAAATTTCATTTAGAATGGGTTGGAAAATATCATAAAGCAAGAAAGAATACAAGAAATACTACTCAGGTATATTTCCCTATTTTTTACATATATCCATTCAATACATCCACAAGCTTATTCAAATCTTTAAAATAGTCCCTAGACAACTCAAACACACCTAATTTTAGCATTTTTCATCTTCATACACATTATTACACAAAGCACATCAAGTGGGAGAACCAAATATGACTTGATCCCTGTTCAAAGTATTGGTATGTAGGTGCATGCCCATATAAGGGGTGTGGATACATGTTTAATACATATTACACACACTGACTACCTTATATCTCAAACTTTGTCAAATCATAATAGAGTCTAAGGTTTGAACATCAAATCAACTATATAAGGAATTCTATAAACATCTAGCATCCAAAATTTCATAAGTAGGTTCACATAGGGGTGGCGAACAAAACCCAGAAAGATTAGGCTTTTACCATAATATAATAAGAAGAGGACTATAGCACCGAGCCCTAGGGTGTCTTATTTTGGTGCTCCTATCCATTTATAAAATGAAAGTTAGATCCTGATTTATAACACTATCCCAATCGTACGAAACAAATTCTAGACCTTGTCTCATCTATCTCAGTCTGTTTCTAGATAAGTCTTATTTTCTTCACATTTATTACTATTTTTAGAAAGGTTTAAATTGTAATTAAATTATACAAATAATTATCTTAATTATCCTTATATTATTTAATGATTTAATTAACTTAGACCCTTAAAAAAATTAGGAATAGGATTCCAATATTCCCAAACAAGTTAAATCAAATAGTATCCAAATCTTAACATGTACAATTGATAATTACCATTCTGAATAAGATAAAAATAATATGAACATACACATTCTAGCCAATATTCTACAACACAATATTGGGGGATTCTTTAGTGGAGTACCAGACATGATAGTATAACATAGATCCTTGTGTAGTACCGTGACATCATGATGCATGAAATATATATGCATGAGGATGATTGTTGATACGTATTCAATTATTGACATGTATAATGCCACATACCAATTATAAACAAGATAATAATAATATGCAAATCTAAATTATAACCAACATTCCATAACACAAGATTGGGGGAGATTCTTCAGTGGAGTATCAAGTTACATGATAGTGTACCATAGAAAATTGTGATGATATCATGGCATAATGACACCTAAAATGTATAATCACAAGGATTATTTTTGATATTATTCCAATATTGACATTTATAATGGGTGCATGCCCATTTTTAGCAAGATAAGAATAATACTAACATCCACATTCTAATCAATATTCTATAACACATGTTTGGTGGTTTTGTCAATGGAATTGTTGTCACTTAGATTGTGGATATTTCTCATCTCTCCTCATCCAAGTGGCATAATGGAACCATCTCACTTTCTATGGGTAATCTTATTATGAAATGAATCTATAGAAGGGTTAGTTCTCTTGATGCACTCTTTGAAACACTCTTTCACTTATCAAATTTGCATGAAAAGGGTTAAAAAGACAAAATAAAAAATCTAAAAGGTGAGGCACAAATATTTAATTTCCTCCTATTCACTAAAATTATACTACATAGATCAAATCAAATCTTCTTTGACACATAACTCACAATTCAAGATAGATTGTTACATCAATGTTTCATATGCTAGGTTTAAGAGGTATATTGATGTTTATGAGGGTAATGAATGATAACTTGGGAGAATATAGTAAAAATCCACTTATAAAATACTTATACACTAAAATATAACATTAAAAAAAACTTGTAATAATTACTCTTTTACACAGTTGGTGAATAATCAAGGATAACATACTAGAAAAGATCTTCTACTAGAAAAGACCAATAAGATTGTAACAAGACTCGATTATACATCATAAAAGTAGGTAAATTCACTTTTTTATTACTTAAATAGATATTTAAATACAAAATTATCTAGGTTTTTTCCATTAACCAATGGAAGTTTATCAAAAGAATAAAAAAGTCACTACTTATAGCATTTGCAAGAGGGTCAAGACAAGAGAAGTTCTAAGGTCACTTAGACACTTGTAAAGATAATAAAATAAGTTAAATATGAATTATAAATAGATGTGAAATAGACCATGAAAGGCTAGGTACAAGTGTCTAGACAAGGAATGAAACTCTTTGAAAGTGGCATGAAATTCTTTGTGTTGGCTTAAAAAACTACCTTATTATTTATCCCTATTTTAATGTCCCATAACTAAATATGGATATTTATAATGAATTAAATTAGAGGGAAAGATTTAAAACAATCATCTCCATGCATTGGTTTTAGTCCTGGTCATTTAGAAACTTTTGGGAATGAGCCATCACCATCTGTAATCTAAGAAAACTCCTCTTCCACAAATATTGCACACTTGCCTTCCAAAAATCATTAATTTTCCATGAAAATTAATAAAATTTAGTGGATGACACTTATAAATACCCTCCATGGCCTTAGAGGCATTAGCAACACCTTAAACGGACATCTATTTGAAGTTTTCACACTTCTCACCATCATGTTCACTATGCAAGTTTTGACTAGCTGAGATGAGAGATATTATTTGAACACTTAGGATTTTTTAAAAGTCATTATATGACCATAGTTATTTATTAAAAATCTATATATTACTCCCAAACTTGATTTCATCTCTTGAATGTTCCTATAACCTACACAATGCATAAAACAATAAAAAATAACCTATTATGTGCTCCATTAGTACAATTCTATACAATCCAAAATTATGGGTAGGATCCTAAGAGAGTATTGTGTAATTTAAAATCAATTTCATCGGTAAAATATGTCATTATATAATCTATCCAACTTCATTTCTTTCATTGGGTCTTGACTATGGGTTTGAAAGTGTTTTAGGCAATTTCCACTCTTAAGCTTTGTTCATAAAGACCTTAGATTGGAACTTCCAAAAAAATTCACAAAGATGATATTAAATACCCATTTAAACTTCTCCAAACCCATTTTATCTCAATTTAAAGTTCAAAAAAAAATGTGAGCATTTGAAATTACTATATCGAGTTATTTTCACACTTTGCATAGGTTAGATGTAGTCTAATGTCCAAAATTGTCTTTTCCATGGCTTTCCATACATACTAATGGCTCATAAATGTCTAAATTCATCCCAATAATATGTTCCAACTATATATAAAACTCACCAAGAGATAAAAGTGAAGTTGGACCCCTAATTGACTCTAGGTCACTTCAAGGCCTAATAGGCTTAGCATGCATCCTACTAGTTTTGGCTATTTGGGATTATCTCTCATGGTTGGGATGGTTTATCATTATTTTTAATACTCCATTAAATCTCAAAAATTCATCACAAAACATTCCAAACACTCCTTTTAATATCTTCCTCTCATTCACCAAATAGGCCTAATTGGAGCTTGTCTAGTTGAACTATGTGCATGTGTTTTGATCATTTTGAGAGGTTTAATATTTATTTAGTGTTTCCTATCACCTATTAAAATTAAATATACCTAAAAATATATTCCTTTAGGTTCCCAAATATTTTTATCAAGTTTCATACCCTCTTTGTGTTCATTTGCTTGTCTTGCCAAAACCTTGATTTTCTTGATTGGCTGGCCTCTTAGACAAAAAAGTGAGATTTATCCCTCTATTTAGAGGAAAATTGAAGGTTTTAAGAGTTTTATTATATATTAATTAATATTTTTACCAAATTTATAAGTTATATTCATCCATTTAGGCACCCTAACCAACTCAATTTGTCTAAAAAAGGCCTCTAAAAGGACTATTTTCTTGCATTTTTCACTTCTACCTAAGAATGACCTCCCAAAGGCTAAATAAAATATGATTAGGTTTATTAAACATGTTATACACAATAAATTTGTGCTAAATAAGCTTTAAATTCACCAAAATCCACTATTCTTCCCTAGAATCTTCATTCTTACCCATTGAGTAACCTGGGTCTCCTAGTGTAACTAAATAGACTGCTACCTTTGGGCTAGTAGGGAGAGTAGATAGTCAACTTGGAAGAGTCTTGGGGATTTTAAAAACACCATTTTTACCTATAATTAATAAATTTAACTTTATTTATAACCTTATTTATTTTCCTAAGCACATTCATCTCTTTAACCTCATCAAGGCTGAACACCCATTTGTAGGTGCATATAGGGCCTTAAGAGGTCTATGTAAGCTTGTTGCACATTGCCCAGAATTCACAAAGGTCATAATGATATTAATGGAGTTATTCATAATATTTTTTCATCATTAAAACCCCTTATATACTATTTACATTCACCTTGAGCTTACCAATTGAGCTCTTTCTCATAACAATACCGTATCTTTTTTTATTCATGTGGGTGCATATGAGCTATAATTGAGCTTGTTCATGGTGTGTAAAGGCCATATTTTAATATATAATGTCAAAAATAATATACTAATACATTTATTCACATTATATTAGATAAAAAACCACCAAGACACCCTGTTTAGGTCAATGTTTCCATACTCAGTTGTAGGTGTTCATTTTCCTATAGAGGGACACCTGTAGGTGTCCATGAAGCTTGAAATACTATACATAAAAATCATACAAATAAACTTAATTATATTTTTATATCATTCAATAAATAGGATGATAACAACATAATAGTGTGTCTTGTTTTCTCTTTAGGATGTCAAAGGTCATTCAAAGCTCAAAATATATAGATATGAATGTAGGATTTTAGTACTTTTAAAGGCATCTTTGAGGCCTTTAACTTCTATCTTCCACTATCTTTCTGACCTCCATCTTTGGAATAGATATTATCTATTAAATATGATACAAGATTTACCTATTTATATGTTTCAAAAGTCATTTAAACCATGTTATATTATATTCACAACATGCCCCTGGACCTCTATTTTCACCTTTTTGGGAAAGTTTCCCTGAACTTAGTCATCTTGTACTTAAAGGTAGTTACACCTTCACTTGCCCATTTTATGTTTAAAATAGGTCTTATTTAATTTTTATCACATTCTAAGATTTTAATTATTACCATACCATGCTCCAAATTCCCCATTCAAAGACCTTCAGAGCTCTGAGGTACCACCTGTAGGTGGGCATTTGCATACACAAGCAATGAGCATGAAATTTTGGGTAGTATGTAAGATGGATAGGTTTATAATAGATTATATGCTTTCACCAAATGTATCAATTCATTATTTTAAATCTTAAAATATTTAAACACCTATCTAAATTTCAACCTCTCAACATGACATCATTAAGGAGGTTGTAGGTGTGTATGGGCTATGTGCAGGTAGTGAGCATGGAATAGAGCAATATGTATAAATGAATGGTCCCATGAACCACTCAAAATCATTATTAATCCTTAAAATACATGATTTTCATCAATTAGGCCTTAATAAAAGATCAATAACATCTATTCCAACATATAAACCTCTAACAAACATATGGAACAAAGCATACATGTATAACTAGTGACTATTTGGTGTGATGAATGAGCTTGTAACTAATCTTGAACTTCCAAAAACATATAAATGAAATATAATTAAATATTTATTAATTAAACAACTGATAAACCTTCATTATAGTTCCATGAACAAGTTAGATAAGCTCTAAACATGTGACTGCAAGTGGGATTGAGTGAAGAGTTGACTTGTGAGGATAACAAGAATGAATATTCACCAAAACATGGTGTGATGAAATAAAAAATATAAATAGGTGATAATATTTCATTAAAACCTATTTAACACCATATTCTATTCACACGAGACCTTTCTAGAAGACCAACATTCTGCAACAAGGAAGAAACTGACTGAAACTTCATAATGGTGACACCTTCTTGTAACGTGAGATAAATTTCTCATAAAAACACTATGAAACATGAAAATAGTAATGGAGATATAAAAACATATCCAACATCCTATATATTTAACATCACCAACTAGTTTGTACATACTTGTCCAAAATGGAGTAGAACCTATAGGGTGTAGGAAACATTGAGCAAAAAACACAGTCAGCTTGTTAGAGATGGTTAATAAATAATATTTGACCAATAATTTCACTCTTGTTATTTAAATTAATCTATATGAGTGTAATATCATCTCCCAAAATCTTTTGAATTGAAACCTCTAAAACTATTCGTAATAAGCATAAACCTTTTGACCACTTTTGTGTGTCTAGAAAGGTAAAGAAGGAGAAAAATAGTTTTAGATTAAAAATGTCATTTATAAATTATGTAAAACATGTAAATTAAATTTATTAGGATTAATATATGTTATATGACCTTATCCCATGTGTTATCTTACCTAATCTGTCGTACAAGTGCCAAACTCCCCTTTTTTAGTTGATTACTTAATCTTTAGTTAGATAAACCACAAGTTTAAGATGGGATTGACATTCCTAACACGAAATTTGAATTAATGGACATTTGGGAGGAAAATAAGACACTTTGGAACCTTTAAAATTGTGCCACTTGCATTTATGACCCCTAAAAGCCTTCTAAATGACTCAAAGTGACATATAGATTAAAATGACTAAGATCAAGGCTAATATACCCCATGATTAATTATTAGACCCATAAAACATCTAAAAAACCAATTTTTTACCTATAGGGGTCCAAATTTGACCTTGAAGTCAAATTTGGTCAACAAAATGGTGACTCATAGGGGTAGTATGCCTGTTATACTAATGACCAATAACCTTATAAATCCTTGGGCCAAGGGAGTCAGTGAATTATTGAAGACAAAAAGAAACTAATTTCTTAAAACACACATAAAACAACCACAACATAACAAAATAAAACAAGACACCAACCAGACTCACACATGTGCATAAACACTTAGGGAAAGCATGGAAAATAATAGATATGTACAAGGAGAGAGGATAACCTTAGAAGCAATGTTTGAGATATATCCCATTTATTTGGATATGAAGCTCTTCTCCATCTAACTTTGAGAGTTGGAAAGCATTGTGTTCATATGGGCCACTCCACAAATAATCAAACTTAGTATGTTTTTTAGTCTTATCCCTATCTTCATCCCATTTTAGAACAGTTTCCCCCTCTTAGAAGCTTATTGGCATGGATTTCTGGTCAAAATATTTCTTTGTTTGATCTTGGTGAGCTCTCATAGTTTGCATAGCTTGCTCCCTTATTTCTTCAAGCTCTCTCAACTCACATAACCTAGCTTTCATGCTTTCATTTTCCATCAATTCCAGCTGGTAAGTGAGATCCAAGGCTAGTAACTTAAGTGAAATAGGAGTATAACTTATCTGCCATAAACAAGTGTATATGGTGAGTTTCTAATGGCTCTTTTGGGGGTGATCCTATCAGACCAAAGAGATATCTTCAACTTGGAATGCCATGTTCTTTTGTTTTTCTCTATTATCCATTTGATGATCTTGATTAGATTCTTATTAGTAGACTTAGCTAGTCCATTTCCTTATGGATAATATTTGGAGGAAGTACTAAGGTAAATACCATGTTTTAAAGCCCACATACTTGTCTTAATTCCAAGGAAAGCCAACGCATTATATAAAATTATTGTTGAAGGAGCCCTAGATCTTATCACTATATCTTCATAGAAGTCTAAAACTAAACTTTCATTTGATTCCTTGAGAGAAACAACCTCCACCCATCTTGTAAAGTAATCTATGGTAGTCAACAGCCACTTGTGACCAACACTAGAAGGTGGGTTGATTAGGCTTATGAAATCTAGAACACATTACATAAAAGGTTGGTTTACTTGTATTGGATGAAGATTCAGGGCTACAAGATTTTATTTTCCATCAAAGAGGGCACATTTTTGACATTTCCTTACCCAAGCACGAGTATCCTTAAACAAACTAGGCCAAACATATCTAGTTCTCATAATCTTAGAATTTGTGGTTCTTGGAGCAAAGTGACCACCAATTGGTCCATCATGAAACTCAAATAATATCTTTTCAACTTGATCTGATTCAGCACATCTCAATAGTACACTTTAGAAGTCCTTCCTAAAAAAAAATCCATCAACAAGTACATAAAGAATAGATTGTAATCTAAAGTACCTTATTTTGTCTCTATCTAGGCCTTGTGAAAACTCAATAGCTTGAAGAAAATGGATCATTTCTTGTGTCTAAATCTTCACTGATGGAGATGCGATTATCATAGGATCATCATGAAGGGTGAAGACAAATTATTTTTATTTTTTCAAGTCTGAAGCAAGGTGCTCACATAATCTTTTCCATTTCACTAGTTTGGTTGTCTTGATCTCTACATCATACTCCATTACTTTTGTAATCTATCCAACCCTTTTTTCATTAAAATATCTACTAAAAATTAAGTATTTGACACTATGATGAGGTACCAATATATGAATATTGTTGTTAGACAACATGTGCCTAAACTTATTTAGACTTATAATAACTGAAAGTACTTGATTCTCTACATAAGTATATCTTACCTCATAGCCTTCCAATCCTTGACTAAATAAGGCAATAGGCTACTCCAAGTTTTCTTCATTTGATTGAGTGAGCATGGTAGAGATTACTTCTTCATTTCCAAAGGTATACAAGTTTAACTCTTTTGAGAAATCAGGGCTTACAAGAGTTGGATATTGAGCAATAGATTACTTGATCTCTTCAAAACTCTCCTTCCTTCTTCTTGTCTAAGTAAACACTTCATCTTTCATTAGAATATAGGTTAAAGGCTTGACTAAGTTAGAAAAATTAGGAATAAACCTCCTTATAAAATTGACTTTTCCAAATAAACTTTTCAAACCTTTCTTGTGTTTGGGTAAAGTCAATGCCACGATTACAATCACCATTTTAGGATCTATGGATAGGCATTTTTTTGCGACAATGTGTCCCAAGAGTTTGACTTAATGGATAGTAAAAAAAACATTTATTTAGATTTATAGAGGTTCTAAGCTCTCTAAATCTCCCAAAAATCTTCCTAAGATGAGTCAAATGATCATTTTCATCCTTAGAGAAAACTATGATATCATCAAGATACACCAACACTATATCATTTATTAGGCCTTGAAAATCCATATCCATTGCATGTTAAAATGTTTCCAAAACATTAGACAAACCAAAAATATTTCTTAGATAAGAATATGTGCCCCAATTAATAGTAAAGGCCATCTTGTATTTATCTCCTTCCTTTACCAAAATTTGATTATACCGAAAATATCCATCAAGGAATGAGAACCTTTCACTACCTACCACAACTTGCAAAATGTGCTCCATGGAAGGGAGAGGATAATGATATTTCAAGGAAACTCTATTCAAATATTTAAATTCAACACATAACCTAACTTCTCCATTATTATTCCTTACTATGACTAAGTTCACCAACCAAGACAAATTCTTAATAAGAACAATGATCTTGGACTCAATCAACTTTATAAGCTCCTTTCTCATGAGAGGTTCAATCTTAGGATTGGTTGGCCTTTGAATTTTCTTGATAGGCTTAGCATTATCATCTATCTCTATGGTATGTTGAACTAAGTGTGGATCAAATCCTTTTAAATCACTATATTACCATGCAAAGACATCAAAAATTTCCTTGCATAATTGAATGAAAGCACATCTTTCTTCTCTAGTACATATCTTCCCAAGGGAAAGTAACTTATCTTTAAAAATTTGTACTCTCTCATAGTGTTCTTGCTTATTAGACATGCTTACCTTTTCCTTATTTAACTGATCATCATCATTGAATATACTCTCAAATGTGACTAAGCCATAAGGGAACTTATTTGTCTTCAATTGTACATTATTCCCTGCATATTGTTGTTGTAGTTTGGACTAAATCTTTGAGGAAATACCCTCCTCTTGTAGAAAATGAGATATTTTTTGGTCACTATCAAACACTTTCCAATTAATGACATTATAAGGTATAGAGGGCCTTAGAATCACTTTAAGATGACGATAGTTCTTGTCCTCTCTTATCCCCTTTGGAACATCAAACTAAGCTCCAATTACTACCAACCTATCAACATGTTCATTATCCTCTCTTGGTATAGACTTAATGTTGAAGGCTTGGAAATATTCCACAAGATCCCACACTCTATGCTTATAAGACTTAATCAAGGATTTCTTAGTCATATTTTGACCTCTCACTTGATTCAAAACCAACTCACTATCACCAAAAACTTGAAACTCCTTCACACCTCTCTTCCTAGCCTATTCAGGGCCATGAATGAGGGACTCATATTATATCATATTACAAGTAAAACTAAAGTGAAATATGAAAGTAGAGTAATACATTTCCTTGGATGGAGAAACTAATATTACTCCACCACCTGATCCAACTTTCATTCTTGATCCATCAAAGAATAACTACCACAAACCATCCATACTTTCATTTGGCTTTATCAAATTTGACATTAAATATCCTTATTCATGAAGGTAATATACTCCAAGACCAGATTCCTCTATGAATTTGTAAGGATAATGTTCATAGTGTTCACTTCCCTATTCATATAAATACAAATCAGAAACTCCTTCAAGAGAAGAAGTTGGGGATTGATCCATGTGAAGTTCCTCCTCATAAAAAATAACATAATTGACATTTGTAACCTTAAGCATGTAGGGATCTAAATTAATATGATTAATGGGCCCAAATTCAATCTTTACCTTGGTACCATACTTTTTCCTAAAAACCATTTATGACTAATAGGCTGCCAAGTATCCACCTATCTTGGTTGTAAACTCTCTTGACAAAAAAAGAGAAAATTATGGAGGGAAATATACAACAACCACATCATGAAGGATGGAAAAATTAGGACAGAAATTTAAAATAAAATTCAAATCCTTGACTACTCCCAAGGTCTTTGCTAGTGATCCATCCAATTGTAGAACTCCTTTAGCCATTGGTTCATACTTGAGACCTAGTTTATCGACTATTGATGGGGGAAAAATGACCCACTATCTATGATAAAACTTTGAACTAAATAATAAAAAAGGATAGATAAAAAGTATCAGTTTTCTTCACTTGTCCATCAATGAGTTGAGTTTCATTCACCAAAACAACATTTTAAATCCTAGCTAATCCAGCTTATTTAACTAGTCCAAGCAAAACCTTTTGAAGGATAACTTTTTGTATCGGTATTATAATTAAATATTCATGTTTAATTTTTTCATTTTATCCACAACATTTATATAAGTATTTATCATCTTTAATTTCTCTTTGGAGATACTAGTGCCTTGTGGTGTAGGATGTGAAGATGGATGTGTAGGAGCTAGACTTACATTCTGAAACTTTTGATTTTATTATACCTTAGGATCTAAGTTGGACCCACCTATTATCTAAGGTGATGTAATATTTAAAACAAGTACTTAATTTTCCCCTTGTGTCTCTTCAACAACCCTCTTCTTATATCTAGTGTTAGAGGACACATTAGTATTCATATTATTTGAACTTCCCAAATGATTCATGGAATAAAATTCCCCCTCTAATTGATTCATAAGAGTAGAATAAAAATTTTATTGTCGATTTTCCATTCCATTTTTCATTGGCATCTCAAAAGTGGAAACATGAAGTGCTTCACTACCTTGCATTGTCATGGTTTGACTAGGCATTTCACTGGCATATGTAACTTGGCCTTGATTTTGGTCATAGGAAGGATTGCATGGTTGTTTTTAAACAAAGTTGTTTTTATTGGGAACAATAGATTTATAAAATGATGGGGCATTGGGATTAAAACTTTTGTAAGGTCTAGTTTGATTTATTTGACCTTGTCCTTGAGCATTACCTTGAAAAGGAGGCCTACTTACTTATCCAAATTGATTGTAGGATTGATGAGGCCTAAAATTTTGATTTTTTTGCCTTTTAAGAGAAACCAATTCAATAGTAACACTTTGAATAAAAATATTGGCTTCATTAATCTCATTGGTAGGAGCAAGGGTAGACTTATCTTGACTATTAGGCAAATGAGCCAAGGTAGGTAATGTAACTTGACTAAGAGGTTGTAAATCAAGGAAAAAAGGCATTTGTGGTCTAAGAGTAATCTTACTTGATTGAACAAGATAATTATTAGCATTTATATCTATCTCATAAGCACCAAGTAGTGTATTTCCACCCATGGATTGGATCATCATGGCTATATCACTATTCAATGCTTTTAGGTAATACAAGAAGGCATAATTTACAATAAGTCTCAAAAGGGATATGATCTTATCCCAAGTATTTTTAAATATAGAGTTAAAATATTGCATGAAATATTGTGGATCCCTCTTGATAGTATTCAATTGATTAGATAGTGATAGATAATCACTCTTTTATTCAAACCTCTACGATAATAGATTCCCTAGTTCATCCCATGAAGCAATGGAAGCATTTGGTAGAGTTCCATACCATTCTAAAGCTTTTTTTTTGAAAAATAATGATAATAGCATTATATAAACATTATTTTTAATGATATTATGGATGTTGACATTTTTTTACATGTTTATAATAAATTCAATGGGAGTAATAAGATGCTCTCCACTAAAATATGGAACACTTTGAAGGGCTGATCTAGGAATTTGGTCACATTGGGCAAGATTCAAAGAAGATGATCTAGTGAAGGATACAAATGGAAGGTTTCTAGCCATATTTTAATGTGGATTATGTGTATTAGGGGTTAAACTAAGTATAAAATTGGACTTTTCAAACACCAACTCCATTCAATAAGGATGAGTATTTATAAATCTGAATATTTTGACAGAATACAAAGGCAATCACATAAAATCAAAAGGTATACCTTTAGCAACAGAACTACTGGTCACCTTTATCATGGAAATTAAGGACTGATTAGTAACCAAAGAGTTGAAAACTTAGTGGAGTCACTAGATACTAAATGTAAATATTCTTGCAACTATAAATATGTTAAGACCAACACTAATATTAGACAATCTTCTAAGACTTACAGTCCCATCAGGCATGCCAAAAACTATTATCAGTTATATTTTCACCCCTTAAGGATATGTCTTAGCTCTCCTCATCCATGTGTCACAATGTAAACATCTAACTTTCTATAGGTAATCAAATTATGAGATGAATCTTTAGAAGGGCTAGTTTTCTTGATGCACTCTTTGAAACACTCTTTCACTTATCAACATTGCATGAAAAGGGTTAAGAAGACAAACTAAAAAATATAAAAGGTGATTCAAAAATATTTAGTTTACTCTTATTGACTAAAATTATAGTACTTAGAGAAATTCAAAGCTTCTTTCACACATAACTCACAATTCAAGACACATTGTTACATCAATGTTTTATATGCTAGGTTCAAGAGGTACATTGATATTTAAAAGGGTAATGAATGATACCTTGGGATAACATAGTCATAAAATAGTTATAAACTAAAGGATAAAACTAACAAAGACTTGTAATAAATTACTTTTCTGCATAGTTGGTGAACAATCAAGGATAACATGCTAGAAAAGATCATCTTCTACTAGACAAGACCAAAAAAATTATAAAAAAAGACTCAATTTTACAACATATTAGTAGGAAAATTAAATTTTTTATTTCTTCAAGAGATATTAAAATATATAATATTCCAAGGCTTCACCATTAACTAATGTAGGTTTCTCAAAAGACCCAAAAAAGTCACTACTTATAGCATTTGGGAGAGAGGCATGACAAGGGAAGTCCAAAGGTCACTTGGAAACTTATTAATCTAATAAAAGAGGTTGAATATGTATGATAAATAGATGTGAAATTTACCATGAAAGTTAAATAAGTACAAGTGTCCAAACAAAGTATGAAACTCTTAAAAAGTGGCATGAAATTCCTTATGTTGGATCAAAAAACTACCTTCATGGTTAAGCCTTATTTGAACATATAAAACTAACTAGAGATTGGTATCATGATTGGAATGAGAGGTGATGATTATAGACATGCCTCTCCATTAATGTTTTATAGTCCTAGTCATCTTGAGACTTTTGGGAATGAGCCATCACCATCTACATCTAAGAAAACTCCTCTTCCACACTCCTTGCACACTTGGATTCCAAAAAACATTAGTTTTCCATGAAAATTAATACAAGGGAGGGTATGAAACTTTTAAAGACCCTCCATTTCCTTATAATCATCAGGCACACCTTAAAAATCCATCCATTTTAATTTTTCATGCATCTCACCATCATGTTCACTATGCCAGTTTTGATTAGCTAAGATGAGAGCTAGTATTTTAACACTCAAGAGGTTTTACAAGGCATTAAATTAACATATTAATTTACTAAAAGTCTATATTCCTCCCAAACTTTATTTCATCCCTTGAACATTCCTATAACCTACACAATGCATAAAATAGTTAAAAATAACTTGTTTTGTACTTCATCGATATAATTTATTACAATCCAAAAGTATGGGGAGGATATTGAGATATTTGTATGAAATTTACAATCACTTTCATGTGTAAACTATGTCATTAGATCATCTATCTAACTTCATTCCTTCTTTGGGTCTTGACTAAGGGTTTGTAAGGGTTTTAAGCAGTTTCTACTCTTCAATTTTTTTATAAAGACCTGACATTTTAACTACCAAAAAAATTCAAAAAGATGATCTTCAATACCCATGTCAAATTATCCAAAACCCTTGGATATCGATGAAAAGTTTCAAGAAATATGTGAGCATTTTAGGCTACCATATCGAGTTGTTTTCACACTTTCTTAAGTCTGATGTAGCATAAAGTCAAAAATTGATTTTTCCATGACTTCCCCTACATAATAATGGCTCAAAAATTTATAAATTCATCCCATTAATATGTTATAACCATATATAAAACTCACCAAGGCCTAAAAGTGAATTTGGACCCTCAATTAGCTCTAGGTCACTTAAAGGCCTAATAGGCTTAACATGCATCCTGCTAGTTTTGGATAATTTAATTGATATCTCATGGTTAGGCTAGTGTCTAATTATTTTTAATACTACATTAAATATAAAAAATTAATCACATAACCTTCTAATTACTCCTTTTCATTTCTTCCTCTAATTCACAAACTAGGCCTAATTGGAGCTTGTCTAGTTCAACTATGTGCAAGAGTGTTTTGATCATTTTGAGAGGTATGAGATTTTTTTAGTGTTTAATATCACCTATTAAAATTTAATACACATAAAAATATTTTAATTTAGGTTACCAAATAATTTTATAAAGTTTCTTACCCTCTTTGGCTTCATTTGCTTGTCTTGCCAAAACCTTGATTTTTCTTATTAGCTGACCTCTGAGAAAAAATAGTAAGATATATCCATCCATTTCAAGGAAAAATTTAACATTTAATGAGTTTTATTAGGTATTAATGAATTTATTTACCAAATTTATAAGTTATATTCACACATTTAGGCACCTAATCAACTCAATTTGTCCAAAAAAGACCTAAAAAGGACTATTTTCTTGCATTTTTCACTTCCACCTAAGAATGAAATCTTAAAGGATAAATAAAATATGATCACCCTAAATTAATTATCAATAAGATTGGAATGCACAAAAATCCACTCTAACTCCCTAGATTATTCATTCTTACCCATTGTGCAACCTGGGTCTCCTAGTGCAATTGTATGGATTGCTACCTTTGGGTTAGTAGGGAGAGTAGATGTTCAACTTGGAAGAGTCTTGGGGATTTTTAAAACACAATTTTAAAATATCATGAACCATTTTCAAGTTATTTTTAACCTTATTTATTTTTATAAGAACAGTCATCTCTTTAACCTCATCAAAACTAAACACCCAACTATAGGTGATATAGGGCCTTAAGAGGTCTATGTAAGCCTAATTAACATTGCCAAGAGTTTATGGAGGTCATAATGATATTAATGGAGGTGTTAATAATATTGTTTCATCATTATAACCCATTCTATACTCTTTACATGCACCTTGAGCTTACCAATTGAGCTCTTTCTCATAACTGTGATACCCTACCTTTTTAAGATTTTTGTAGGTGTATATGAGTTGTAATTGAGCTTGGTCATGGTGTGTAAAGGCCATGTTTGAATACTTGAGGTCAAAAATAATATGTTAATACTTTTATTAACATTGTATGGGCTTTAACACCACCAAGACACCCTGTTTAGGTCATTGTTTCCATACTTAGTTGTAGGTGTTCATTTTCCTATAGAGGGACACCTGTAAGTGTCCATGAAGCTTGAAATACCATAAATCAACATCATAAGAATGACCTTCATTATATTTTTTATAAAATTAAATAAATAGGACCATTCCAACATGAGATTATGTCTTGTTTTATTTTTAGGATTTCAAAGGTCATTCAAAACTCAAAACTTGTAGATATGAATGCAGAATTTTAGTGCTTTTAGAGGCATCTTTGAGGCCTTCAACTTTTATCTCATACTAACTTTTTGACCTCCATATTTGGCATATCTCTTCTTCATGATAGAGTCTACAAGATTTACCTATTTATATGTTTCCAAATTCATTGCAATCATGTTATATTATATTCACAACATGCCCCTGTTCCTCTATTTTCACCTTTTAGGGAAAATATTCTTGAAGCCAATCATCTTATCCTTAAAGGTAGTTACACCTATCAGGAACCTAGAACAATAAACATGCTCCAATGCCTACTTAGTCAGGATCTTGCTTTACCAATAGAGCACATATGATTACTTCTTGTATTAGCAACTAAACACGGAATTTAACCAGAATCAATAAGTAACTAGAAATATGAAACAACACAGGAATTGAGAGACAATACACAATTGTATTAATAATCACTCAGAAGAATATAAAATAAATAAGATGCCACTTCTTCTTCCACCTCAAAGGTTTTCCACACCTCAAGACCTTTTACCCTCTCTCTCTTGGTCACAACAATCAACTCCAATACAGAATTGATGTTCACCTCTCCAACCAATCAGTAACATGTTGCCAGTACACCAAGTACACAACCATACTCCAAGTAGATCCCCTGCTCTCTACTGCTACCTACAAATCACTAGACCTTACCATTGTAGATCTCCTATAGAAAGTCATGCACACATGTTGACCAAGATCATACACATATGAGGAACCCAGCTAATTCTCCAAACCAGTACCCACCTTGGTATTGTGGCACTAGGAGGAAAGCACCATTGCTCTCTTCTCTCTGAAGGAACTTATTGCTCTCTTACTCACTAGCTACAAGTTTACAATACAACCCATGAGTCCATATATAGATCTCATGCTTACAATAATTAGACACGTAACTCAAGACTAAGACTAGCCTTTGACATGCAAACAAACAGTCCAAAAATAGACTCTCTAAGATCAACATGCAAACTGCCTATTCTCGCACAGGCTGCCGATGTCGGCTCCTCCATGACCAATGTTGGTCGACTAGTGACCGAAGCCAGTTGCTTCCTCACTGCCATCTGACTGACGTCAGTTGATCAGACTGACATTAGTTTCCCTGTAATGCATTTAGCAACTCTCTGCAACTCTGCATCCTCTGTAACTTCTCCTATTTGCATCTTGGTGAAGCTTTTAGCTCTGCAACCTAACAATCTCCCACTTAGAGATAAATAGCTGCACCTATACCTGTACCTGTACACCGTCTAAATTATTCCCTGGCTTGTATTCCTCTTCAAGATCAATCCTGAAGACCAACCACCACACAACCTGTGATGCTACGCCTGTCATTCAAGTAACCTGCCACATTCAAACCTACATATCCATGTAGTGAAGAACTTGACCCTGCATAACATGTTAACCTGCTGCTAGTCCCACTGAACTACCCTCCAGTACTCCTTCCCCAAATTGGCTCAATACTTTCTGACAACTCCCACTGATTGGGAAAACTCAGGTCTACGCTAGACCTCATGTGATTTCAAACACTTGTTTCGAGCTAAGCTTGAACTATCCATCCCTTGGTGTGCTTTCCAATTCTGCATCCTGCATCATGAACCCTGCCAACACCATCTTCACATCAGCTCCCACTGGAGATAAAATCTCCATGTCTCTTATGCCAAAGAATTTCGCTGCTCCAAATTCTTCATGACACACCTCTGAACTAACCTTACCTTTAGCTCAGCAAAACCCTATATCTCTAAACCTATAACTAGTATACCATTCACATACAGTAACATAATAATGTTGCAATCATTATCCACCTAGTAAGATAAACACAATAGTTACACTGACATTGACTGAAGCCATGCTTAGTCATCCACCTGTCAAACCTGTACCACTATCTTGCAGCTTCCTCAAGACCATATACCTTGGCCTTCCATCTCAGGTATCCATCCACTCTCTTCTTTAACTTTGGAATCCATTCCGTCTCTCAGTGCTTACTTCTAGCTAATAACTCTACCAACAAACACCTGTTTGGTTCTTCTCCAAGGACTCACACTCCTCATCCATGCCAAGCTCCCACTGTATTTGGATTCTACCTACATTGCCTCTTCGCATCTTCCTGGTTCTTGACCATCAATAAGCAATATAAAGAAGGTGAATAATGAATATGAGGATCACTTACCCTTTTTGACCTCAACATGAGTGTTTGAGACTTGTTGATAGCTTGTTGTCCACCCACCATCCGTACCAGTGACCGATCTCAGCCATCTCCCAGTCTGCTCCCAACCGATGTTGGCTACCTATACTGACCCTGACTGCCGACATCATTTCCCTGGCTGATGCTGGTATCCTTTCTGCTGACATCGGTTCCTTCATGACCGACGTCGGTCTTCCTGTTACCGACATCAGTTACTGTCTGATCGATGCCGGTACCTGTGTTCATCTTTGAGTGATAACTTTTTACCCATGAGCTCTCCATGGATCAAAACCCTGTTCAAATCAACATAGCTCTGCTTAGAATAATTCAGTCTCCTCACCTGATCTCTGTCTGTCATCTCCTCCATGAACACCAAGGATTTCAAGTTCTTTATCTTATCAAAGACATCTGACTTTTGCTTCAAAACCTGCATTCTCCTTCTACATATGTGACTAAGCCTATGAAGCCACATCTCTACAACAGAAGGTGAATCAGCAATATAAGTAGATAGATAAAGGATACCTACTTTCTTACCACCATCTAATTCAAGTGTATCCGCTGTGAGAGTTACAGTGCATCTCCCATCACCCAAATTTCTTAAAGAAATTAGACTCATCTCCAAGACTGGTACCTACATGACTTCCTTCAACCACTGTGTGTCATCCGTCTACAATTTTAGCTTCACTTCCCCTTCGTCAATCATCTGACAAGGCTCTCCAACCCCTAAATAAATCTCTCCAAAGTCTCCAAAGACATACCTATGAAAAGATGCTCTATTTCGGGCTGCATGGAAAGAGGCAAAAGAATCTGTAAACAAAGATTCCACTTTATCCAGAACATCCTATGCAACATCACCTACAGTATATGCTTCTACGCGTTGATCTTCTACCGACCAACAATCTCTTTTTACCTACTCTTTCTTTCCATCAATCAGACCATTCGTGCTATTCAGTTTCTCCATTCGTAGCTTACTTTCTTCTGCCATTGCTATACTCCCACTCAATCTGAAACCCCTGTGAGTGACTTGTAATAAAAAACACTACCAGATCTGAACCGCCTATTAGTCAACCCAAACAAAGGCTCTGATACCACTTGTCAGGAACCTAGAACAATAAACATGCTTCGATGCCTACTTAGTCAGGATCTTGCTCTACCAATAGAGCACATATGATTACTTCTTGTATTAGCAACTAAACACAAAATTTAACCAGAATCAATAAGTAACTAGAAATATGAAACAAAACAGGAATTGAGAGACAATACACAATTGTATTAATAATCACTCAGAAGAATATACAATAAAGAAGATGACACTTCTTCTTCCACCTCAAAGGTTCTCCACACCTCAAGACCTTCTTCCCTCTCTCTCTTGGTCACAACAATCAACTCTAATATAGAATAGATATTCACCTCTCTAACTAGTCAGTAACATGCTGCCAGTATGCCAAGTACACAACTGTACTCCAAGTAGATCCCTTGCTCTTTCCTGCTACCTGCAAATCACTAGACCTTACTCACCATTATAGATCTCCTATAGAAAGTCATGCACACATGCTGACCAAGATCATACACATATGAAGAACCCAATTGATTCCCCAAACTAGTACCCACCTTGGTACTGTGGCACTAGGAGGAACGCACCATTGCTCTCTTCTCTCTGAAGGAACTTATTGCTCTCTTACTCACTAGCTACAAGTTTACAATACAACCCATGAGTCCATATATAGATCTCATGCTTACAATAATTAGACTAACCTAATTACAATAATTAGACATGCAACTCAAGACTAAGACTAGCCTTTAGCATGCAAACAAACAATCAAAAAATAGACTCTCTGGGATCAACATGCAAACTGCCTGTTCTCGCATAGGCTGCCGACGTCGGCTCCTCCATGACCGATGTCGGCCGAATGGTGACCGACGCTGGTTTCTTCCTCACTACCATCTGACTGACATCAGTTGATCAGACTGATGTTAGTTTCCCTAAAACACATTCAATAACTCTCTGCAACTCTACATCCTCTATAACTTCTCCTGTTTGCATCCTGGTGAAGCTTTTAGCTCCACAACCTAACAACACCTTCACTTGACCATTTGATGTTTCAAATAGGTATGATTTGGGATTTCTCACATGATGGTATTTTAATTAGGACCTTACCATGGTCCAAATTCCCCATTCAAAGACCTTCACAGTTCTGAGGTACCACTTGTAGGTGGGAATTTACATACATAGGCAGTGAGCATGAAATTTTGGGTTGTAAGTAAGATGGATAGGTTTATGATCACTTATATGATTTCACCAAATGTATAAATTAATTCTTAGAAATATTAAAATATTTAAACACCTATCTAAATTTCAACCTCTCAGCATGACATCATCAAGGAGGTTGTTGTAAGTGGGTATGGGATATATGTAGGCAATGATCATGGAAAAAAGTAATATGTATAGATGAATGGTACCATGAACCACTAAAATCCATTATTAATAATTTTTATTCATTATTTTATTTAAGGAGGTCTTAATATAATATCAATAACATCTATTCCAATGTGAAAACCTCTAACAAACATATGGAATAGAGCATATAGGTATAACTATTGATTATTTCATGTGATGAATGAGCTTGTAACCAGTCTTGCACTTCCCCAAACATAAAAATTAAATATCATCAAACCCTAATTACTTTAAAAATTGGTAAACCTTTATTATAGTTCCATGACCAAGTTAGACAAGCTCTAAACATGTGACTACAATTGGGATTGAGTGAAGAGTTGACTTATGAGGATAACAAGACTAAATGTTCACCAAAGCATGATGTGATGAAATAAAAAATGGAAATAGGTAATCATATGGCCCTAAGACTTTTTTAACACCATATTATATTCATATGAGACCTCTATAGAATACCAACATTCTGTAACAAGGAAGAAAATGACTAAAACATCACAATGGTGACACCTTCTTGTAACATGAAATAAATTTCTCATCAAAACACTATGAAACATGAAAATAATCATTGAGATAATATTATAAGATATAAAAAATCCTATGAATTCAACATCACCAAATGGTTTGTATGGACTTGTTCAAAATAGGGAAAAACCTATAGGGTGCAAGAAATAATGAACAAAAAAACACAATCAACTTGTTAGAGATGGTTCATAAAGCATGGTTGAAAAATCATTAAAATATTATTATGTAAATTAATATATATTAGTGTGATACCATATCTCAAAATATTTTAACCTGAAACTTCTTCAGCTCTCCATAACAAGAACAACTCTACTAACCACTTTTGTGTGTCTAGAAAGCAAAGAAGGAGTAGAATATTTTTAACAAAAATGGAACTTAAAAAAAATTTAAAGCATGTAAATTAACTTTAGGAAGATTAATATACATTACATGAACTTCTCCCATGTGTCACTTTCCATTATGGGCTGTACGAGTGCCAAACTCCCCTTTTTCAATTGATTACTTGATCTTCAGTTAGATAACCTTCATGTTTTAGATGGGAATGGCATTGTTGATATGGAATATAACTTATTGGATATTTATAATAAATTAAGACACTTGGGTACATTGAAAACCATGCCACTTATATTTATGACCCCTAAAAACCTTCTAAATGACTCAAAGTGACATATAGATTAAAATTACTAAGACTAAGAATAATATAACATTAAATGACATGAAAAGACATATAAAATACCCCATGATAAATTATTATACCCCTAAAACATCTAAAAAACAAGGTTTTACCTATAGTGGTCCAAATTTAACCATGAGTTCAAATTTGGTCAAGAGGAATACTAGACATGATAGTACAACATAGACCCTTGTAATGATACCTCAACATCATTAGACTTCAAATGTATATGTACAAGGAAAAATGTTGATAATACTATAATATTGACATGTAGAATGGGCACATGCCCATTCTAAACAAGAGAAGAATAATATGAACACCCACATTCTAACCTATAATGCAGACACAAGCTTGGGTGGAATTTTTTAATCGAGTACTTGACATGATACTATAATGTAGACCCTTATAACAATACAGTGGCATCAATAAACCTAAAATTTATATGCATGAGGATGATTGTTGATAGTATTCTAATTTTGACATGTAGAATGGGCACATGCTAATTCTAAATAATAATAATAATAATAATAATAATAATAACATCCACATTCTAACTAATATTCTACAACACAAGATTGGGGACTATTCTTTAGTGCCCCTTTAGTGGAGTACTAGACATGATAGCATAACGTGAACCCTTGTGATGGTACCACAACATAATTAGAACTAAAATGTATATGCATGAGGATGATTATTGATAGTATTCCCATATTGACATGTATAATGGGCACATTAACATTATGAACAAGATAAGAATAATATGAAGATCCCCATTCCAACTAGCATTTTTTAACACAATTTTTGGGGGATTCTTTAGTGGATTACTAGGTCACATGATATTGTATTATGAAACCTTGTGATAGTACCATGACATCATGATACCTAAAATATATATGCATGAGGATGAATGTTGATAATATTCTATTATTGAAATGTAGATTGGGCACATGCATATTTAAACAAAATATAAATAATATAAGCATCCATATTCTAACAAATATTATATAACATAAGCTTGGGGGTTTCTTCAGTGATGTACTAGTTCACATGATAGTGTATTGTAGAAAATTGAAATGGTGTCATAGAATCATGATACCTAAAATGTATATGAATAAGGATAAAAATTGATATTATTCTAATCTTGACATGAAGAATGAGAACATTCCAATTCTAAACAAGATAAGAATAATAAGAAAATCTACATTCTAACCAATGTTATACAACACAAGCTTGGGGGGATTCTTCAATGGACTATTATACATGATAGTATAATGTGGACCCTTACAATGGTACCAAAACATAATTAGACTTGAAATGTATATGCATGAGGACAAATATTGATAGTATTATAATATTGACATATAAAATACATAGATGCCCATTATTATAATCATGCACATGTATATGAGTCATACATAGCGAATAGACATAAACCTCTAGGTAAGATAGACCATGTTGTGTGTCATGATCCCAAGGACTCAATCACATGGGTGAATCCATATAGTTATCTAACCATTCAGGGGAGAAGGTTAGTGAGATGTCACCACATGGTGAAATCCCACCACTCCAATACCATAGGGGTGGATGTACAACTAGCTAACCCTATAGTCTAGTGAGTTAGTAGGATTACCTGATGCGAAAACATCCTACTACTCTATGGTCCTAGTTTAGACATATAGTCAGCTATCCCTCAAAGTGATTAGGTTAGAGGGATTATGCCATGTGGAGACATCTCATTACATTGTGGTCCTAGGCCTAGTAGGGAGATACTAAACAGTGGTAAAGTCTGAGTAAAATAATGAAGAAATGCCACATCAAAATAACATTAGAGAAGTGGAAAAATTACAGAAGATAGGATGAATATTATTATATTACTATTACTTAATTTCATCACAAAAAGGAATATATATATAATGGTAAAGGACAATTTATTTTAATCATATTTAAATGTCATAGTAATTTTTAGGTTCAAATCATTATATTAATTGTAAGTAAATTGAAATGTAATTTTAAACAACATTTACACTTTAAATGTTTCGACATGTATTGCTCAAATTTATTTTACACCTTACATTTCTTAAAAAATCATAATTAATTTTTATCATAGTTTTAAAAAAAATCATTAAAAGGAAAAAGGTGCTTGTTGAATGTTAAAATGATTCCACAATTGATGATAAAGATAGATCATTGGTATCACCATTATCTTTAAATTATGGCATTAGTCAAAGAAAACCAAGCTCACTTTGTTTAGTAATTGCAAACCAGGATGGGATTTGATGCAGGATTTCCTTAATGATTCAATAAACATAATATTGGAAGTGCACTTTATAATATTTCATGAACTTGGTGTATTTTCTTAAAATTTTGCAAATTTATTTTAATACCAGTAATATTATACACACACGATGGGTATGTCTATTTATGGTAATAATGTGGAACTTTTACCTATACAATTTACTATTTCAATACCATTTATCTTATTATTTTTTAATTATTTATTAATATATTAAAGGCATGTGTTAAAATAATTTTTTCAAGTAGTTTCACTTAGAATCAATATATCCTTTTCATTAGTACTAACTATGATTCTAAATAGATTGTAGATAATTTGAAAATATTTTATGTAGGTACTACACAAAATATTCAAATAATTTGTATCACATCTTAAATAAGTACAATTATCAAAGCATTTGGTATTGACAAGCCCTACTGACAATCAATGAGAGTGTAAATCAAATATATACCATGCTAGATTACATATCCTTAATAAATATCAAATTAAGATGTATCTCAAAAGTTTATGGTGGGGTGTTTTCCAAGTTTTAAAATAGGTGCAACATTTAATGCAACATGTATTTTTCAAATTTAGAAATTTTTGTGCTTGTATGTTGGGTGGCATTTGTGCATAGTTAGATGCAGTATGAATTTTTGAGTATTGAAAGAATCAGGTTTCCTTTCTTGATTTGTTCTTGGGAAAGAAAGGAAAGCATATGATAGACATAAAGATAGGTGAATGAGATCATACTAGCATCAAACTATATAAATATAGAGATGTTCGAGTTTCAAGGATACAATGATCCATCTGGGATGCTATCAACACTAAAGATAGAGAGAGATAGTCAAGTTTCAAGGATATCAAAAAGCATCCTGGAGCCTATCAACATTATAGATAGACAAAAACAATAAATTTTATGGAATATAACATCCATCCAGGAGCCTATCGATAATATAAATGGATAGAGAGAGTCGGGTATCATGGATACTTAGCAACATCCATCGTGGATCCTATTAAAAATGCATAGATATAGATATAGTCGAGCTTTAGGGATACCATCATCCATTTGGGATCATATATAAACTACACTAAACTACATAGGAGCAATATAATAGTAAAATGACATAGATATTAGGTTCAAAATTGAAGTTTTATAATTCATAACTTGATAAAAATAATAATAAATACAACATTAGGTTCTGTAAATTACATAGAGAGAAAGATATACAATATTTAGTATTGGTTTTAATTCCTATAGAAATAATTTTGAGCTATTTGATTAAATTACCATAAACTATGCAATTTAAAATCAAAACATCAAACTAATTATTAAGAAGCATTGTGGAAAAAAAAATAGAATCATAAGATAAACCATACATAATCCCTTATTTTAGTTAGCCTCCTTCCAAGACATTTAGATGGATGGTTGATTGCTATGGACTCAAAATTTCAACATTATAATGGCATGATAAATTATGTTAATGATGAATTCAAGGAATAGATTGGCATGGAATTAGTATATTATGGATAGAAATATTGGCCATGAGAGAGTGGATTTCTTATATAGAATATGAAGGGAGAATCAATGGTTAAAACTGAAAGTTGGCTTATGTAGATCAAGGGTTGGAGTTTATTCAAGGAATTTAAAATTCCTTGGAAGCCTCTATATTTAGAGATTTCTATAGAGGAAGGGTGAGATTAGAGAGGATTATATAATTAGAGAATTCTATAATCCATTAGGAGGGGTTAATGAGGATTAGGTAGGGGATTAAATAGGAATTAGGTGAGTGATTAGGGACTATGGGTATAGGAGAGCCTAAAAGTAGGCTAGTAGGTGGGCTATAAAAATTTAAAATTCCCAAATAATATATAATTGTAGATTATAATAAGATAAGAGATTATTAGGGGAATTAATGAAGAAGTGAGATAAGACTATAGTTAATGAATGAATAAATATGAAGGGAGATATTAGATAAAAAGGAATAAATTAGTGAGGATAAATTAGATTGCATAGGATAACTAAAATTAGTGTCAACTAATAGGAATATTAGTGATGATGAAAGAAGCAAGTGGATTTAAGTGCATATAATTCCTTATTCTTTGATAATTTCTTATCTCTTCTTCCTTATATCTAAAACAAGTAAATGGAATTAAATTTTTAAATTCAAATGTTAATTATAATTAGACTCACTTAAACATTGGTTTCCTTTCTAAAATTTAAACCTAAATCAACATTAACATATAAAAATAAAACAATAAGTAATCCCTTCTTCACTTTCATCTTTAGTTTTTATGTCTTGCTTGATTCTTATTTGTCTACAAATGCTTTTTTTCATAAAAACATTTAATATAAGATGCCATCGAGTCCTTGTCTAATCTCTATTAGATTTAATTTATCTGTTTATAATTATCATACTGTAGAAACAAATTTACCAAAAAGTAACTTATTTTCTACTTTGTAATGACTTTTTTCTCCTCTAAAATAATGAATACAAAATTTTAAAATCATTCCAATGAAATATTATGCAATATATACCTCATGATAATTTCAACTTCTAATTCATGTTTATATGGAAAAATATCTTTTTATGAAAAAATAATTATAATTAAAAGAGATTTTATTTTAATAATAACACTTATTACTCATATTTTAATGTGCAATACTGACCTATAATGAGTGGTTGATATTTATTTCTTCCAAAATCAAAATGTATTAATATTAAGTAGAGGCCTATATTTTACATAAGATAAGAATATTTGATTCTAAATTGATTATTATTTTTTAATTATTTAGAATGAACATAATTGCCTATAATACATAAGTCTTGTAATATATTCTAAATATTATCAGTTAAAATCCCAATGGGATTCACATGTGTGCAATGGATATCTGCCCATTAATCCATGTTATTAAATTAAGATTAGTATTAATAGTATTCTGGTATGCCCTTCGTACACAAATTATATATTAATTGTATTGTGAACATAGAGTAAGAATTAATCATGTTATGTCCCACTATAATAATATTTTAATATTATTTTAAGAATATTAATAATTAATAATACAATATTTATATCTTTTGTAAAATGGGCATGTTCCCCTTCCATATAATCTAAGAGTATTGGATTCTTAAGTTATAATGTTAAAAATACATTGATAGTGTGGAATGGGAAGATGCCTAAATATATGGAAAATGTAAACATATCATCAATTGATAATCTAATATTATTATAATTTTTGGGCTATTGGATTCATAATTAAAGATTTCAAAATTGTATTTTTCAAAACAAGCATTTTCCTATTCTACACAAGCCATATAAATTATGAGCATGGGTTCGAGTGTATTACAGAACCTTGAGAAGGTATTGCAACATCAGACATCTATATATTTTGATCACATTATATAATAAATTATACATAGTAATACTCCATGGAGAGTTAGACTTGAAATGTATATGCACAAGGATGAGATGTGTCTATGTGATATTATATTTGTATTATTGTATTTGTTATTAACAATGCATTGTAATAAAATAGAGATGATATTTTATATATTGATCAGAATGGGCTTATGCCTACTTTTACATAATAAATTAATAATTTTATCAATCTATTCCAATCCACACAATATAATGTTTTTTTAAAAATTGATAGCATTCTAATCTTGTGTAGAATGGGCACATACCCATTTTGAACAGGATAATAATAGTATGAACATACACATGGTTCCATTTTTTTGTAACACAATCTCAATGGGAAAATTATTTAGTGGATTATTCAACATGTTAGTATACCATGGAACCTTTTTATAGTACAATATAATTAGACAACTACGTATGTTGTTCATGGTATAATCGATTATAATCAGTGGCATGCCATGTAGAATTGGAATTGGATGTTTTTTTAACAACCTCCACTCAAGCATCGAAATTTATAAAATCAAATAAGGACCCAATATTAATTGAATATCCCCTTGATATTATTCCAATAATGTGAAGAATAAGCACATGCCCATTTTGAACAAGATAAGAGTAATATGAACATCCACATGGTTTTCATTTTTCTATAATATAAGCTCAATGGGGGGATCCTTTAGTGGAGTACTATAGATATTAGTATACAACATAACCTTTTGATATTACCACAACATTATAATTCTACGTATGCCTTTTGTGGTATAATCAATTATAACTACTAACATGTCATGGAGAATTAGACCTAGAAGTTTTTTTTCAAAAACTTCCACTCAAACACCCTAATTAATGAACTCAAAAGGGGACCCACTATTTATTGAATATTTAATTAATATAATTCCAATATTGTGTAGAATGGGTAGATTCCCATTCTAAAAAAGATAAAAAATAATATGAACATCCACATGGTTTTCATTTTTTTGTAACACAAGTTTAATGGCAAGATTCTTTAGTGGAGCACTCAACATATTATTATACCACCAAACCTTTCAATGGTAATGAAACATTAGATAGATACATATTTCATTCATGGTATAATCAATTACAAATACAAAGATACCATAGAGAAATAGACCTATAATGTTTTTAAATAATTTCTACTCAGACACTCCAATTTTTGAAATAAAATGGGAACCCACTACCCCTTGAATATCCTATTGATAGTATTCCAATATTTTGTATAATGGGCACATGCCCATTATAAACAAGATAATGATAATATTAACATCCACATAGTTTCCATTTTTATGTAACATAATCTCAATGGGGGTATTCTTTAGTTGAATACTAGATATAGTAGTATACCACATAACCATTTGATGGTACCGTAACATCAAATAACTACATATGTTTTTCATATTATAATCAATTATAACTAGTGGTATGCCATGGAGAATTAGACCTAGAAATTATTTTCAACACCTTCCACTCAAACACCTCAATTTTTGAAATTAAATAGGGACCCACTATTTCTTGAATATCCCATTAATAATATTCCAATCTTATACAGAATTGGTACATGCCCATTTTGAAGAAGATAATAATAATATTAACATCCACATGGTTTCAATTTTTATATAACACAAGCTCAATGGGATGATTCTCTAGTGGATTGCTCAACATATTAGTATATTGTAAAACATTTTAATGGTATCATGGCATTAGATAACTACATATGTTGTTTGTGATATAATGGATTATAACTAGTGACATGCCATGAAGAATTTGACCTGGATTTTTTTTTCAACAACTTCTAATCAGACACTCCAATTTCTAAAATTAAATGGGTCACCACTATTTCTTAAATATTCATTGACATTATTCCACTCATGTGTATAATATACACATATCCATTCTAAACATGATAAGAATAATATGAACATCCACATGGTTTTCATATTTATGTAACACAAGCTTAATGGGGGGATTATTTAGTGGAGTACTAGACATATTAATGTACCTCATAACCTTTCCAATGTACCACAACTTTACATAGTTACATATGCCATTCATAGTAAAATCAATTATAACCAATGGCATTCCATAAAGAACTAAACCTAGAAGTTTGTGTCAACAACTTCCATTCATACACCCCAAATTATGAAATCAAATGAGGACCCATTAATCCCATTGATAGTATTCCAATCCTATGTAGAATGGGAACTTTCCCATTCTAAATGAGATAGGAATAATATGAACATCCACATGGTTTCCATTTTTCTGTAACACAATCTCAATGGTTGGATTCTTAAGTGAATTAATGGACATATTAATATACCATAGAATCTTTCGATAGTACTCTAAAATTAGATAGTTACATATTCCATTCATAGTATAATATATTATAGCCAATAACATGCCATGGATAATTATACCTAATTTTTTTTAATAACTTCCACTTAGACACCCCAATTTCTAAAATCAAATAGGAACCCACTATTACTTGAATATTCCATTGATAGTATTCCAATCTTGTGTAGAATGGGCACATGATCATTTGTAACAAGATAAACATAATATCAACATCCACAAGGTTTATATTTTTATTTAACATAAGTTTAATGGAAGGGATTCCTCAGTGGAGTGCTCAACATATTAGTATACCATAGAAAATTTTGATGCTATAATGATATTAGATAGCTACATATTTTTTTCATGATATAATTGATTATAACCATGTGGTATACCACAAATAATTATACTTGGAAATGTTTTTTAACAATATAAAATCAAACAACCCAATTTATGAAATCAAATGGGCACATACTATTACTTGAAGATCACATTTATAATATATTGACCTTGTGTATAATTAACACGTCCATTCCAAACAAGATAAGAATAATATAAAAATCCACCTACTATATAATGGGAACATGTATTATTTCATTCATTTATGGACATCCTTGATTATAATAGCTCAATAGATTCTAACAAAGAATCAAACAATGGAAACAATCTTATTAATAATATATGAGACCCGTTTATAAGAGTAATTTGAATTTAGTTTCAGGGTCTTACTTTGATTCCTTGTCATAAAATATTTTTAGTAATGTTTTAACATTATCTCTTAATTTATATTTTACACTATTAATATTACTAAAGTTATTTTAAAATTTGGTGTTGCTTGTATTTCATCTGATTACAAAGAATAATAACAAGGAGATGAGTTTATACTACATCTATTAATCATTTACTCTAAAAATACACCAATATCTGAAACTAAAATGGATAATCTAATATAAATATCTGAATATTTTTTAAACACACAATATCTAACTTGGCCTATATATGTAACGAATCAAATTGTATGGCCACCTCTTCCTTAAAAATATTATTTATTTTGTGAATACCATAAATGTCATAAATAACCAAGAATACATTAAACTCATCCTCATCATTTATAATTATATAACATCCTTAAAAAATATTTTCTTTCATGTTTTAAATTATTTCCATATAATATTGAAACACTTCAAATAAATAACTATGCTTCAACCATGGGGACAAGAAATATAAAAACATAAACCAAGACACTATAACCAATGCAAGTGAGTAGATCTATAATATCATTTTATGTAATTTTTATTACAAAATTACATAATATCAAAAATAATTACTTTAGGACTAGGGTAGATAGTTTTCTAACCTTGTAAAATTTCTATTGAATGTGAAATCCTAGGGAAGAAACATTGAATCGAGGCCAAATTATGATTAGTAACGAGATAAAAATTTTATTTGGATTTATTGGATTGTATAAATTTAAAACTTAAATCTAGAAATAGAATAAATGAAATAGTCCTATTAATGTTATCTAATTTTTATTTCATTTTATATAACTATGATTGTCTCCATATTTCATTAGTTTGTGAAATATGTTTTGCAACATATAATATTATATATAATATCATCAGCCCAAATTTCATTCATATGGTACCATGCCCTCTGGAATTTTCAATGATTATTACAAGTATTCTATATTAAAATTAGTGCCAAATTATGCCTGATGAGGGTCATCAATCCCCTTCATTTAATAATGTCACTCTAGGATTGGTGTCTAAAGGAAATATGCAATAAGAGAAATATCTCTGGTAAACAATCCCTTCTACCACACTCCACACTTACAAAAATTGAAAATCACTCTTACAAAAATTAAATGACACATGCATGAAATTAAATCACACTTGCAAGAAAGTAAATTAATAAATTAAAAAAATGATAAACAAATAAAACATATGTAGGTTCACAACAAACTGTAAAAAAAATATTACAGAGATAAAAAAAATAAAATAAAAATTTACAACAAAATGATAATTATAGACTAAAGAAATAAAAAAAAGTACATTGATCCATTTTTCTTGAAATGAGTGGTCAACTCATTCTTTGGAAGAGGATTTATTTAGAACATAAGCTTAAGAATATATTACTTATAATGATGGATACAAAAATTATATTGATTGATTACATTCAAATATGGGAAGTTTCATTTATAATCTTATGATTGCAACCTACACCTTATTTAGGAGAAATAATGTAGATATTCTAGCATATCTCAATCTCTAAAAAATGTGGAGAGAGATATTTATTATAATAATATAGCATTATCTCAATCTCCAAAAAGTATGGAGAGATCTATTTATTGGAATGAAAGTATACAAATATATTTTTATATACAACCTATGAATTGAAAGTCTATATATAGAAATACTCTAAATGGAAAACATCTTATGATAGTTGGAAATGATCTTGGTCATCTTATAATATACCAATAATAATAAGAATACCTTAAAATGCTTTCCAAACTAGTCTATGGTGATTTATTCATAGTCCATAGTAATTTGTCAAAATCTATATCAATTTTATGGAAGTGCATAGATTGCTTATGGAAGTACACAACTTGCCTATAGAAGTGTGTAGCATACCTATAGAACTTTTTAGTTTTCTTATAGAATTATGTATCTCACCTATATAATTATGTATCTCACTTATAGAAAGTTGTATCTCACCTGTAGAAGTCCATAGCTTACCTATAATTTTGTATCTCACCTATGGAAGTTCATAGCTATAGACTGGGTGAGTTTTTAGCTACTAGGTGAGTCTGTAGCTATAGAATGGGTGAGTCCATAGATATTGGTTGAGTCCTTAGTTTGGAAAAAATGCTATATATTCTTTAGGATTTTCTATAAAATACTATGAAACTACTCCAATATTGTTCTTGAAATGGTTACTTTTCATACTCCATCTTTTCTAGCTTAGTATGGACTGCATAAACACATATTGACATCCTTTTCCCAATAATCATTATAAATAGCTAATAAATAGATAATAATAAATTCTAAAGAATTAAACATGATCTATACTTTCTATTTTATTCTAAATAAACTAAGTTTAGAAACTACATTTAGATCCACTTCTTATGTAAGGAAAAAAGTTTTTATTTCATGGATAAAATGGGCCATTTTTGGGGCTCATCAATACGAATACTTTCTCAAACATTACATTGAATTTTAAGGTATGTCTTATTTTAATAAAATTAAAAATAGAGAAATTAATCACAAAATTTAGGCTACCTCAGTCATAAATTTATTTTTACTATATTTCTCAAACTTTTCATTGGAATTTTTTGAACAAAAAATAAGTATAATATATATTGAAATGTTTTTTTTGGAAAATGAAAGTTGAATGTGCATTAGGTAAATGATAAAAACATAGTCTAAGTGAATAAAATGGGGATCAAAAGTCACATGATATATCGAAATGTATAATATTATAAAATAAGGGAGCTACATAATTCTAATATAATATTCAACTATATTAAAAAACACTCCAGAGCTAAAATTTACACTAAATATTAACTTTCCAGACCTATAAATAGTTTATTAATTATAGTGAGTTCTATGTTACACATCTTAGATCATATCATCTTGAGATTAAAATTTCCCATCTTGAGCTTCAAAATATAGAATATTAAATAATTTTCAATGATTTTGAGCATCAAAACATTAAGCATCCAATTTTAGAATAGATTCTTCAAATCCACCCTGATGTCATGAGTGTTATCATCATCTTATCAAAATTTAGACTTAAATAGTATGTGAGAAAGAATACTTCCTAAAAGAATAATTACTAATATTAATATAAATAATCACTATGAAGAATAAAATCATCATTAAGAACATAGAATGGAGATTCATTTCATCCAAAAGTAAATGTAATCACCTAAAAATGAAACCTGAGTACTAAGAGTGTTACTTGAGACCACCCATCCCTAAATTCATCTTAGACCTATTTTAGGGCCTATTTCAACACTTAATTATCCTTTGTGTAGGCCAAAAACATCTCTAAACATCCATAAATTAGTCTCAAACCCTCACGTTGACATCCTAGCCCATAGTGCCTTAGGTTCTACCACCTAGACATTAGTTCCATAATAGGGACAATAGTGCCCATGGTGTTACTATCCCAAGTTTTTCATTATTGTCTTTTTCCCTCATTTTCCTATTAACATATATATTTTCAAATGATAAATGACTTAGGTCATCCTAGGCCTTATTTAATACCTGCACAAGAACTAGGATAATATATATACATAAATTTTAGCCATCTAACCACTAGATGGAAATTAGATGTAAATTATACAAATAAACTCCAAACAAGTTATGCAAAATCAAGGTTATCAATCCCTATTATGCCTTACTTCTACATATAACTATCTACAGCATTTCAAATATCAGATTATTCAAGTTTTGAGTCTCAAAAACATTCAAAACATTGAATATAAAATTCATACTAACTTTACCTACACTAGCACTTAGGTGGAGAGAACTAAATCAAGCTTGATCCCTCTTCAAAGTATTGGTATGTAGGTAACTCTCATCATAATGAGGTGTTGAGGATGCCCATCCTACCCCATTAGCAAACATATTCTACTACTTGTGCCAACTAGATGACCTAATAACATGGAGGTTTAGGGTTAAGATATAAAATTGAAGAAAGTAGGTCATCTACATATATCTATAACTCATGCACATATGAATAGGTTTGGCAAACCCAGACATAGGTGTAACCATAAGCTCATAATAGTTTTACACAAAAGATACTAGCAACAAAATAAGTACATGAGTACAACATGGTGTTACTATTTAATTCTAGCACTATTATCTAGGAAGGGTTTTGACACCTAGATCCTATTTGTGACACTTAGAGCAACTTCTATCTCAGTTTGTAGCCTCTAGATCTCCCATTTCAGTCATTTTATAGATAAGTATTTGTTTACATTATTTATTTTTGTTTTTATGAAATTCAACCAAATTCAATTCTATTAAAAATCAATGTCTATATTTATTGCATATTTCTACCATGATTTACTATATGAGAGGATCCTCCTACTACAAAGTGATAAAAATACATGAAATAACAAATTTATAAAATTAGTAGAAGCACTAAAATGATTACATTGATCGTAGGTCACTTTGAAGGGGTAACCTCCTTTGAGCAAGCTCAATACAATAAATTCACGGATGCTTTCATTGGCCTCAACACTAACTTATATACTAAATCTAATCTAAGCAATTACTACTTCCCATGAATGTGGGATAAAACAAAATGTTCATGGGATAACTTACAAAGCATATGAGCCCATAGTAACTATTACACTAACAAAATAAAGAGAAGGGGTAGCATGGGTTCATAGCATCCACTCCCTCTTATAAAAATCTTTTACCTCAAAGCTTTAGATGTGGGAATCGGTGATGAATTTGAAATAGTGATTCCCAAATTGCATCCTTTGGTTACATTTCATGCCACTAAATTAAAACCTCTATGATAGAGAGAGAGTGTAGTTGGTATGTGTGCCTATCTAAGATTGCCTATGGCTTGAGAAGAATGGATCCTTCATGATCAATTTTTGGTAAAATAGTCTACACTCTGATGTTTGTGCCAAGAACTTTATTCAGACAAGAGACATGAAATACTAGGTGAACTTAGGAAGAAGGTGGAAGCTCTAACTTATAAGCAACCAACCCAATATTTTGAAGAACCTTATAGGGCCAATAGAAGTAGGGATCCACATTATGTCTCCCTTTGATTTTTAAGGAGGATTTCTTACATGGATGTAAGAAAAGAAAAACCATATCACATACTTGAAAAGTACACTTAGAATGGTACTGATCAGCTTGTTATTTCATTCAATTTTGAGCCATATGAAGATTATACCATAGGGTACTAAGGATCTGATCTTGGGTTTTAAGAATCATATTGACCACTTGAACTGATGAACTACTGGGGGTGTATGGAAGGTTCACTAGTGGTGCTTGACCTTAGACTACTTCATATGAAGTCATTTTCATTTAAGTGTGCTAGGAGGTATTGTACCACCATTTGGAAAGTGGAAGCCACTTTTCTCAATAATATTATTGTTCTGAGGTGAAGCAATGAAATAAATTCTCCAAGCATTTATTGACAATTTCAATTTGCTCATCTATTTGGGGATGATACCCAAAACTCATCTTTAACTGAGTACCAGTATGATGAAATAGTTATATCCAAAAATAGATGGTGAGTGTTGCATCATGATTAGAGATAATGGAGGAAGGAATTCCATGAAGATGGAAAATTTGGTCCAAGAAAATTTGTGTACCTGTGAAGGTGGTATAGGGATGGCTGAGGGTACAAAAATGACTATATTTGAAGAGGAGATCAACCAAAACCAAGATAGTTATTTTCCCTCTAGATTTAAGGAGACCCTAAACGAAATTCATATAAATCTCGGTAAAAATCTTGGTAGGGATGGGAAATGGTTTGAGTAACCCAAGGATGAGTGTTTTTTCACTTTTGTTACATTGGCAAGTATCACATTTAGCTATCGTATATTGAATTATCTTCTTCATTCCCTTCCAAAATAAGTTATCATGTACACTCATAAGTTTTTAGAAAACTTAAGTTCCCTATAGATGGATAAGTATGGAGTTCATTGAATATATTCTGCAGAAGATCTATCCTCTAGGGAAGCACTAGATGACCTGTGTATCATAGAGAAGCACCATCCTAAGAATAATGTAGTATGGTAGAGGGTTTAGTGCACAACTATTGAATGATTTAAGATAATGAAGATTCATTAGCATATGCTTACTATATAATCTCTAACCAATTTGGAATAGGCATGGAAATAGCTGAAAGGGAAGCTTGGTTTGTAAATGTGTGAGACAAAGGATGAACAATAATATTGTCCTTACCCTTATTATAAGTGATCTCATAATCATAAATCATGAGTTTAATGACCAATTTATGTTGTGATGGAGTAGATACCCATTATTTTAGGAAATATTTTAGATTCTAGTGATTAGTTTTGATGCAAAAATGATTCCCCAGTAGGTATGGCTACCACTTTTATAGTGCATCCAAAATGACCATCATTTCCTTCTCATAAGTAGAGAGTACAAATTATTGCAAGAAAGAGATTTATTGATGAATAAAATGTGGCATAATTCTTAGAGGAGAATATAACCAAGTCCATTTCCTAAAGCATCACTCTTGATAGTGAAAGTCTTGGCAAAATTTGGCATAGCTAGAACAAGTTTAGTACACAGCTTGTTTTAGTTCTTCAAATGCATACTCAACAACTTGTGTCCATGTAAAAGCATCATTTTTAAATATAACTATTAGTAGAGCTAAAATATTCTTGTAATCCTTGATAAAGTTGTGATAGTATTTAGTCAGCCCCAAAAAACCATGGAGGCTCTTGAGTGTCTTAGGATGAGGCCAATTTGTCATGGTAACTATTTTTTTAGGAGCTACTCAAACTCCTTGGGATGAAACAATATGCTTGAGATACTCCACTTCATCCTGACCAAAATCACATTTTGACTATTTTGCATAAAGATGATGTTCAAAGAGAAGTTGTAGTGCAAGCTCCAGATGTTGGAGATGCTCAGACCATGTTTTACTATAGATGAGGATATCATTGAAGAAGACTAGAATTAATTTCCATAGATAGAGATAGAATATTTTATTCATAAATGTCTAGAATGTTAAAGGAGAATTAATGTGGTCAAAGGGCATGACCAAAAACTCATAGTGGCCATCATGCATGTGAAAATTTATCTTAAGGATATCATCTTCATGAAGCTAGATCTGGTGATATCCAAAGAAGAGATCCAACTTGGACAAAAAAATGAGCACCATGAAGCTCATAAAGAAGATCATCAATAATAGGGATTGAAAATTTATCCTTGATTGTGATGTGATTAAGTTCATGAAAGTTAATGCAAAGGCACCATGACCCATATTTTTTAGACAAAGAGAATAAGGGAAGAATATGGGCTGGTACTGGGGTGAATAATGCCTTACTTCAATAAGTCTCATATGATCATTTTGATCTTAGTATTTTTTTGAAATGGGTATTAGTAAGGCCTAATGTTGGAATAAATTCTTCTAAGAAGGAGCTAAATACGATGGTCATTTGGTTGTGAAGGGGGCAATCCCACTAGTTTGGCAAAGACACATGCATACCTATGTAGAATGGTTTGTATATCAGAAGGAGTAGTGGAGATAATTGATGGTTACATTTGAATGGAATGGAGTTTGGAAATGATTCCATATAAATTATTTTTAAGAAGATTTTCCATTTGATGTGAATTTATGATGCTGAAAGACCCTAGTTGTAAGCCTTTCAATGTGTGTTTTTTTCCCATTTTCTAAAAATTGCATCCAAAGTTCAAAAAAATCCCATAAGATGGGTACAAGTGTGTATCCATTGGTATCCTAAAACAACATCACATACACCTAAGGGTAAGGCAAACATGTTAGAGAACAATTTATAATTTCTAATAGAGATACACATATTATGACACCTACCTTTACAAGGTAATGTGCCCCCATTGGAAATAATGACTTCAAATTTGGAGCAAGGATGGATAAAATAATCAACCTATTTAGAAATCTAAGGGTTAATGTACTTATGAGTAGTACCTGAATCAATGAGTATGGTGAGATGGATATTCTTGAAGTAACCCCTGACTCACATGGTTTATGGGGTGGTAATTCCTACTAAGGCATGAAGAGAGATCTCTATTTGGTCTTCCCAAGAAGCAAGTTCCACAATAGATAAATCTTCTTCTAGATCATCTATTATATCCTAAGCATCTTTCAAAAATTTAGTTTATAGTAGAGAATCCACATCTAGCAGGTAAAGCTTTTGATCTACACATTGATGTCCCTAAGAGAATTTGTCATCAAAATTATAACAAAGTCCTTTTAATCTATGGGATCGCATCTCTAATTCAGTCAAATGCTTGATAAAAGTGATTTTAGGGGTTGGCATTATTTGAGATCATTATGGAGTTATATTTATAAATGGATCAAAATTGGATTTGAATCACTGTTGAGCTATGATCTTGTTGTTAATTTATCCAACCCTAGGGCTTCCATCATTATGTTGGATCAAAACATTTTGACCTTTTATTAAATTACATCCTTTAGTCCATTGACAAAGCAACTCCTGAAGAATCCATTAGACAATCCCTCTGTGTGATTGGCTAGTTTTTCAAATTCTATTTGATATTCTCTTACAATTTTTGTTTGGTGAAGTTTAGTGAGTGCTCCAGTGAAGTCATCAAAAGTACTAGGGCCAAACCATTATAAAATAAGGGTGCAAAAATTAGTCTATATGGGCTGTCATGAGCTTTGGTATACCAGCGATACCATTGAAGAGCTTCATGTTTTAAGTGAAAGAATGTAAGTGGGATCTTGTTGGCATTAAAAGTGTTATGCAAAATAAAATATTTTAATGCTTGGTAGATCCATCTAGTCAGATCTGTATCATGAAATCATGGAAAATTATGCTTTAGCCCACAAAAATTGTTGTAAGAAAAAAACTTGTGTTTGAAGAGGACTCTAGATGTTGTTTGTTGTTTGTAGTGGTATGTTGAAGACCGAGGCTGAGAATTTTTTCATCAAGATTTTTGATGTGGGTCTTGAGGGTGGAAATTTCATCTTCCATGTTTTTGTCTCTTGTTTAGGTTACAAACATGAATAGAATAAGATTTTTTTATTTTTTTTATAAATGGGTGGCAAAACTAGAGTTAACACATGTTGAGCAAGGGAAATTTTCAATTTGGACACAATCAAAATGGGAAAAGGTAATTTTACTATTTTTTTTTACATAGTGGGAGTATAGTTGATGAAGGTGAGGATAATTTTAGGAGTGAAAATGGAAAAAACTAAAAAATTTATCAAATAGAGTCAAAGGATTAGAAAAGTGAGAGGAATATTGTGAAAAAATTTAAAGGCAAATAAATAAAATTAGAATTTATGGCAAAACCCAAAACAATAGGTAAATTGAGATTTATGACAATTAGGAGTGGAATCAGGACATGGGACCTCAAGGAAGAAAACGTGGGGAATGGAATTTTAGGTTTGAGAATAAAATTTTAGGATCAACAGGGATAAAGATGGAGAGATATGGAAAAAATGAAAAAAAATTTACTTTTTTTTCTATTTTTCATTATTGTGTTCTATAAAGCATGTCTACTAGGATATGTTAAAAAAATTCTACAAATTTGATATGGTATTTTTCTCATATTCTACTGGTAATATGCTAAAATTGGTATGGTAAGGCTATTGATACTCTATTGAAGATATGATATGGTAGTTTTTTAATACTTTGCTTGTAATATGTTGAAACTGGTTTGACAAGCCTGAAGATATGATATGGCAAGTTTTCTGATACTCCATGGTAATATTCTAAAACTGATAAAAAATGGGCCCCAAGTTTTAATGGCTACCTAAAGGTTTAAAGATATCACTCTGGCCACCAATGTTGTTTTAAGCAAGTACCGTTCTCTAGAAAAATTTTGGCTATGAATTTATCTCTTAGTGATAGCTCTTGGTTTTCCTCATAGATGGGAACTACTCAATCAAAAAGGGGTCATTTCCTAGCTACTTTGGGGTTACTGTGGTAATCCTCATAATGAGTTTTAGAGCTTTCACCCAAGTGCTTCCCATAGTTATATAGTTATGTTTTACCCTGATCTGAAATAGATTATTGTGATACAAAAAATTATTTAAATGAATTATGACACAAAACAAAGTTAAGATTTTCTAAAAAAATATTGAAATAAATTATGAAACAAAATAGAGGTAAGACTTTCTGAAGGAAAACAAATTTTGGCCTTGGAAACTGCTCTGATACTAGATATGGGGATCCTCCTACAACAAATTGATAAAAATGCATGAAATAATAGATTTATAAAATTAGCAGAAGCACTAAAATGATTATATTGATCATAGGCCACTTTGAGAGGGAAACATCCTTTAAGAAATGTTAATATAATGAATTCATGGATGCCCTCATTGGCCTCAACACTAAATTAATTAATAAATCTAATCTAAGTAACGACTACTTCCCATGAATGTGGGATAAAACAAAATGTTCATGAGATTACTTACAAAGCTTATGCATTTTCATAGTAACTATTTCACTAACAAAATAAAGATAAGGGATAAAATGGGTTCATAACACTATACTTGGACATTTAACAACCTAGGATTTACATCCACTAAGTCCTAAATAGTTAAAACATTTGGTCAACCCAACTTAATTCAAATACTACTAAAAACCTAACCATATATGCTCTTAGGGTTTGTATCCTTTTGTTTTATATGCTCATATAATAGTTTTAAAATATCTAATTTATTTTAATATTTAATTATTTTAATCTTTCATAGATTAAATTTATTTAAAGGTTCACAATATATAACTATTTGTTTTCCTACTCCCTATCTTACAATGGTAGAATTCAACAACCAATTTGATGAAATTGATAAGAGACAATTTCAATATCTTATTTCCAAAAATTTATATATGTAAGATGAACTTATCAATATTATCCCAAAGAACTTCAAATATCAAATAATGTTCAATCTTATACTCCCCCATATAACAACATTGTTATGCCAACTTTGGAAGAAACTCAGCTTCTACAACAACCTATTTCAACTCAACAACCTTAAATAGTAGATACACCTCCTATGGCTAGTTCCTCCTCTCCAAATGTACACTCCCTTATGCATGAAATTCAATCTCAATAGGATAAGATGTTACCTCTTGAGTAGGGAGCTACTAGGCCATCACATGCATTGGATTCTCATGTTATTTTACATACACCTTTAACACATCACATAGTGGTAACTCCCATGTCATCTAAATCTTGGAACCTAAGAATTAATATATAATGGTGTGACCCAGATCACCATCTATGAGATTTACACACAACATGTTTGGACTATGTGTCTAATGATTGGATTTACTAAGTTGTTCCCACATAGTCTACATGATTATACCTTATACTTATTTTATGATCTTCCAAATCAGTCTATCACCACATTCAATCCATTGACATATATGTTTTTATCACACTTTTAAATTAACATCAATGATAATATATTATATTCTCAAGTGACACAACTTAACAAAAAATCCAATGAGCCTACTATAGAATATGTCTTGTGATATAAAACTATATTAGAAAAAGTGACTATCCCCATGGTAGATAGAGATATCCAAGACATATTAAAATAGAGATTATTACTAGCATTTCATGAAGATATCTTTTTAAATAAGTTTCCAATCCTCACAATTTTATGCCACATAGTGAAAGAAAGGGAAGTTAAGATTCTCTCTATGGGAAAATTAAAATATACAAGTGGATTAGAGTGAAATAATACGAGTTTCAATAAGCCTCCATATAAAGTAAGGGCCAATGAAAATAAGAGTGATCCAAAGGTCATAGTTAACACAACTTCAAATCTGTCTCCTCATTTGGTTTTATTAGCTCCTTCATGGAGTTTTTTCACAAAGATTATAAAATCACCAACATGTGTTTTACAATAGTTCCTAGAATGTAGTGCCATATCTCTCCCACACATCAAATCCATTGATATGACGCATCTTGTTCTAAATAACTATGATTATAATTAATATTTCAACTATCATAGGGAACCAATCCATATTACAAATTGATGCATCACCTTGAAACATAAGATACAAGATTTGATAGAGGCCAACATTAATGATGTGGGCAAACCCATAGAGGCACCCAAAGTTTAAAAAATGGAAGCTAAGTCATTGAAAATGTTTTCAAATACATTTCAAAGGACATAAATAATAAGGTATGGGGAACTTTAGATGTTCACTATGGGTATTAGGCATATATACCACTCAAATCATATCACACTAATATAAATGATACATACCCCATACATAATATCATTGATGTGTACCATACTATAGTAACATCTAGATCACTCATCACTTTCTCAAAATAGGACATAGTTGATGATGATTCAAAATTATATGCACTCTTTAAATGAGCCTACATTGATCATCATACTATTTAGAGTGTTACGGTTGACAATGATTCAAGTACTAAGATGTGTAATAACACACTTTTACAACGTTTGGGGTATTAAGAGTAGGATATTTATCCTACCAACATAGTTATTTAAGGTTTTAGTGACTATGTTTAGAGATCCATCTGGGATATTATACTTACACTATAGGTTAGACTAGCACATGTGGCCACTAGACTCTTAGTAGTACCTAATTTAGGCACATTTGACATGTTATTGGGCAGGTAATGGATACATCATCTATGATCCATTCCATCCAAGTGCATAAATACTCAAGAATATAAAATTTAATCAGGTGATCATAGTTAAAGGTATTTCATATTAGTTTCCTTTACCTATCCCACATGAAGTCATATTGTAGTTATTAGTTATAGTTCCAAGCACACTTTCTATCAGTACACAATAGAGTTCAGTGGAACCACTAGTGCAGGTGAGGTCTACTCCTACAATGTTACCATATATGCATACTCTCCCATGAAGACCATTATTAGAAAGACCCCTATGTTGAAGATATGTTACAAATTCTAAAGGTCCTCCCTATACCGCTTTCCTTTTGAGATTAGTTTTAGTGATTTCACAAGGTTATCAACATAGGGAACATATGATAGCTACATCATATTATACCAAATGGGTCCTTAAGACCCCTATAGTTCACAAGACACTCACATAGTTTCACATATTCCTTGTACCAACCACTTAAAAGGTAGTGCCAACTATATATCACTTAGTACAGTAGGTTTTGTGACCTCAGTTACCTTTTTATATATCACACATGATTATTATTACTTTATTTGACACAAGCCACATTGATAGTGAGTCTCCCATGAGATTCATGAGTTAGTATGTTTGTCCCTTCTTGTACATAGTCACACTAAATATTACTCCTTTTATATAGTTTCATTTTCATGTTACTTATACATAGATTATATCTAAAAAAATACAAAAATAATATAATATGTCAAAACAAAAAACATTCAAATATTTACATATAAATACAAATTATAGATTGTAGGCATTTCCATGTTTACACTTATTATATTTTCTATAAACTACATATGCTAGTTATCTTAGTATAGTTGGTTTTTATCATACATACATACTTCATTTTTTTTATTGTCAAGTGATTTTAGATTACTATATGACTTAGGTCCACTACAAAAATTTATATTCTCTACTATCTACCAATTGGGGGCATATACATAGATACACAATTTCCTTATTTGATACATTAGTCCATTTGGGAGCATCTTATACATAATTTCAATTTCCATCTTACATCTTTCTAAAATCCACATCATAGATTTAGCATTGTCATATGTTGATATTGATCATCCTATACCTACTCATATTTTTTTTTGACTAATACTAATTTAGACTCAGCTTATATACATCTTAGCTCTTATACAAATTTGTACCACATGTTTTTACATACTTTAATTTCTAGCTTTCCTAGTGTAGACTTGATTGTGTCTCTATGTTTCTTAAATTCAAGGTAATTTGAATATTCCATTTTTCTATGGCTCAACACCATTTATTTTCATTATATGTATGATTTGGACATGTGCCCATGTCCTTGTGTGTGCCTTAATGATTGTGTATGTGAACATTTGAACATATCATTCTATATGGCTCTAAGACAACTCATTTGTTTGCTGCCTATGTGGACATTTGAACATGTCCTTGTATGTCTTAATTTATAAAATTTAGTGACATGTGCCCATATCCCTTGTATTGTGGATCCTTAGCCTGCTTTGCATGCCTTGTGTGTGTTTTATGTATGTTTTCTTGTATGCATCATGTCCATGATAATTGTCTATTACTTGTTACAAACTTCAATTTTAGGTTCCATGAGGGACCTCATGCATCTCTCATTCCTACTTGGATGTTGTGATGGAAATCATGCCCATTCAACCTAGGTATATAACTAGTTATTACTTAGATTTATTTTTCATATAAATTATTATATATATCTTTATAACCTTGTGAATGTTATACCTAACATACATTGAACACTAAAAACTTATGTATAGATTATCTTAAATTTTAGTGTTATGTATGCACATTATATTGGTTTATTATGTAGATATCATATATGCTACAACTAACACACATTTTATAGAGCATTTTCTTTTATGGATATTTCTTGCATAGGTTAAATAAATCCCCTCAAAAGAGGGGGCATCCACATAGGTTTGCCATAGAGATTAGGCTATCTAAATCCACTAAGAGTATAATTTTTAGCACACATGCACATAATATGTAAATTAGTTTTAGGAAAATATAGTGAAAAATAGTAACATAGAGATATTATTGTTACACAAAAAATAAAATATTTGGACATTATCACCCAAAGTAGAACACTATCACCATATGGTGCTACTATGTAGTATCCTCTTTTTTATAAAATTCTATATTGGCCAAAAAAGTATAGTAGGTATAATCTAGGTTTGCAAGGTTCCATTATAGATCATTAATTTTTGTTCATTTTAGCTTAGATTCATACCAATTTGATTATATTTGGGAAATCATACATAGAATGATCATTCTTTTTTCATTTTAGATGCTCATGTATAGATTATTACAACTCATTCCAAAATCCATAAACTTAGATATTAAATTTGGGGGCATGTGCGTGGCATACTATTTTTGTATGTTTATTTATACATCAGTTGATCAAATAGAATTACAAACTCCATGTAATTGTATATGTTTTACACATAAGACACCATGTTAAAAGTTACATAACAAATTCATGCCTTACTCCATCTACAATTGTTGGCATTGTTCAGTAACCCAAATCCACCTAGTATTCTTGAGTGGCTATAGAGTATACATACATAGTTACACATCTCTAGTTACATCATGAATTTTTAATTATTGATGCATATAATACACATGGGTAGGACACGATGGATTCAGAATCTACTTAAGTTTTTAAGCCACCTACATAAGAAGGTTAGACACATCATTAGTCCAATCCAAGCTATTCATAGGTCATAATCCACAAAATAGGAGTGGGCAATGATGGAGTCAAAATTGGATTGAGTTCTTGAGCCATCCATACATGAATATTGAGTAATCCATCATATCAGTCTAAGTGACTCACTAATTCATCACTATCTATATGCATACATGTAGGTTATCACCAGGTTTATGCATTGGCTCGCATACCCAATGAGGGGTATTCATTAATTTCCTCTCTCTTATCTATTTACTTAGTTTTATCTTTAATTTTGATATCTATTAAGGACTAACAAATTCACATTTCATTTATAGGATACACATTATAGAATGTTTCACATACACAAATCTAGATTCATATGCTTTTTCTCTTAGGTAAGTATAGGTACACTTATTTTTCCTTTATCTTGGTCATTTATATTGGTTGCATTTATAGAATAAAGGGGGGAAAATATAATCACCTAAAAATGACACTTGAGTGATAAGAATGTTAATTGAGACCATCTATCCCTAGTTTAGGCCTAGAACTATCTTAGAACCTCTTTAGACACGTATCCGACCTTTGTGTAGGATAGATGCATCCCTAAACATCACTAAAGTAGTCTTAGATCCTCACTTTGACATCCTATCCCTTAGTACCTTAGGTTATAACACTTGGACACTAAATCCATAATAGGGGTGGTAGCACCCCATGGTGCTAATGTTTCAATTTTGGTGTTATTTTCCTTTTCCCTCCTTTTGCTACTAACATATATAGTTTTAAATGAGAAACCACTTAGGGTCAGCCTATACCTCATTGAAGACCTACACAACCATTAAAACAATGTATACATGATTTTTAGAGATCTAACCACTAGTTGGAAATCACATCCAATCTACACAAACACAATCATAACAAGTTGTGCATAATCAAGGTTATCAGTTCCTATTATGCCCTACTTCTACATATAACCATTATATGCAAATTACATAAACAAACTCAGAATAGGTTGTGCATAATCATGGTTATCAATCCCTATTCTTCCATATTTATATGTACAACCATCTACAACATTCCTAATCTTAGATTGCTCAGGTTTCCAGTCTTAAGCATATTCAAAACACTAAATCTAACATTCATACTTGTTATACTTGCACTTTCACTAGCACTTAGGTGGGGAGAACCAAATTGGGTTTGATCCCTCTTTAGATTATTAGTATGTAGGAAACTCTCATCACATTAGGGTATTGAGGATTTCCATCATACCCCAATAACAAATATGCTTTACTACTTGTGCCAACCAAATTCCATAATAACATAGAGTTTTAGGGATTACACATAAAATTAGTTAAAATAGGTCATCTACAGATATCTCTAATTCATGCACATAGAAACAAGCATGGAAAACCCAGATAGAGGTGCACCTAGAATATCAAAATAGTTCTCACAAAAGACACTAGTGCCAAAATAGAGACACTAGAGTCACATGACATTACTATTTAATTAGGTAAATGCTATCTAGAAAGGGTTTTGACACCTAGATCCTATTCACAACAATCATATCAGATTTTGTCTTAGTTTACTACCTCAAGATCTACCATTTTAAGCATTTTATAGCTAAGTACTTATTTACATTATTATTTTTTATGTTTAGAAAGGTCAAACTAAGTCAATTATTTTACAAATTACTAGTTATTTTTTTTGTAGGTTTCTACCATGATTTACTATACTTATACCTTTAACAACCTAGGATTTACAGCTACTAAGTCTTAAATAGTTAAAAAAGGAAATTTCTAAAATGATAGGATTATATGCATGACTAGTTTGAATTGGATGTCTAAAAACATCATACTTAACTAAAAGATGATTGTCATTTTATTTTATAATTTAGATGTATTAATAAATATAAGGATATGAATTTAGAATTTATAATTTGAAAATAAAACTAAATTAGATGAAACACCTTCTGACTAAATATAAATAGTCTACAGACTATTAATATTTAAAAAAACAAGTAACATTCTCAATCTTCATGATGACATGTCTAGTCATGAATGAACCCTTTTTAAATGTTAAACCATAATAAATATTTGTTAACAGTGATACCTTAGCACAAGATTTATCACTTAAATATCACCATTTTAATCTCTCACATTAAGTTAACACCATCTAAATAAATCATATTAATGATAATTACCAAATTAATCAATCATCATGAATGTTGAATGCCATAAAAAGAGTAAAATTCAATTACCAAAATGGTAGGATTATATTTACAACTAGATTGACTTGGATCTCTAAAAATGTCAAAATTAACTAAAAGATGGTTACATTTTTATTTTATAATTTGGACAAATCAATTAAGATAAGGAAATAAATTTAGCCTTCATAATTTTAAAATAAAATTAATGTTCAAAAACTTTCAGACTAAATATAAATAGTCTAAAAATTAATAATATGTAAAAAACATGTAACATTCTCACTCTTCATAGTCACATGTGTAGTCATGAATGAACCCTTTGTTAAATTCTAAATAATATTGAATATATATCAAAATTGACACCTTCGCATAAGATTAATCACTCAAATGTCACAATTTTAATCTATCACACTAATTTAACACCATATAAATCATTATTTTTAATAATGATAAACAAATTAATCAATAATCATGAATTTTGAATGCTAAAAAAAGAGTACTTAACAAAAGATTTATTTCTCTAAAAACATTTTATTTTGACTATTGGGGATTTTATCCACCAATGATGATACTTGAATGGGATTTTGACATGGTTTATCAAGAATATAAACTATATTATATATCCTTTAGTATTAATTTATCACAATGTATCTATGAACATGTCAAGGACAATGAATATCATCATATCCAATTCAATATCTCACACTAAACATTTGTAAATTATGAATCAATGTTATTGCTCTATGTAAATTATGGATCAATACTATTCCAGGTAATAAATATAGTGAAAATATATTAACATGTAATTTAAATTTTAAAATAATAATAGGTTAATACTAATTTAGGATTAATTGTATTTTGTCAAAATTTAAAGTGGGTGGCTACCCACTCTAACTAGGGTTTCTTAGGATAAACTTAGTGAAAAAATGATGAGTTACATGCTTTTTGTCACTCATCCTATGTAAATTTGGTTGACTAAAATAGGCAAATATTTTAAAATAATAATATAATATATATTCATAAGTATATAATGTTACCTTTTGTATCCCTTTCATGTCCATTAGTACCTATAATTTCAATGTGCACATCTTTGTGTTTTGTGTTTAAAACTTATTTTTTCTTAACGAAGCTTACATTATGTACATTTATAATTACATTGGTTTTACTACTCATTACCTATAAAACTAAATAAATTGGAGAGGAGCCCCATAGACCTCATTAAAGTTAAAAAAAGAAGTTGTAATTGAAAAATTATAGGGTCACTTATAATATATGGTTTGTTGAAATAATAATATGACATGCTAGTTACAAATCTATTTCCATGAATCAAAATCAAGTATTATAGATAGGATTTGATCATGTAAATTAATGTGAATTTTTATTTATATAAAATATAAATTATATATGGTATTAAATTATGAAAAATTATGACATAAAATCAAACATATATAAACATACTATGTGGCATTGATAGTATTTTATGGTACTAGACCTATGCGTGGTTTATTTATTTATTTATTTATTTATTTATTTATTTTATTTTTTTCATTTTTTAAATAGATGTTGGGGTTGAAGGGGCCCTTGTTTGTACAAAAAATAGAGAGTTATAAAATGGTGGGAAAATATTAAAACATTCGTGATACATACCCATACAACCTCTTCAAAATTTAAAGGGAAGTAAATGAGCGGCTCAACAAAACATGAGGGACAAACTATGAGCATATAATATAATGAAGAAATATGAATGAGTATTGAAGTATTTAGCTTATATGTCATCATATGTGGAACACTCCATTGATATTCATTTTGTGGCATCCGACACATTTCTTGTATTATTTTAACATATTGGAAAATCTTATTTACAACATCATTATATTAAAAGAAAATGCAACATATATTCCCACATATCATGGTTTTAGAAAAAAAAATAAAAAATAGATTGTTGAATATACACTAATAATTCTATATTTTAGTACATTTTAATTCAAATTCATATGCAAGCATAATTTTCAAAGATTTTAACATGGGATGAAATTTAGAATATTGGTGGACTTGATAAATATAAATACATTCTGAGGCTACGTACATTCCATGGTCAACTTATGACTTAATTTAACTAGTATCAAATGAAAAAATAATTAATATACTCATTGGTGTTGTCAAAATATTGGAGAAAGTTTGAACATTGAAATAGACTACTAAGAATATTACTTATGCAAAGAGCTTAATTCATAAACATTAAAATGCTAATGGTCAAATGGAATGAGAAACCACCCATGACTAATACCTATGATATGCATTAATTTTAAGATGAATCATGTATATATTATTCATTTAATTTAAGAGTTATGTGTTTCAAGGATCAATATTTTTAAAGATATTCCATGCTTTAATTCACAACAAACTGATAATTTAGGATAATTATAGGGTTTATAAAAATATATCTATTTGTGAGAAATATATAAAATTAAATATTGAATGGCTAGGCACATGGGCAAGCAAAACATGCTTTAGCCTAGCATAATCATTCACAAAAAAACCCACCATGTTGGGATTTTCTATAGCCTATACTCAAAGGGGGATCATGTAAATTTGTATTCTGCACATTTAACAAAAGCCACCAAAAGGATGCTACCAACTACCAACTATCCAATTACAGTCCCTCATATTTATTTACCACTAACTTCTCCCTCTAAATTTTTTATCCTTCATGTTAAGGAAATCATTTTCTTGTTTACGACACTTGTATTGACTTGACAAAGGGAACATCCCTAGTCAAATAACATAAATAGATGATTTTTTAATAATATTTATGAAATGATGTAAAACATATGACTATAAGATTGTGATAAATTTGTTTTGTGTAAGAATAAATTTTTAATATATATTAATTATGTTATATTTATTTATTTTCTATGTTTATTAAATTATTTTTATGTAATTGAGCCATATTATTATATCTAAATCCAATCTAATATTTATAATCTAATCCTGAAATTGTATAATACATCTTAGTTTACACTAAATCCTAAGATTTTTAAATTGCAAAAAATTATTTTTATAACATAAATATATTTAAATAATAGGTATCAAAGTCGTATCCATCACTTATTTAAATAGGGGTTTCATAACTTTTGAAGTGTAGTGCTGAATTAATAATAGTCATAATTATTTTCCATAATATAGCTATGGTTTCCCATCAAATTTAACTAAAAATGAATACTAACTGATATATATATATATATATATATATATATATATATCAGTTAGTATTCATTTTTAGTTAAATTTGATGGGAAACCATAGCTATATTATGGAAAATAATTATGACTATTATTAATATAGCTATGGTTTCCCATCAAATTTAACTAAAAATGAATACTAACTGATATATATATATATATATATATATATATATATATATATATATATATATATATATATATATATATATATATATATTAGTGTATTATTATTTTATTTGATTAAGTGATTATACATTTTTGAGTTCTAATAAAAGATTCAACTATTATTTTTAGGTGAATCTTATTAGCTTAATAGTCAATGACAATGGAGTTTCATTTTGAGTTGAGGATGCCATTATGATAGCTTTCATATTGGATATTCAAAATTGAATATGAGCTATGAATACTAAATATTTAAAATATTTTGATTGTAAATGGTAATTAAAAATGACTTTAGACTATTTGAACTGTGGTGGTATTATGTGTCCCTTCTAGAAAGTTGTGAGTGCCACATGACATAACATCATAATATTGAGAACAAATCGACACTGAATTTTGATCAATACATTTTATGTTCATATTATTATTTAAATGGGAAATAATGTGATCCACATGGAACCATTATGCATATACACATTATCACAAACTTTTATCTACACATGAGTTGGCCTAATGGTAAAGAACATGTGCTCACATAAGGGAGGTCATCGATTCAAATCCTACATGGAATAATGTCTTAAATATGTAGACTTAGTAGATGTATATCCTAGGTTGTTAAAGGGTTGATTAATAGAAATGAATATATTAAATCATTGATTTGACAAGTTATTCATAAAACAATAAAGATGTAAAGAAAGTGCACTTATATGGAGAAAACACATATTTCTATTAGACAGGAAGTTAGAAAAGGCTTGGGGATTAGCCTATCATATTTCATGTCGTGACTATAGTTGAAATCAAAATTTCTATATTAGTACCTTTATGAGGTTAGTAACACCATGTGGCTCTAGGGTCCTTATTAAAAGATCTATCTAAAACATTTAAGAAAGATGTGGGAGATTTTGAGGGACCTGTAGATGATTTTATGACTTTTGGAAACTCACATATGTCACTATTTTGCCTAAATATATTTAAAAACCCTAATGAACACCTCCACACTTAAAAAACAACTAAATCAAATACAAAAAGGTAAAAACTAGGTTGTGGGATATTACAATCACATGGAGTAGAATCCCTATCATCCTAGCCACTACCTACATCAACCCCAATGCTAGGGGTGTTAGATCACATGTATTTATCCCTTAGGTAACATGTATAACCAAAATCCATGGAAGTTATTGAGAATATATTAATTGTAAATTAATTCTTCAATTCTACATCATCTTATGACATCATCAATGGGGTGTCATCCATAATCCATTAATGGAACAAATATCCATTTTAAGCTCTCCCATGCCTCATTAATGCCCCATTCTTCTAAATATTATTGGGGATATTTATGGATTGAACCTCTAGAATTGAATTGATTCATGGCCACACATCTTGATCTCAATATGGATGGTCATAATTGATTTTGATCATTTCCAAAAATATATAAATACAAGGGTCCTCACTCATTCCTTCAAGATATTTTTATGTAATTATATTATGCTTAATTGGAAATGGTATGCTAGAATGAATTTTTATTAAGTCATTCTTTGATGAATCATGAAAGTGTAGATGTGATGACTTAGTAATATTAAGTGTGTTGAGCTATACTATTGACTAATTTTATGTAATTATTTGCCAAGGTAGTTAGTGTTAGATGTAAATGCCTTACAAGGATATTTACATATAAGTAACTTTGAATTGAATGTAAAACCTTGTTAATTAGATAACAAGATGCCAAAGAGGGATACAAAAACATAAGAGAAGGCTCAAGGGAGGGTTTAGACCCAAAACACAAAAAAAAAATGATTGTTGGACACAAGAACCAAAAGATAGACACTAAAACCATGTGGCACTACTATCTAAGTAAGGGTGTCAGTGTCTTGAGGTCCAAAAATAGAGTTGAGACTAGGAAGAATAGGTTAGGGCACCCTGTAACTGGGAGGGGATGACTTAGGACAACTAGGGGTGTAAAAAATAAGGAAAAAAAGATATATAAAAGACTTAAAGATCCAAAATGATCATGTGAACAAGAGATAAATTCATCACTAACACCTTCATGTGAAAGACAAATAGAATACATAGTACTTGTGTTTTCTTGACAAAATTAGGGTGTATAAATTTACCCCTTTTTTATTCTAGTAGTGCAATGAAATGAAATTACTAGATTAAAAACAAGAGGTATGTGTACTTATACTTACTTAGGCATATGCACTTTGGACATGGCTCGCTTCTTGGCCAAAGAAGTGGGTGCGAGCTGGAGTGAAGTATGTGAAGAGGAGATCTATAATGTGGGTGTCCTATGTACCAAATTTGAATAATAAATTGAATTGTGAGGAAAAGAATCCTTTTTTTCCAACCCTAATATCTAGACTGAATCTAAGTATGTAAGCTAAAAATGTTGAGAAACAAGGCCTAATTTCCCCCACTATGATATCTAGAATGAATCTAAGTATGAAAATTGAAAATGAGGAGAAAAAAATCCTACTTACCCCCAATATAATATATGGACTAAATCTAAGTATGTAGTCTAAAAATGTGGAGAAACAAAGTCTAGTTTCCCCCACTTTAATAACTAGATTGAATCTAAGTATGTAAATTGAAAATGTGGATAAATAAAGTCGTCTTTCCACACTCTAATATCTTGATTGAATATAAGTATGTCAACTAAAACCTTAGATAAAAACTATCGCTTGGCTAGCATAATCTGGGTTTAGTGGAAAGATATGGACCAACTATTATATATGGTCATGTGACCCAATCTGATCAAGCCCTAATGACATCCTAATGAAGATCTGAGTATAACCTAGAAATATTAACCTAAGATAATGGAATAACTTACCATTCTATCTGTATGATATGGTGAATCCCTAGGAGATCAAAGATGTGTGCCCTACATCATGCCCCCAAATCTGATATCTGAGTAATGTAGTTGTGTATTTAAATATGTATATATTTGAGTCAAACTATATATCTAATTCAAATTTTATATCTAAGTAAACTATATATCTTAGTCAAAACATATATATGAGTAAGCTTGTATATCTGAGTGTACCATATATCTAAGTTACATTATATATCGAAGTCAAATTGTATATCTGAGTCAAACTATATATCTAAGTAAATTATATATCCTTGTAAAAATGTATATATGATTAAATCATATTTTTGAGTCAAACTATAGATCTGAGTGAACCTGTATTTGAGTTAAATTGTATATCTAAGTAAAATCTATGTATGAATGCATGAATTTGAGTAAGTCTATATGTATGAATATCTGTATATGAACTGTTTTGTGTGAATTTGTATCTGAACCAATCTGTGTGTATATGCTCCCCTTTGGTAAGATATCTGATACTATGGTAAGGGATTCTAATCAAAAGTGATACCATATGGTATTTTTTATGATAATTAATTGGGGAAATGTTCTTTTTTAGGTTTGAATAGTTTGTTGATTGTGATGGAGTTAGTTTTTTAAATTGGTAGTGGGATAGACCTATAGTCTATATTAAGTTTATTAGTGCATATATGTTTTTTTTCTTGTTAAATTTGAATGTGATTAGGATATTAGTGTAAATAATATAGGGTGAGCTACATTTAGGTTAAGTCCCATGCACAAGAAAGAAATTAAAAATTAGAGTTATGGTTCTCTAGATATCACGTTTGGAAGAAGTTAGTATTAGTTGACAAAATTGACACATAAGCTAAACATTAGTAAGGCAACATTTTTATAATGTGACTTAAATAAGTTGGTTGATCTATTTAAAAATTCATTGTAACCATTTGACTTAATAGTGATTAGTTGTTCTAAGCCAGAGAGTATGTCGAGGAGATGAGGAGCAAGTGTGACCCAATATGAGGAGGCACTCATCCAGGCTAGGGAAGAGGTTACCCTAGTAAGATATCTATCCTTTTCCCCTTTTTTGACATATTTCGTAAATTTTTATTATTTCCAGTGAAAATTTTCTAGTTTAGGGTCATTTTAAGAAATTTGGTGATACTATCCTCATAATGGCACTAGTGTCTAGTATATAGAGCTAGTGTCCTAGGTATGGCACTATTATCTAATGTTATTATCCCATATGCAATGATAGTGTCCATTAGGCCTAGTTTATGGTGATGTTTATCTCTTAATGGTGTTTTATGACTATTGTTATATATTTATCTAATATGATGTGATGTTAATGTTAGATTTGGTTGTACATTACAAGTGGATGTGTGTATGAGAGAGTTTTAGAGTGTCTAGAGGATGGAGATATTATGAGGATTGTCATTAATAGAGGAGGAGATGGTTATGGTAGATAGAGCTAGTTTGGGTCACATGTAATTTTTAGATATGATGCCCTGGGACAAACATATGATGATAACATTTCATGAGAGGTGGGATGTAGATACCAGTACATTTTGTCTACGTATTGAGGAAATGACTATCACCTTGGAGGATGTCTATAGGATTCTTAGGTTTCTAATTACTATCTAGAGAATAGTGATATATGAGGGTACATGTGATAGAGCTATAGAGTGGGATATGAGGTAAATTTTTTGTGATGTTTTTGGGGACTCATTAGGCAAGGAGTTATAGTAACGTATTTTTGTCATTGATTGTCATAGAGAATGTTTCATGGTTGTGTAATTTATTAATAATTATGTTGTATTCATTTATTATTATGGATGGGAGTTGGGTATCTATCTTATATATGATGCATGGGATAGTTTAATATATAGAGTAGTACAATATTGTATACCTATAGGGTCACACTATGTTATCCCTCTTGTATTAGGATTTATACTACTTCACTCAAGATATGTGTGAAAGTGGTATTAGGTGTTCTACACTATTGCATTGTTGAGCTTACGAGCATATAAAATTGATTAGGTTAGTGTTTCCTTGATGGGATGATTGGGATCACTCTTAGACATTTACATAGATGTGGACTAGTATGACACATATGCCAAAGAGGATCATGGTGCAATATTAAAATGTTATTGATAGGTTGATGACTATAGACATTATATGGAGGCCCTATAGGGGATATGAGGGATGCTCTAAGGATGGTGTTCAACTTAAACATATGTGAGTGAGTTTTTATTACATGAAAATTGGTTTAATTTATTTAAGAGGTTTCAGTATAAGTGAGTGATGTGGATGTTTTATGCTACTCAAAATGTGTCACCAACACCATTTATGTAGACGTGGAGTTCTCAAGGTAGGCCCAATCCATTAGCCATAGAGTTAAATTTGATTCCATTGATATAATAGGATCTAGTGATTGATATAAGAAATTTGGATGATGTAGGAGTGATTGATGCCTACATATCATGGTGTACGGAGCATATTTGGGAATCACTATTCTTGATAGGTGAGATCATTGTAGAGGATGTGTGATCCCCTTAGGGCTATTGATGGTATGTTTCCATTGTATGTTTATATATATTTTTAACTTTTTTACTTATTTACTTGGATAGGTATTTGATGTATTTTATTGGTGTGTAATTTTAGGTGATGATGAGTATTTGGAAACTACCATTGAGTTTACACTTTAATTAATGACATATCATATCTCTAATGATGCCTAGATGATGGGTTACTGGAGAAGGCCATGGATGTTTTTGGTTTTCATGCTCATTTATTTGATCAAGAATCCATTACTATTATAGTATATAGATGATAAACTACTAATAAGGATGAGGCACATTTAGTGTTACAGAGATGAGCTATGCTCATACCTAATGCTCTGGGTGAGGAAAGTATCAAGATAGTGGATGACTATATACATATACAAAAAGAGAATTTGGAAGTTCTAGTCAAGTTGGGGGTGTTACAAGAGAAAGTGAGTATATGTAGGCCTTGATCAAGGTCTTAGGGGGATAATGGGGCCTCTATATCCAATATGGATGTATCAAAGAGTGAGAGTGAGCGGGTTGGTCATGGTGACCAAGAATGAATTATTGAGTGATTTACAATATTGTATTGATACTATGTTCTTAGTTATAAATATATATAGATGTTTATTGTTATATGGGCATTGTGTATATTGGTATATTGATTTATTACATTGTGCATTTTTACATGATTTTTTTGTTTTCATTGTGTTAAATGGTGATATAGAAATATGTAATGTGTCTTAGGAATGGTAGTGATTTTTTTAATCTAATTATAAATTTTTAAGTAGACATGTATAATGGATTAGGAATGTTATTTGATAGTATGGGTATTATATGAGTATCATAGGATATCTAAGTGTGGATCATGTAAATTTGGTATGCACTATATAAAATTGGATGGCATTGTGAATGAGTGACCATACTACTCATGTTGTGTCAGTGTAGAAGTAGATTATATAACTGATACTACATGTGGTACACTTCTAGTATCTAGGTGTGTAGACTCTATAACAAAGATATTGATTGGTTTTCATATTGAAACTATGCTTTGAGTTCTATAATATATGGAAAATATCTTAATCACTTGTTGAACTAAGTTCTAATTTATTTGATCTCTTAAAAATATATTAATTAGTGGTTGAATTGAAACTATGATTTGATCTATATGATTATTTCCAAATATCTTAATCGATGGTCAAATTAAATTTATGTTCTAATCTCAATTATTGTTACCAAATATCTTAATCAGTGGGTGAATAAAGATAATATTTGATCTCTATGAACTGGTTGTGATCTCTGCTAACTCTATGGTGCATGAGATCTCTCATAAGTAGGTGTCCTAGAAACCACATGGATTATACAATGAGTAACCAATGGCTCCTTAAAGGGAATGTCTCAGGATAACTCGATCCTAGAGGAGTGTGATGTAGGATATTATAGAGACTAATATCTTAATTCTCCTATGTGAATGATATAATGACTCTATCAACATATTGGTCAACATGATCATGAAGTACATAATAATTATTGTCCAAATATCCATTTATTTAGATAAAATTGTAATATTATTTATTTTGTATCTTGTGCATATGGTGTGTTATATGGTAATGAGAAGGAATTTTGATCATCTCCTAACTAATAGTGTAATATATCATTAGGCCTATCTCTATATAAAAACTACATAACCCCTGTATTTGTGTCTTGTGTTCCACTCACTATATGAGTTAATTTGTGAAGTGGCTCTTTTCCCTTTTTGAGTATCTTTATTAGTTATTTTTTTAACACTTTTTTTGTAATCATAAGTGGAGTAGGTTATTATATCATGTTAGATGACTGTGGATCTAGAAAACTTACATCCAAATGTACCTTTTAATGTGTAGTAGATAGTACCATTTTTGTCTCTAATGTCATAGGTATATTATATAAATGCCATAATGTTTTGTATGTCTAATATAATAATTTATCCTTAATAGGAAAAATGAGGCCTCTAGAAAATATGTATTTTACCTCTAAATCTATTGGATGGAAAATCAACAAAAGCATACATGACTTGAACCTTAGAATGTACTCAATTATTGGTTATGTCTCACCCTAGTGTATTGAAGGCAACCTATCATATATGACTCAATGTCCCTTAATTTGTATGTAGTCCTAGAGAAATATTGTTTCTAACTCATCATATGTATGTACTAAACCACTATGGAGTGCATGATGAAACTGATATAATTCTTCATATTATAGAGAATTTAAAAATATATGTAGTTGACTCAAGTTGTTGGTGACATATTTCATGGATTTCCCATAAGACTAAAGGTGTAATTATGGGTTACCATTTCCATCAAATTTTTGTAACACTGGTATCTGAAAGTTGGGTGGTAACTTCAAAGTGAAGATTCTATGTGGAATGGGATTTTCATGGATGGCATTGGAATTAGCCTAAGAGTGGTGTGCTTTACTTTCCAGTGTGATATGGTGTACTTGTTTTTTTAAATCACCCATGACATTCATCAAGGATAATATCTCTTGTGAAGGTATATTATCATCACCAAGGGGTTAATTTAACACTTAAATTTTGTTATTTATCTTAGCCATTGGTACATTGCATAGGGGACCTTTTTTAGGGAGGATTGGTTTGATATATGTAAATTTTGGAGGGGTGATAGCTTAGACTTGGTGAGAGGGAAATGGACTATCAAACTGGTGAAAGTTAGGTTGGGAAATGGGTTTTACTATAGTAAGGGGCATTGAGGGAGATTCAATAATATCTCTTTTTTTTATAATTTTTAAAGACATATCACATCCTAATAGACTAGAAGATACATTATTATAATGTGAATGTAAGTTATGTAAACTATGAACATACTAATAATAAGTGTGTGTGTGTGTGTGTGTGTGTGTGTGTGTGTGTGTGTGTGTGTGTGTGTGTGTGTGTGTGTGTGTGTGTGTGTGTGTGTGTGTGTGTGTGTGTGTGTGTGTTAAAATTTGAACTAGCATTAATTTTAATATGAGAAATAGGTGAATTAGGGAGATAACTATAATATTTATACTCCATGTATTCTTCACCAAAATCATAGTAATCATCATTATTTGAAGGTTCATCAAGACCATAGTTTAATTCACTTTTATAAGTAAGAGTTGAAAAAGTATCATTCGTATGCGTAATAAGAGAGATAGTAGGAGAAGATTTTAAATTTTTAATATTGTGCAATATATCATCATGTGTGGGTGTAATTCAATTCATGTATTCACTAGCTATGTGTGGAGTGAATGTATGATTAATAATTTGAATCTTGGAGTCAATGGTAGAAGAAGTAGAAATCATGTTTTCATTTGGCATATTATGCCATGTAGGAGAAGAGTTAGAGACATTTTTATTATCAATATTTTTCAAAGAATCATTGCATTGATCTTGGAATGTAAAATAAGGTGATAAAATAATTTACACTTTAGTTTGTGCATTGGTAAAAGTTGTAACATAATTTGCACATTATTTTTTAAATTTAAAAAATAAGGGTAAATAAGATGCATTACTCTTTTCTATGTTTCTTGAATCATGGAAAAGTAGATTTTATTTATTACACTTATATTTGTTTAATTTGAATAAGGAGATAATGAAAGTGCTAAAAAACATAAGATCACAATGGAATAAATCACTACAAATAAAAGGTTCATTTGGAATTATATTGTTAGTTTTATTTTGAGGTGTAAGAGAAGAGGGAGAGGAAATAAAAGAAGATGCATCTAGCATATCCTCATCAACACTTTCAATGTTATGCTCATAGTAATACTCATATCCATGATTATAAAAATAATCATAATCATCATTATAAATGAAATCATTATCATGTGCTAATGTTCAATCTTGAAAATTTGTCCATTCATTGTTATAATTATGAGAAAAAAATTGAAATTCATAAATTGGGTGAAGGATAAGAGGCTTGTGGATAACATTTTAAACTTGCCAAAGAAGATAATTTAAATAATGAATAAAAATCACATAATAGATATAATGTAATATAAAATAGGTATATGTAAAAGTATGGGAAATATTTATCCCAATGCATGGGAAAAAATTAGGGTTGTACTTGAAACCTTAAAGGCTAGTATTTGGATGTATAAGGACCTAGTATGTGAATCTAGGGTTTGATTAGGGTTGTTTGGAAAAAATGTAAATTATATTAAATTAATGAAACCATAATATAGGATTGATTTCATTGAGTTAGGTTGTGTCAAATATTATGAAAAAACATAAGTTTGTAACCCTAATTTAGTGCATAAAAATGAAGAAGGTAAACCCTATGCTAAACTAGGGTTTTAAGTAATATTTGAAGCAAGTCAAGTTCACCAGATGTTTTAAAATTTATGACATAGTATATGTAAATCATAGTTTTCTAAAGGGATGATTAATAGAAATAACTCAAAATGAATATAGGAAATATTTGATTTGACAAGTTCTTCCCAAAATAATAAAGATGTAAAGAAAGTGTACTTAGCAAATGTGTGTTTTTATGATTTAGGAGGCTAGAACAGGCTTGGGGATCAGCCATACATCTTTCATTCTATGAATATACTTAAAATAAGACTTTTAATAGTATCACCCTTATGAGTATAGTAACACCATGTGGTGTTAGTGTCCAATTATGGCTAGTGTCCTTCTTAGAAGAGCTCTATAAAACTTTAAGGAAAGGTGTGGGAGAGTTTTAGGGACATATAGATGATTATATGACTTATGGAAGCTCACCTATGTCACTATTTTTCCTAAATATCTTTCAAAACCATAATATACACTTAAATAAATAGAAAAATTGATTAAAATGTAAAATAAAGGGAAAAATTAGGTTTTGGGATATTATAATTTTGCCGAGTAAAACAACTTTTGTCCTAGCTGCTAGCTACATTAAACTCAAAGCTAGGGGTCTTATATTTCATGTTGTTATACCTTAGGGAACATGCATAATCAATGGAAAATATATGCTATAAATAGATTTTCTAAGGACCTTATTTGATCAAGCATGCAAGTCTAGATGTGATAGCTGAGTAATATGTAGTGTATTGAGCTTTATTATTGATTGATTTTATGTAATTATGTGCCAAGGTAGTAAGTGATAGATGTAAAATGACTTGTGATTCCATTTCAGATATAAATAAATTTGATTTGAATGTAAGAACTTGATCCTTAGCTAACAAGACACAAAAGAGGGATTAAAAAACATAAGAAAAGGCTCAAAGTAGGGTTATCACCCAAAACATGGAAGAAAATGACCATTGGATACTAGCACCAAAAGATGGGCACTATCTCCATGTGGCTCTACTATCTAGATAAGGAAAATAGTGTCCTAAGGTCCAAAAATAGAGTTACGTTTGACCAAAATAGGCCAGGGGCCCTTATGACTGTGAGGGGATGACATTGGACCATTAGGTGTAACAAATAGGGAAAATAAGACATAATAAAAACCAAAAGACCCCAAATGACCATACGAACAAGAGATATATTCATAACTAAGACCGTCATGTGAAAGAACAAAAAAACAAATGTTATTTTTGGTTACTTGAATAAATTAGGATGTATACAGAAAGTTACACAAGCCTCATACTTAAAGAACATTAAGGTGCCTCCTACACTTTGGGAGTACGAGTTGGTCTCATATGTTGTAAGCTATCTTTTAGACCATAACCAAAGTGATACCTAGCATTGTGGATCTTAAAAATTTATTATTATTATTATTATTATTATTATTATTACTACTACTATTATTATTATTATTATTATTTACCCACTTAAGAAATTATGAATGTACCAAAGTGTGATATTATGACATTTGGAATCATATCATAAACTCATTTCATTTTAGAATTTTGTTCTCATTGTTACCCATTTCAAAATTTACGATGATAGTGCAAGATCAAGACATTGACATTGTCAGGCAAAGTCAAATTATCACATACTTTTTCTCTTTGGAAATTTTGACTAGATTTTTAATTGTAATAATTATTATGGCCTTATGTATAATTGGCACATACCTATTCTACACAAGTTTTATTATAGTATCCATGGTTTAATGTTTATTCCTTCTCAAGGTCTTTAGTTACTGTAAATGAGCTTTGGATTTAGTCCATTTTTCTCTAAATCTATTGTGAATAGTGTTTTAATGATGATGAATCTAGGTCCTTTCCTATCATGCTTCAAGCTTGGTTTCCTTGCTTTGAAATGTGTGGTGAAATCATTGCATGAAATTTCACATGTTGTGAGGGTTTTAATTAATTATATTCCATTAATAGATCACCCACCTTTGCCAAGGATTTTGAATCTTACCACAACATTTGAAATGAATTTGATCACATGGCTTGGTAAGTATTGTAGCTTTGACCATTGATTAAAAGAGGGTCTAAAAAACCAATATTGGCTATGTTATCCACCCCTTTGTTGACTTATCTATAAATTTGTGATATTAATAATTTTTTGAAACATTATAAGATCCTTTGTGCATTCTCAATTTCTCTTTGGATAGACCAGGAGAGTATACTTTTTCTCAATTTACCAATAAATATGTTGTTATAAATATTAAGCATCCCACTCAGTTAATACCAATAAATATTTTGTTACTCTGGATTTGCAAGTGTTTCAAATATATTTGCAAATATAAATAATTAATGATGATAATGTCCCATTCTTCTCATAATAGTATGCTAAGATCATATTTACATTGGACTTTATTTATTTTCACATATCACCTTACTCACATGTTCCTATTTTTATATAATATAGACTTGATTCTAGCAACACATTGATCCTTAGTACATGAGACTTAAATTACATTTAATAAGTATTATAATTTTTTCATTTCATCTCACATTTATGTTTAATTTTTATATCTTATAAGGTTTTAAATATTTTTATAGCAGTCTCACGTTTATTATTTATATTATAGAATCAACGAATCTTGCATTTGGAAAGGATGACTTGTGGAATTTCTTTCAAAAGACACTACAATTTTAGAGGGCAAAGTGTATCCATGAAGAAGGATATTACATTGCATAGACTTAGGAAGAGGATTTGTTATTTTTAGTGTTGAAGTAGTATTGGATGGAAAAGTACAATTGTTTTATTCAGTTTATGGATTTAAAACCTTAGTAGATGTCGATAAAAAAAGGATACTAAATTCCATGGGAAGAGGGTCATTTGATAAAGCATGCATCTGATATGTCCATTCCCAAAATTCATATTGATAAATTTTTGAGTTATTTGGAGGCTTATAGTTCCATGTAAGAGGGAGATTCTAGTGATGATAGTGAAAACACCATTAATTATACAAGACCTAAAGATAGAAATGGGGTTTTTTATAGACAATTTTTTTCTCGAACACAAATGACATAGAGGAAATAATGTCATATCCCATGTTTTTGTAAACCATGTTATAAAATCTCATAAAAATCATGAAGAGATATTGCGACCCCTATTTTTTAGTGTAATGCTTGAAAATATGGTAGATTTATGTTTTGATTATTTAAAATTACTACAAACCAATAAATTAATAGATTGATTAATAAAACATTTTATATTATATGGCACAAGAGTTTAGCTTATGATTAATAAAATTAGTGCTCAATTGGATGGTTTTTACCTTATACGTATCAGTGAACACAATTTAATGTTTAGAGGAGTTATTGCCAAATTGATCCATTTGTGATTATTTTCAAACAATTATGTCGAAGAGGTAACAATTATAAATGTATTTCAAGGAGACATGATATAATTTAATTGTAAAACAACACCTCTAGTGTGCATATTGATATATTATTCAACCCTCTTTGCAAAGGATGCTCTCTATCTAAAAGATATCTCATACAATGTTCTACTAGGAAATTGATCGACATAAATGATTATCTTCTAGATGTGAGATTTAAACAAATCCTAGATGAGGTTGAGGTGAACATGTGGGATGCATTATAATATAGACAACTACATATGGTATATCCAATTTATTTTAATACCACTAATTATAATAATTACAAAAAAGTGATCAGAAGACCCTATAATTCTCAAAAACATAAAAAATTGAACGCCCCTCTACTCAGTTCGTCAAATCCAAATGTTGACAAGGATATAAAATGGCCAATTTTTTTGGATGAAGTGGAGAATATAAAAAGTCATTGTTTCAAATCTTAAAATCTAAAAATAATTCCCTTGGATTTAATCACATTTCTATGGCACAAAATTAAAGCAATGAATGAAGAATACAAAAAGAATTTTGTTTAAGATGCATTAACAACAAATTCCCTATATAATGTAGGTGGATAATATATGGAGGCACATTAAATTAAATTATATGGGATGAATTTCTATTAGAGTGAATGGAAAAAAGCTTATGGGTACCTAAAGATCACCTTCTATAATCATAAAGTAGACTAGATAAATGTCACATGCATGCACTAAGTGGTAACATTGAGAAAGAGAAGCAAAGTTCAAACACCACCATAATAGTTATTTTCATATCATTAATGGTTGAGTTAAATTTAAATACTTATCTACATTTAACACATTGTGTAGGACATGATGAAATCATATTTACTGAAAGGTTACTTCTTGCATTCTATACCCATAATTTAATGTGAAATAATAGTAATGAGGAGATTAAATTGTTTAAACTTTCACCAATGTCACAACCAAGTTTCATCAAGATAAATACCAAAATATTTCAACATATTTTTATTTCAAAGAACATCATCTTCACCAAGTGTGATGAGAGTATGGATATGTACAACAACCACATGACCATAAGCTCTATCAAAACATGAAGTGGAAAACACATGGCAAAAAATACATTCAAAGTTTTTTTTCACATTAATACTCCCATAGATTGCAATCAGAGGAAAAAAATCAAGGATTCTTGATCATTGTTCATGATAAAATGGAAGCTTCCATACCAAGGATGGGTAAAAAAGATAAGTGAATAAGTAATGTTATTATCCTCCCAATTAATTTTACTGGTATGCTAACATATGGACCCAAGAATATGGGTTTTGTCTACTTTATCCTACCATTTGTTGAATGTGGAGCAAAATACATAGTCACATCATTGGCTTTGTGTCTTAGGAAGTTAGAAGAACCCATCATTGATGAATATAGGGATTTATTGTATGCTTTTGGATCTTCCAAAAAACCATCATATGATGCACTATTAAAAAATGAAGGGGAGGATAAGTGTAAAGGTTACACGGGAAAATATTTCAATACCGAAGCAATTAATAGTGTTTTTAGTACAATTAATTCATTCAAAAAATAACCACTGATCCTCTACTTGCAATTGGATAATGCTTCAAGTGACAACAAGAATCGTATCTTATTCTAATTTTCATCAATGTTGAGAGAAAGAAGTGTATTAAACATTTTTAATTTAGTATTCCTCCTAGTGAGACACATATATGAGGAAATAGATGGGACTTTGGTAGATTAGACTCATCATTATGGAACTAAACACATTTTATTTTCCACATATCATGGACACCTACAAAACATGTTAAGAAAGGTCAAGTATACACATTCCTTACCTTATTTATTAAGTGTATGACTTATCATCCTTCATGAAGCCACACTTTTTAAATGGAATCCATAATATAGTGGGTATTAACAAACCTAAGATGTTCAAGTTCCATGTTCTAGATGACATACTAGTGATGGAATATAAAGTAGCAATAAAATATCTCCAAAGGTCTCGTCTAATCCCAATATGGTGTATAAAGGATAATAGTGAACTAAAATTATCATAAGGGGAACCTCATCTAAAACCTTTAAATAAACTCAAATGTTTATGGAAGATATGAAAAGGGAATAAAATCATATATTAAATATTGGGGGAAAGGTGCAACAATTGGAGGTAGAGAATCCTTAGCTTCCAAAGATAAGATATTGGGAAAATGTTTTATGTGCTTTGGATATACCATTTGTAAATTGTATTCGGATGTTGAATCTTATTTTTTTGGCCAAAAATAATAAAATATAATGACATAAATGACCAAATAATATTAGATATTAATTTCCATAGACAAGACTACATGAATGAATATATCCCATGTAATAATGATATTTATGTTGGGCCTATTTGTGGAAGATAAAAACAAACATTTTATCCATTTATGGATGTGTATGTGGGACAAATGCTTCTAGTATGAGCAATAAATGAAAATGAAAAGATTTGTATGGGAAGGGATGATGAGAATATTTAACTTAAATCAGAAGGTGAGAATGTTTCTAAAAAGGCAAGGATTCCATATTGAAAACCCTTAAGGAGAGAACATGGTGAAGCATTGTATCAAGATTGTTTGACACCTAGTAAAATATTGATTGAATTATAAAAAATAAAGAAAAGCATTGGTGTGGATAGCATCATTTGGTAATGGATTAAGAAAAATGGAAAGGTGGATCAATTAAGATTATTGAAAAAGGATATGAGGCCATTGAATCATACCTTACACTACTGGAATAGGGTAATGAATACTAAGGTGAAACTATTGGAGGTCATAAATTAATATGTCATATAATCTTGGCTTGAGATATGGGTATTTTAGAATTTATATTCCCAAGAAAGCTCCAATAACTTGGCCTTGAATTTTTACCATAATTATTTCATATGAATTGAATATTGACATTGATTACTTCTAAATTTTGACCAGCTTCTATTCAATATTTTTAGCCTCACTTTTATTCAAGCTTCTTATTGTTGACCCATTAGTTAGGTAACTATATTGTTTATTAAATATTAATGTAATATTAATACCTTTTTAGAATTATAATTTTCATAATCGATAAGAGATAATATATTTTAATTATTAATACTGAAGTATTTAATCAAAATATTTTTCATTTACTAGCATTATTCAACTTAAGTTCATGGGAGATGTGTTAGTAGTAATGTAACACTATAATTTTTCAAGGGTTTTGTCATGTTAAGTTGACGATGTGTTTGAAAAACACAACAAAGGTTGGTGATGCAAGGAGTAGAGGCTTTCTAAGAATTGAAATATAATTAAATTATTTTATGTTTAGGATTGGGTCATAAGGAATCCATTGAATCATCGAGGTCTATTTTGTTGTCAATGTGGCATCAATAGAATGCATGGATCTATTGAAACTTTTAGTATAATTTATCTCTCCATATTTACACCCTTTTTTCTCACAATTATATGCTAACATATTGGTGATCAAATGCTAACTATAAAATAAAAGGGGCCTCTATGGACATGTGAATTTGAGAATTTCACATTACACTATGATTGGGTCCATTAGTCATGAAAATATCATGTACTATGTGGCATGAAAGTTCAAGTGAACCTTGATTTAAAAAATATTTAAGTGATCACACTTTTTCACAGACAAAATTAATTTAGTCAAACTTTATTTATACAAACTTTCAATCCATTGATAGATGTGTATGTGGCTAAAAAGATGAGGTTTCAATATTTGGAACCTTATAGAAGAGAATAAAGTGAATCATTGTATCTAAATTGTTTGACACCTATTAAAATATGGATCAAACAAGTTAAAAAATCTATGTATATCTCCTTCACATTGATGGCTTCCATACACATTATTAATTAATAAATATATAGTAGCTAAACCATTTAAAACACATTAGTGTGGCTACAAAGTGATTAATTATTTTTAAGAATATATTCACATATAAAGTGTGAACTTTTGAAATTTTGATTAATGTATGTGGTAACCATCTTTGGTTTTACAAGATCATTCAAATTTTACATGGGTCTATATGAATAATATGAGTAACATAGGCCTATATTATTATCTTGGGTAGAATGGGCACATGCCCATTCTACACATTGATATAATATAATGACCTATAAATTGATAATATGAGAAACAAATTCCTATGTTATTATCTAGTGTAAAATGTTTACTTGCCTATTGTACACAAGACTATTAATAATAATGATAAGTATGTTTTAAATTGGGCACATGGGCAATGAAAAGTGTTGTCCAATACTTGTACATGGTGATAGTTAGTGTGTTTTATAATGTTTCATTAATATTTTTAAATCTTCCACATCATGATGTTATTATTTAATATATGATAAATTTCTGATAAATATTAAACATTACTATAATAACCATAATTAGAAAATAATATGATAACTATGGGGTCACATTGTTTTAATTACCAGCACCAATTTCAACTATTAGATTGTGCCCAATTATTGGCCTATTTTTAATAAATATGAATTTAAAGGAAAAAAATGATTTAATATATCATTGGAATTTATTTCCACATTATAATTTGGAATCCAATAATAGCTATATAGAAATCCAATATCACATTAATTAAACACAATAATAAAAATATTAGAATACAATATCTCAGTAGTTGAAAACCAATAATAAAAATATAGAAATCTAATTTCAATAATTATAACAGAGTAAATGGTAATACTATAAGTATATATTCATAGGAATGTCTCGATTTCATGTAATGATGTTTATGTGTGGTTACACTTAGAATTCATTACCAACTGAAGAAACCATTACTCAATATTGTTGTTAGGCCAAGATTCACAAATTTTATAAAATAAGGGAGAGTATTTTACTTCCAAAATAAACATAAAAATGAGATCAAGGTAAGGAATAAAAGGGGGGTTTTAATTCATCTAATGCTAGTACCTAAAAATTGAATATGCCAGGTTATAATTATACCACTATGTTCCTGGTTCAACATTTGTACAAAAATTAACCACTTAGTGTGCAAGATTATAAAGGGAAACCAATACGAATATTTTACTTGAAGGTACTGAACAGGATGTAATCACTCAAAATATTTGTGGCAATTGACCAATAAATCTTTTGAAACAATTTATAACTAAAAGTACACAAAGCACAAGTTGTTCACAAAAGAATTGAAAATAACATACATGGGCGTTAGATTAGAAATGGAACAATAAAAATACCATAATAATCTCTATAACATAATCACATAATCAATCCTCTTTCATAAACATTCACTCAAAACTTTGGACCAATTGACCACATTCCATGAGTAGAGAACCAGGTTTAAATAAATAATAGTGTTCTATTAAAGTTTTAACAAATTTTCTTTACACAAATTTTTGACCATTAAAAAATTTTATAATTTATAATATATATAATAATGGGGATCATCTCTAAGTATAATTATATTCTTATCCTTGGCCATGATGGCTAGTCCAGGTTATTACGATTTCCAAGATTGAAAAAGAACCAAAAGATTCTCCACTCTCCCAAAATATGCTTGGAGGGACACACATAATTGATACACTAATGAGTTAGATAAGATATACCTCTTAGTTTATTTGTTTATGCCTCTTTGGCCTTTAACATGGCTATGACTAGGTTAAACTCTTGGGCTAGCTTGGCTAGGTTCATAGGTGGCTCCTAGAAGATCATATCTAACTAGGTCAATAATCATTGATGTACTTGGAATGGATCCTCTAGGGAAAATTTCACCTTTTAAACTTGGTTGATGGTTGAATTAGATTTATTTGAGAGTTTTATAACTACCTTGGATCTAGATTTGTTAGTCTTTACCACTTTATTCTTCATGACCTAGTCAAAGTGACCCAAGTGAACTTCAAAGTCACCTCTGTCTAGTAGGGTGCCATATGGATAGAATAACATAGTGATATTGACCTACTTGAATTAGGTTATCATCCTTTCCATGATTTATCTTAGATTTTCTACAATTATTTATGTTAGGGTAAACTGATATGTAATCTAGGCCCCTCATAAGTTCCTACCATAGGTATGATAAAGGTTTAGGTCAGAGGTGGACATGAGTTTCATATCTAGGAACATGCCATTTTGGATAACCATAGTGAGATTTATCCAATTTATATATATTATATCAATCCTTTTGTTGACCATTTTGGTCCCACAGGCCCAAATCAGTCTCCTTTTCCCCTGCTGTTCTGAGCCAGTTCATTTTTGGTTGCACAAGTCTTTCGGCAGAAGAACCAATTTAAAGAATGAAAGGGGTTGTACAAAGATTCTTTAGACTCTTGTCTAAGGAAATTCACAAGGAAAGAGAGCTAAAATGATTCAAAACACTTTCCCTTAAGGTTGGAAAAGTGGTTCAGCGACATGATTTTTTCGTGAACTTTGAACTTGAAACTTTGAACCGTCTTTGGTTCAACACTTTGGTTCATCGCTTTGGTTCAATGATTTGGTTCATCAAATTGGTTCATTTCTTTAGTTCAATGCTTTGGTTCATCGGCAAAGTTCAAAGGCTTCGTTGAATGGCAAGGTTCATCACCAAAGTTTAAAGGCTTGGTTCAATGGCAAGGTTTAATGGCTTGGTTCAAAGGTTTAGTTCAAGCGCTTGGTTCAATTGCTTTGAACTTGGAACCATTGAACCATTGTTGGTTCAAGCGGTTGGTTCAAGTGATTGGTTCAAGCGCTTGGTTCAATCGGTGGGTTCCATTAGTTGGTTCAAAGTGGTTGGTTCAAGCGGTCAAATGAATAACCAAAACATAATATTGAACCATTAAACCATTGAACCGTTAAACCAATTGTTGGTTCAATCGGTCAATTCAAGGGAGTCTCACAAACCCAAAGGAATTCAAAGGATTAAGGCTTGAAGTAAGAAACCACTGAGAAGGGAGCCTAAGGAGATGAAGAATTAGCAGATGGATAGCTCCCAAAGGATGAAGGAACCAGAAAAGACAAAGCCAGGAAGAGGCAAAAGGGCCAAATGTAAAAATAGACAAAACAGTCCAAGTGGCAAAGAAAGGGGTTGACTCAAGGAGTTACTCCAGTAGTTGACACAATATCTACCAATTGGTCATCAAGAGGTGCAAACAATGAACGGCGTGACTCATTTTTCTTCATTTTGCATTGATGAGCAGACAAACCGCATGAATGCCTTGAAGGAGCGGTCTTGTTTGTAGACAAATGATGTGGCCCATAAATTCACATATGACATTTAATATATCTTAAATGCCTAAAATCAAAATAGAAGCTAATATAGCATTATCTATCAGGTGGCTTCTTCTTCCTAATGATCTTAATGTACATGGGCCATTTGTAAAAGGGCAAGAAAAGGCCTTTTTCTTCCATATATATATTGTAACTTCTCATTTGAGAAGGGATCTATCTCTCAACTTGTATGGCGAAGCCTTGTAGGATTTTACCTTGAATCAAGACATAGCAATTTTACCTCCATTTTGAGTTTGTACTTTTGCATATGTCTATGGTTTTGTCTTGTGTTAAGTCATTTTCTTTCATGCTTTCACATAATGATTCTAGCATGTCTAGTGTATTGTGAGTTCATCTTTTGCAGGTCAGCTAGAAGTGTCCCTAGAGGAGTATAGGTGCATGTGAATAGGCTGCCAAAGTGTGTCTTAGAACACCTCTGGTAGTTTCTTCCTCCCTGTATCTCCATGGACCCTTAGCTCACCAATGCAAAGGAGTCATTCATATCAAATGAAGTGTATGTCAACTTGTTCTTGATGAAAAGTGTATGTCAAGATGAGTAGATCAACTCTTTTGGTGTATCACCTTTTAGTTTAGGTTCTATTATTAGCATCCTTTTCCCTGTTCACCCCCTGATTGTTAGCAGTAGGAAATCCAGGACCTCAGAGATACATCAAAGGGAGCTAGCCCTTATCTAGAGACTCTCCCATCAATTTTTCCATATCCACAAGCAAGAGAGGAGTTTCCATTGTGATGCATGGAAAGCAGGAGCTCAGCCTCATGTCAAGGGTGCAATCCACTGCATCAACAATTTTTGGCACACCTAGTGGGACCAATTTTTGGAAAGAGTTGAAGAATTCTTGGTGTGTTCTTCAATCAACCAACCTTTGGAGGTTTTTTCATCAACACCAATGGCGACTCCGAGTTGAATTAGATGGTGCTATGTACTTAGGGATATGATATATTGATGTATATGGGTTGATGGAGATGCTGACATGTGGCACACATCCCTTTAGTTAGTTATATGGGTACAATATTAGGATAATAGAGTAATTTGTCGAAGTAGTACATTGGGTAATGGTTGGCCTACATTGGTATTAGGAGGTTATCCATCCATGGGTTAGATAGATGTATATATATAGGAGATGATTATCATGGTAAAGATATCAAGTAAGCATTGAGTCTTCTATTTTAAAAGGATATTGGAGGTTGTCCCCTCGAAGAGACATTGTGGAGTTATTCCTTCCTAAAGGATTATTATATGGTGTTTCCCTACCTTAAGGGTGTTTTTGCATATATTGAATATCAAGATCTTATGAAGTGGTATCAGAGCTTCAATTTAGGCAATTTATGAAGTAAAACCCTAGTACATATACTTTCCCCATAGTTGTTTGAAGTGATTTGTTGCAATTTTATGGATCAGTTTTGACATTTTAGGGTTTCATGAACCTTAATTTTTTTTTGGATCATGGAGTTGAAAAAATTTTAAGGGGAAGATGATGTTGATGCTAGAGAATGGTGGCTCAATTTTAAGGAGAATAATACTAATTTTTTTTATGGAAAATAGAATTATGTTTTTCTTTGTTTGGGCCTACAAAACATTGGTGGACTAATGAATTGAGCTTTACACAATAGTATTCTTCATGGGAAGCAATAGATAAAACCTTCCTAGATCGATGGGATATAAAAGAAAAAGAGGATGTAGAAGAGGAAGAAAATCATGATGATAAAGAAGAAGAAGAAGAAGAAGAAGAAGAAGAAGAAGAAGAAGAAGAAGCAGAAGAAGAAGAGAAGGGTTCAAATAATTTGGCTCCAAAGAAATCCGAGTCAATTTTTCAATTTCATGGATGCATTCAAAAGAAGAAGGTGGTTGTGTACATAAACCCTACCAACAAGTATAACTTCATTAACATGAATGTGGGCAAACATCTACATGTTCAAGCAAAGAATATCGAGGAGGTTCAAGTAGATGGTAAGAATATTTCAATGTTTGAAGATCTGAAGCTCATTATGGAAAAATATGTTTTGCATTCAGATTTTTATACTTTGGATATGGATGATGTGGATATAGTTCTTGGATATCCATGGTTAGATACTTTGGGAACAATGAATATTAATATTCAGAAAAAGTTCATGAAGTTTTGGTATAGGAAAAAGAAGATCACTTTACAAGATATCATAGTGAAAAAGGCACCAATAACAATCCATGTAGATCATGAGGATGAGATTGAAAAAGGTAATGAAGATCATGATGAAGATTTAGATGCTATAGATAAAGACACACTAAAAATGAATAATTCATCTACTCAAGAGACAAAGAAGGAAAAGGTGGAAGAGGTAGCAGCAAAGGTGGATAAGGTCAAAGTATTAGAAAAGGTTGAGGTATATAGACACCCACATCATCATGAGAGGAAATAATCATGGAACCACGTGAGGAAGTGTCATAAAAACAATAATTTTATCTATATAGGAAATAAAATTTCCAATCATTATGGATATGCATGGAATCCAAAGAAAAAATACTATGGCACATGGAATGAATGGGGAAAACACTATGACTATGCATGGAAGAATACCTACTATGGTCATGGTTGGAATTAGAGTAGTGCATCAGAATATGGTACATGGAATAAAAAGAGGAATAATTATGCTTGGACACCAAAGCAATATAATTATGATCATGAACGAAATCAGAGGAGCACAATAAAATTTGGAAACAAGCTTGGAGAGCTATCACCTGCCAAGATCACGTATGGATGGCTAGATGATTGAGATTGGAGACAAGTGTGCAATGATTTGAAGCACACTCATTATTTGGTTTCTTCCTATGTTTCAGGGATGAAAAATGTCAATGAGGGAAGGAATGTTATGTACCTAGGGTTATGATATATTGATGTATATGGGTTGATGGAGATGCTGACATGTGGCAAACATCCCTTTAGTTAGTTATATGGGTACAATATATTAGGATAATATAGTAACTTGTGGAAGTATTACATTAGGTAATGGTCAGCCTACATTGGGATTAGGAGGTTATCCATCCATGGGTTAGATAGATGTATATATATGGGAGATGATTATCATGGTAAAGATATTAAGTAAGCATTAAGTCTTCTATTGTAAGAGGATATTGGAGGTTGTCCCCTTGAAGAGACATTATGGAGTTATTCCTTCTTAAAGGAGTATTATATGGCGTCTCCCTACCTTAAGGGTATTTCTACATATATTTAATATCAAGATCATAACAACTGGTTAAATAGACCTGGTACCATCAAGAAATCACATTTTTTGGTATGTATAATTCCATTGCCCAAAATCATGAGCCTAGTTTTCCTTCACATAGCTTTGATCAAGCTCAGAATGTTCATGGTGTCACCTCAAGTAGATCTCTTAGTTGCCCTTCAAAATAAAGGAAATAAGGCTAGAATTTGAGAAGCAAGTGATGGAGATCGACAAATTGGATGAACAGTTTATATATCATCAAGAGCTTATGTATAAAGAGGAATGTTTATTCAGGCAAGCTCAGGCCTTACAATCCATGGAGGAGGAGGTAGAAAAATGGAAGAATCCATTCATTCAAGACATTCATCCTTGTGTGCCTCTTCATATTCTAAATAAATCCCCTTCTTATGCACCAAATCATTTCTACCAAATATCACTTGCTCACTCTAGCTCATCTGATGTATTAATCACACATGCTCTTAGTCCCTTACACCTAGCTTTCTAACATCAAGGGGTATCAAAGTAAACTCTCATGGAAATGAACCTTCTCAATTCCTTAGAGTGTGAATCCTCCTTTGAAGGGAATACCATGAACCAACACATCCCTCTTCTAGAGACTCTTTCTATACATCAACAATCTCTTCCTAGTATTCCTCAACCTCCTCATGTTTTTCAACATGATGTCAAGATTCCAAGTTTGAGGAGGGAATGCCAGGAACCAACTCATAGCCTTAAAGAAGATAAAGCTAGTGATCCTCATGATCTCTAAGAAAGGCTATTCTAGGAAGATATAGCCAAGAAAATTACAGAGTTTGGGTCCATGATGAGGTTCCTCAGCTGAAGTGTGATGGATGGCTTAGACCAAGTAGCAGAATCCATGTCTGAACACACCCCATCTACACACCTCCAAGAGAGCTATCAGGTCACATCTGATATAGATGAAGTGCTAGCCAAATGGAAAGAGGAGAATCATTCGATTCTAGCTCAAGGACTACCTCCTCTTCCACATAAGTTTAATCATCAGCCTTTTACTTCATCCCTTCCCAAGAAGGAACCTATTTTTTTAAGAGGTGAGTGAGGAAGAGAGGATCCAATCTATAGCTTCCCAAGAGGCTATCATGAGTGACCATGAGGAAGAAATCATCTTGGAGGCTCCCTTTGAATACATCATCAACAATGGAGAAGATGCAAGTCATGCATACATGTAGATGTTCCATCAATATGAAGAGGAATGCAAGCATGGTAAGCTTTCTCCTCCCTTGTTTGATGAACCTCCTTGTTACTTTGATGAAGAGGATGATCATGCCATGGAGCCTGAGTTGGAAGAGGACCAGAAGGATGTCTTTGAACAACTAGAGACTCTGGTCTTTGAGAAAGACAAGGAGAAGCCTGAGGAAAGCTTTGAAGAAGAGGGCCTTGCATAAGAAGGTGATGTTCTATGGGATGAACAATCAGTTTGTGATTCCATTTCAAACATCAAAATAGTTACCCTTTTTTAAGAAGGCCAAGAGGAAGCAGAGGATGAGTCTGATAGAGTCTTCAATGAGGCAAAAGGAGATGATCCAATTCATGATGCATGTCAAAGGGGCTATGCATATCAAGAGGCTTATGGTGATGAGCCAACAACCATTGATTTCTTGATAAGATGCACCAACATGAAGAACCAGTAGGAGGCAAGCTTCTAAGGATTATAAGAATACATATATGTTGGAAGCATGTTTGAATCTGATTCATTTGGATATGAGCCAATCAAGGTGGCAGGCAAGAGGAGCAAGTCACCACATCTCCATTCCATTCATCCACGTGCCTAGCACCATAAGTCTCCTTGCCATGAAGGAGACTTAAGAATTTTTCCCTTTGATCCAGGGGGAAGTCAAATATACCTAGTTAGCTGTATATAGTAGTTTGATTTCAGTTTTCTTTCCCTATTTTTCCTAAGTGTTGTTTACACCAGTAGTGTTTTTAGCCTTATGTGTGTTTTCCCTTTGTGTTTGGGGTAAAAGCTTCATGATTGATTCTTGGCTCTATCGGGGCTTTTACTAACTTTTTTAAGCTACATTTTGACTTCGTGCCCAATGGATTTTAAGGCAATTGGATTCTAAGCATAGCAGGCATGCTTCCCTTGGGAGTCACCAATTTTTTGACCATTTTGGTCCTACAGGCCCAAATCAGTCTCCTTTTCCCTTGTTGTTCTAAGCTAGTTCATTTTTGGTTGCACAAGTCTTTTGGTAAAAGAATAACCAATTCAAATAATGAAAGGGGTTGTACAAAGCTTCTTCAGACTCTTGTCTAAAGAAATTCACAAGGAAAGAGAGCTAAAATTATTCAAAACACTTTCCCTTAAGGTTGGAAAAGTGGTTCAACGACATGATCTTTCCATGAACATTGAACTTGAAACTTTGAACCATCTTTGGTTCAAAGTTTTGGTTCAATGCTTTGGTTCATCACTTTGGTTCAATACTTTGGTTCATCTCATTGGTTCATCACTTTGGTTTAATGCTTTGGTTCAATGCTTCGGTTCAACACTTTGGTTCATCAGCAAAGTTCAAATGCTTGGCTCAAAGGCAAGGTTCGTCAACAAATTTTAAAGGCTTGGTTCAATGTCAAGCTTCATCGGCAAAGTTTAACAACTTGGTTTAAAGGTTTGGTTCAAGCGCTTGGTTCAATCACTTTGAAATTAGAACCATTGAACCATTGAACCATTATTGGTTTAAGTGGTTGGTTCAAGAAATTGGTTCAAGCACTTGGTTTAATAGGTGGGTTCCATTAGTTAGTTCAAAGCAGTTGGTTATAGTAGTCAAATGAATGAGTAAAACATAGTATTAAACCATTGAACTGTTGAACTAATTATTGGTTTAATCGGTCAGTTCAAGGGAGTCTCTTGAACTCAAAGGAATTCAAAGGATTAAAGCCAAAAGGAATAAACCACTGAGAAGGGAGCCCAAAGAGCTGAATAATTAGCATATGGATAGCTCCTAAAGGATGAAGGAACTAGAAAAGACAAATCCAAGAAGAGGCAAAAGGGCCAAGTGCAAAAATAGACAAAATAGTCCAAGTGGAAAAGAAAGGGGTCAAATCAAGGAGTTACTCTAGTAGTTGACATAGTATCTACCAATTGGTCATCAAGAGGTGCAAATAGTGAATGGCATGACTCATTTTTCTTCATTTTGCATTGATGAACAGACAAACCGCACGAATGCCTTGAAGGAGCGGTCTTGCTTGTAGACAAATGACGTGGCCCATAAATTCACATATGATATTTAATATATATTAAATGCCTAAAATCAAAATAGAAGCTAACATAGCATTATCTATCAGGTGGCTTCCTCTTCCCAATGCTCGTAATGGACATGGGCCATTTGTAAAAGGGCACCAAAAGGCCTTTTTTCTTCCATATATATATATATATTGTAACTTCTCATTTGAGAAGGGATCTATCTCTTAGCTTGTATGATGAAGCCCTATAGGATTTTACCTTGAATCAAGACAACAATTTTACCTCCATTTTGAGTTTTCACTTTTTCATGTCTATGGTTTTGTCTTGTGTTAAGTCATTTTCTTTCATGCTTTCACAGAATGATTCCAGCATGTCTAGTGTATAGTGAGTTCATCTTTTGTAGGTCAGCCAGAAGTGTCCCTAGAGGAGTATAGGCACATGTGAATAGGCTACCAAAGTGTGTCTTAGAACACCTTTGGTATTTTCTTCCTCCCTATATCTCCATGGAACCCTAGCTCACCAATGTAGAGGAGTCATTTGTATCAAATAAAGTGTATGTCAGCTTATTCTTGATGAAAAGTGTATGTCAAGTTGAGTAGATCAAAAAATTTGGCGTATCACCTTTTAGTTTAGGTTTTATTTTCAGTATCCTTTTCCCTTTTCACCCCCCCCATTGTTAGTAGTAGGAAATCCAAGACCTCAGAGATACATGAAAGGGAGTTAGCCTTTATCTAGAGACTCTCCCCTCAGTTTTGCCATACCCATAGGCAAGAGAGGAGTTTCCATTGTGATGCATGGAAGTCAAGAGATAAATCTCATGTCAAGGGTGTAATCCATTACATCAACACCTTTCTATGTACACCTAAGTCCAATGGAGATGTTTCATACTTTAGGTCAGTGTTTTGACCTCTTCACTAAGAGTTTAAAGGAGCTTTATGAGGTCTTTTTTAACCTTCCCAATCAATTATATAGAAAATGTGTTATTCACCTACACTTAAGGAAATTGGACATGATCCTTCATGTATTCCATAATAATCTAAGACGTATCATTTATGAAATAGAGCATAAATACTAGATCCTCAACCACTCTCTCTTCTCATCTAGATGTTCTCAATTTGATGAGGAAGAAGAGGGGTTTTTGAGTTCATCAAATTAGAGGGTATAATAATTTAATGAATATTTGTGTTATTATCCTTATCATATCCCTTTAGTTTTGATTAAAATCCCATTACACTTTTGAATATCCCTTCATGATCATATCAGAGGCTTGCAACATCATGGCCACTTTAAGGGTAGAAGGGGGCACTGATGGGGTGGTAGAGATGGAGGTGATAGGTAAAGGCATAAGAAAAGGAGGAATTAATGAAGTAGAGGTAATTATGGATGATGGTGATAGAGGAGGATAAGGCATGCAATAATAAGGAGGTTTGATGAAATGGGAATCCCATTAGAACATCTGGGTCTACCACTAGCTATTGGTTAAATTGACCTATGGGGTAATGATGTCAGGGAGAGAGGAATCCTTAAATTGGTTTATTAAATAAAAATCCTTGGGTACCCAAGATAATGGAAAAGGAAGGCCTAGGAGTGACATGAAGAGCAGGAGTTAACTTTTGCTTCTTCCTCAACCTCTTGCCTAGACCAACTTGTGCTGTTATAGGGGAAGGACATGTAGTGTCAGAGGTAGTAGGGGTTAATTAAGGATTATATTGAATAAATTTAGGAATAAATAATGTAAATAGGTATAATTTAACTATACACATAGGTGTACTTATTGATGAAGGTTCAACTAGATTTGTTACTGAAGGTAAACTTTGAGCTAGTTGAACCTATAGAATAACTAGTAGAAGTGATGTTAAGATCACTATGGGTGGAATGGATTGGGTGGAGGGAAATTTGGATATTATGGTATTGTGCATAAATTAATCTAGAGGAAATTGGTTGAACTAGAAAGGGGATGAAATAGGAAAGAGGGGAGGTACCACTTGAGTGGGATATTGTAGGGATGAAAAACTAGGGGGCTTCACTAGGTTGTTGAGGGATAGTGGAATTAGGGGAATGGATCTCCATGTCCTCCATTTTATAGTCATGATTAGATATCACCTATGGAATACTAATAATATTAAACCACAACACCTATGTAATTACTAGTTGAGAAACTAAAACCATGGGAGGTGGAGCAAAGGAATAGGGAGGATAATCTCATGGAGAAAAAATTATGGAGGATAAGGATATGAAAAAAAATTAATATCCTCCTTGAAATTTGAGGAGGATTTTATTTAATGTCTTCCTAGGAATATGCTGATATGGAAGATGTAGGGCCACTTTGGGCAGATCACCCAAGCTAAACCTACTTTCCTTTCTTCTTCTTTATGGCCTTAAGTTGATCAATCACCTCCTTGTAATATATTAGGTTTAGGCAGAAATAATATTAATTATTGGGATCTTATCCATAATTGATGTTGAGTCAAGCATGATACCTCCACACATGGGCCCTAAATATTCCATGGGGGTCCCATTCTGTGTGTTATAACCTACCCAGGGCATAAGAACCATTTCCTGTAACCATATTTTATAAAGTGAGTAGAATCATGTATATGAGATGCTTGATGGTGATGGGGAAGGCTAACAAATAATTATACTGATGAGTGATGTAGTGACCAAAGTTTCCTTCAACTAGTTGATAGGCACTGTCTTGCTATACCAACTAGTCTTGAACATGGTAAGGCAAGCGAAGGAGATATTTGAGGATACCAACCACTACAATGATGAAGTCATACCTATATTACCAATAATCACCTATGGGGGTGAGAGACTTCTTTATTTTATTGGAGAGATGATTCATGATTGCCTTTTTAATGGCCATATAGATCATTGGATAGAAGGACTCATAAATATCCCAAATGTAATTTTGGTAATGGTGTCCATATAGTTTATAAAAACCTAAATGTACCACTACACCTATATTAATACAAGGTGGAAAGGTAGAGGGAATAAATATAATGGTGGCATAAATTATGTCCATCTAATAATTCGTCATATAGAAATTACCTTTACCCTAAGCATCTGATACTGCCTTAACAAGGTTTAAATTGATCATTCATCTAAGGTCTGTGACATAATCACCTTTGTGGATTATATACATCAAGGGATCCCATAAGAGATTGAAATGCATTTAATTATTCAATCATAAAAACCAATCCAATAATATCACCCATACATGAATCCCTTCCTTAAAGGTGTAGATTGTGTGAGAGTCGATGTCTACATTATTAACCCATTTGGCATATGGGTTTCCCACCTAGTCTTTCAAGACATCATAAATTTGATAGGAATTAGTCCATTATTAAATATGTTCATGTCATAATTGAATGTGTATTATGGGAGGTTATACTATGCATTAAATGCACTTATTGAATTATATGTGATCATGTGCTAGTAGCCTATAGAATAAACAATATCATGAGCACTATATTGTACTCACTTGGGAGTGACAAACATTTTGTTGAAGAGGTTTTCATATGGGAATACCTATGGATTGGATGTCAATCTACTTAGCCCAAACTTCTCATATGCCATAAGGGCATCTTGGAACTCAACCTCATCCTCATCATCCATGGATGTAGACTTTGCCATAATTTTAGTTGATTTGAATATCTCATTGTAATGTTTGAATCATGTTAATCCTTATGGGAAGGTGGTATCTCTATATTTAGGATTGACCTTGGGGTTGTAGGTTGAAGCAATAATGAAAAAAATGGATATATTTATGTGACAATGAATTATGAGGAAGGAAAGCATGGGGATATAAGAATGAGCTAAAAATAAGGAGGTAAATTTTGGAATAATAGAGAAATAATGGTAAAAATAATTTACGATTAGGCACTTATATGGATCCTCAAATATATCCTACATTAATGGTGCTTTTCAGGTCACCTAGACTAAATTTAAATATGAGTTTCTTTCTCAATATTTTCATTTATTTCTTGATTTGGAATTAAACTCAGAGATTTCAAATACATGTCGTGTGCTAGATTTGGAGACTACAAAAGGATGTTTTGAATTGTCTAAATAGGGCCCAATTTATCTTTTATTTAATATAGAGTGTGTTTTAGGCACATGAATATATTGCACCTATGGCATGTCGAGTATATTTTAGCTTGTGTCACATGTCCATAACCAATTATCCCAATGTACAATGGATACCATCTAGTCATAGCCAGGTAATTCTTATTTACATATTTGGAAGAAGGCATTTATAATTGGAAGAATGATATGATGCATGCCATCCTATTATTATAATTTGAAATCTGATTATACCTCCCTTTGATCACCTCTAGGCATCTCAGGTCTCTTTTACTAGTTTGTATGGAAGGGCCACATGGTGTAATCTAATAGTTTAGGTTCTCTTGGGTTCTGACATCTTTGATAGGTCTAAGACATTAATAAATCTGATTATGGGTCCACATGGTACTCCCTCATTAGGTTAGGATCTACAAGGATCTAAAATATCTTATAAGTACAAGAGATTCATAGCTCTAATAGTGGGTTCATATGGAAATCCCTCATTTGGTTGACCTCTCTCGAGGTCTAAAATCTTTGATAGGTCTGGGAAACTAGCAAATATGATAGTAGGTCAATGTGGAAATTTTTAATTTACTTAAGCTCTCTCATGCTCTAGGAGATCAAGCAGAATAATAGATATGACAATGGGATCCATATGACACTTTTCATTCACTCATTTCTTTTACAAAAATTCATGAAAAATAATAAGTTAAAAAGAATCTACATAATTAATTCAAATTCTCACCTACCTAACAATGAAGCTCTATGATATTCCAAGTAGGACTCTAGGAGATATACTTTGAGAGACTGAGACTCTAGAAACCTTAAAACAAGTTTGCATCTATGAAAAAGAGTTAACACAACAAAAAATGTTATACATATGAAAGTATTTGTTCTTCTTGGGATGCCACAAGGACGTAACTATGAATACATCCAAAAGGACATAGGGGTCCTTAATAGAGACCTAATTTTCATTATAGTCATGTTATATGCTAGGTAAATTAGGGCGAAACAATAAATTTGAGTATTTTTTCATAGAGATCCATATGAGAAAGGGACTAAAAGTCTAGGGACTTTAAATTGAGCATTTTAAGAGGGGTCCCAACTTCTATGAATAAAGGGGTGTGTTGTCCTCAAAAAATGAAAAATTTATAGGGAAAAAGTTACCTTGATGTTTATAACCTAGATTGGGATCATTCAATATTAAACATCTAGATAAGCAAGTCATACTCTATCTAATACACTATGATTATGGAAAATCACTCAAGTCTCTTACAATAAGTAGTATATTTATCTCTAATTCCTTTCATGATAATTATATGCACTAGTGATGGCATGGATTACTTTAGTAAAATTAGATACATTTAGGACATCAAAATGTTTTCAAAGTAGGAATGCATTTTATAGAATTTTGATTGAGGGAGGAAGGCTTGATCATTACTCTAATGCTAGTTAGGCATCTATAGCCCCAACAAAGATGATTTTATTTTATCCTTATTCCATTGTCAAATATGACATAAATCATACAATTAAGGTTGATGAAATCACCCTTTCTGAGGAAGAAACTACACACACACACACACACACACACACACACACACACACACACACACACACACACACACACACACACACACACACACACACACACACACACACACACACATTTCAGACTCAAGCTTCCATTGATCTAAATTTTGATGTTTTGATTCATGAGGGTTGGAAGACTAAGATAGTGAAGGTGTATGGTAATTTTAGTAAGCTTCCAATAACTAGATGACCTTTCAATTATTGAAGAATATGTATTACCTTTTTTATTTTCATTTGGAGTGCTTGAAATGACTTTTATTAGGGTTTAAATTTTCACAATTCACTTACTCAGTGTTGAATCCATGTATTTTAATCCTCTCAATGCCTCTTGGATAATTGACTTACTTATAAATGCATTTAATACTAGGGGTTCACGTTATGTTTCCCAATATTGGTACTAGTTTTCACTATTTGATCATCTATTGGAATAGTCATCACTCTTTCTTATTGGTCCTTTCTTATGAATCATGGGGTAGAGGGATTTATTTTTAGGGAGAAATACTATGGATCAAAGATACTATTGAAAGGTCTACAAAACAAACATAGGGTATATAAACACATGAAAAAAAGAACAAAAACAAAAAATAAAAGTAAAAATGAAAAAAATGTAAATGCACAATAAAATTAAACTAACCTAATTCTAATCTAATATATACATTACTAATTTAAATTCATTATTCATAAATTTAATTGTAAGGGATACTTGTGAAGTAATGCTTTAAGAACTATCCATTCACAGGTAATGGGAGGTCACTGCCTTTGAGGTCTTTGAGGCATAAATCATTCTACCTGAGTAGCTTAGTTATTTGGTATGGGTCCATACAAAGTAGATCAAAATTTGAATGATGACCCTTATTTTCATGGTATTTATCCCATAATAACACTTGATCTAAAATGCTAAAGGATTTAGCCCTAGATTTCTTGTCAAAACATCACTTGACAATGCTCTAATGCTTGTTGAAGTTTATTAAGGTTTCATACCAAGATTCTAATAAATTTACAATGTCTAAGAGCCTAAAATTTTCTTTATCATCATGTTCCATGTAATGCTACATAAGCCTATAGGTAGGTATCCTGAGTGTGATTGGTAGAATTGGTTATAATCCATAGACTAGTAGAAATGGTGATTTTTTTAGTGTATCTTTATGCCTAATGTGTTCATCCCGTAGATTGTATTTTAATAATGAAGGCTATTCTTGAGGATTCTTCTCTATAGACTTATTGATGGCATTGATCTAATTTTTTTTTATGGATTCTACAAATTTATTCCCCTATGAGTATTAATTAGATGAGAAAAACATATTGATCCCATTGTCATACACATATTCATTAAACTCTATATATTGGAATATAGGGCCATTATCATAGACTAATGAGATAGGGGTTCCAAACTAAGTGGTTACATTATTTTCCAAGAACTTGATTACTTTATTAGTAGTGATTTTATTTGTCACTAATACCTTGATCAACCTTGTGTATTAATTTTTGGCCATAAGAACAAACTTATGGCCTATTGAGGAGTTGAGGTTGATTACCCCCACAAAATATAGTCCCCATTGGGAAAATGCTATCATTACTATAACTGAATGCAATGACATTGCAACATGATTTTTTTATAGGAAATGTCTAACATTGATGACATGTCTTGACATGTGCATGGATGTATCTAAATAGATTTAGCTAATGATAACCCACATGTGGACTTTTATGTGCCATTTCATTTTATATGAGATGAACACCACCCAATTTATCACATAAGTTTTCCATTAGTTCCCTGGATTCAACTTTTGATAGGTATCTAAGAAAGATGCCTTCATTATTTTTCTTGAAGATGACTCCTTTATTCATCATGTATTATTCTTCCTCTAGTCTGAGGGATATCTTAACTATTTTATTGAATATAAGAGGTGGGTTCCCATAGAGTAGGTAGTGGATAATTGGGGTGTACCAATCCTACTATAGTACTAACTCCTTATCTAACTGGTATATACAGATATTATGACCAATCTCGATTATGAGGTAGGTAATACTTTGTCATCCAACTAGCTTCTTAGGTTTTATTTCCAATTCATATTAATATATCTTGGTCATCAATCTACCTTTTCACTCACCTAGATCATTTTGGTCCAACGTTTACTTGATGGCCAAGGCTAGTATGATTGTAAGAACTTTATTACTAAGAATGTAGTGCCTAAAGTTTTTCACAACCTTGACCATTGCATAGGATTGTTTTTATAAAGTGGATTACCTTATTTATGCATCCTTTAGATTGGTTATGATAAATCAATGGGGTGTTATTTTCCATCCAATATTTGTGTGAGATAAGCAACAATGGTGTGTTCAAAGGCAAAAAAATAAATGTAGATATCCTTAACATAGTATGTACTGATCAATTTATGTGATTACATGATGGCATCTTTTATGTCCTAAAATTATTTATTTGACTTAGTAAGACATTCCATCCTAAGATCCTATTTCAACATAGCATTAAGGGGATTGATAATTTAAACAAATCTAGAATTGAACTTGTAGACAAAATTGATTTTGTGAATGAAGGATTTCAACTCCTTTTTGATATTATGCTGAGGTAATTTAGAAATTAAAATATTATTTATGGATTGATAGAAATACCTTACTTTGTGATGATATGACTGAGAAGCTTACCTTTGTGGACACTAAGAATGATCTTTCTATGGTTTGAGAAAATGCTATACATTCTTCACCTTTCAAAGACCTTTTGTAGATGGAGGATATGATCTAATTTGCATTTTGAAAACACATTTAAATAATCCATGTATATTACTATCCATTTAACAATTAGACCTTAAATGTAAAGTCCATCTCTCTTTGAATGGTCTCTCCAACATTAGTCAATCCAAGTGACATTCATTTGTATGAAAATTTACCACAGTTTGTGGTGAATAAAATTTTGGTTTGGTCATCATAATTTATTAAAACTTGATTATATCCTAAAAAACCATCCAAAAAGGACATCATTTTGGATTCACTAACCATTTGGATCACTTCATTAAGGGATGACAAGGAGTAATTATCCTTATTTAAAGATATGTTTAGGTTTGATAAGTATATGCATAAACTAATCTTTCCATTCTTATTACCAACATGTATTAAGTTTTCCAATCAAGTGGAATGGCAGACCAGGAAGATTATTATAGTAGATAAGAGCTTGTGAACTTATTTATGTATCAAGGGTTTAAAGATCAGGTTCATAGGTCTCTATTTCTATTGGAATGGTATTTGATCTCTCTTAATGGGAATGGTATGCATGATTACCCTTGTATTGAATAATTTTAGGTCCTAATAATCCCAAATAATTTTGTCTTTATAATCAATATTAATTTTTGAAGTTTTTGATCTCCTTGTCGGTCTAGTCAGGATTTACGCTGATGGTTCAGGGTCTTTCTAAGGACCCTAGGTCAATTATTCAACACTCCTAACATGTAAATTTAGGTTTCTTAATTATGGGTGCATGGATATATGTGTCAAATGCATTCTTTAGATAAATCCTTGCCTTCAAGATTTGATTGCCTTAGATATTGAGGATTTCATCCCTATCAGCTTTAGCCTTAGAAATATCCTCTTCCTCTTCATCTATTATTTGGGATTCAAATGATCCAACACTTTTAAGGAATTGGGAATTATGTTGGTCATATTAAAAGACCTAAAAAATCTAAATGTTGTCAGGAAAAAATAGGAAAGGGAAAAATTCAACATTAAATTCTTACAACTCATTGTCATCCATGGGAGTCAAGCTTATAATTGAGGATGATAATGAGTAAGAAACCAAAGTTTCTTCCATATGGATAGGTATGATGTTGAATGAATCAATAATTTATATTATATCCTATGCCCTATGTTTTTTTTCCCGAGGTATGATAGTTTACACTAAAATATGATCTTAACTTGGTTTACAACCAACTCAGAGTCAGTAAACACTCGTAAATTTTTATCCTTTTGATTAAATACAAATTTTATCCTAAGAATTAACACTTCATACTATGCTAGGTTATTAGTGTAAGGAAGCTGTAACCTATATGAATCTCATTAGCTTTTTCCTTATGGTTTGATCATTAGAAAACCTAATCCATTACCTTGTTTGTAATGTGCCCCATCAATGTATATGGACCACAAGCCTAACAATTCAACTTAATTTACAACTTTTTCTTTAGTGAGTTTCATGCTCAGTGTATAAATCCCTAAGTTAGAAGATACTAGGTCCACTTTTCTATTGACTGTATTTTACCCAATTATCACATGATTCATTTAGGGTTCCCTATACATTATAATCTAATTGGCCATACTTATACAAGGAAACCACATATAGAATATACATATAGTCATACATTAATTCAATTATTTTAACCAATCTCAATTGAGAAGCATCTCATAGGCTTTCAGAATCTCTAAAAAATGAATGTCCATGAATTATTAGATCCTAGGTTCTGAATTTAGTTGCATATGTACATTGAGAAGCTATCAAACTACCTTAACCTCAGAGTTATCAAGTTAGACTATGACTTTGTCTGATTTTATGGGGACTAAACCTAGTTTTTCACATATGCCTATAGACATCATAGTGGATGAAGCTCCTTTGTCCACCAAATAACTATCTATATTTTTATAAAATAGTATAGTAGTTAAAATAAAGGGATAAACATTATTCTTATTACTTTGAATAATCATGTTAGTGTGAAAGTCCTTTTGATTAATTTGGGTTGGCTTAGTTGGCTCTTCGGTCAAGGATTTTAGTAGAAGGTCATGTTGCTCAATGATTTATGAAAGTTCATGAAGAGTGAAATTAACTTTAATATTCTTCATGTCTTATACTATGTGGTAACTTACCCTATTTTGAACTGGGTGAGACACCACCAAGACCTTTGGTGCATGAGGTTTTGTAGGTGCTGGATCATTCCTAACATTATGATTTGTTAGGATTGAACTATAATTGGGAGGGGTAGACATGGTGAAGGGATGCTAAGGTCCCCTATTTATAAGGGAATAATTTCTCTGTTAGAATTACTAAAAGGGTTATACCTCACTAATCTTGTCTTCTTAGTCATTTTCTTCATATCTAGGAAACTCGTTGGTTTCTAACACCATGGAAGTACTAGGGGCCCTACCCATGTTAGATGATTTTGGATGGTTCAAGACAAAATTGTATTATTCCATTTTTATCTAAAATATGTCAACATTTATATGAAATTATATGAATTCAAGCTCTCCATTCTAGCCTATGTTATGCACATGACACCAATTTAGAAGGGCTATCTCACAAATGCTAATTTTAGGTAGCTTATTTTGGGAAGACTCTAGCTAAATCTGGGGATGCCTATAGTTTCTATTTGTCTTTAGTAATTAAAGTTCTTGTTTGAAATTTTATCATTAGAGATACCCATCTACCTATGTAGGCCAATGAAGTCATTACTTAGCTTTTGTACCATCTATTAAATAACATCTAATTAATTTTGCATTGACTCTTAAGGTATGAATTGAACATTGTTAATAGTTTCTAATGTTGTTTAGGATAAGTGCATGGTGATGGGGGGCCAAAAAGAAAACATTTTTTCAAAAAAACAAAATTCCATACATGGTTATTAAACACTGTATATGTTTTTTTGTGCCGTAGGCTCAGTAATCACCAAGTCAAAATCATGTACATAGTTTTACACATATAAACCACATATTTAGTGTCACCACATATGCAGTTTCAAAATGATAGAATAATGTACGTAGTTATATCATTTTAAAAAAAAATCATCGATGCCATTCATTTGGCATCAACAAAAACCATGAGCAGAAAAGGAAAAGAGAAAATACGTGCAACCAGGGAAAGAAAAAAGCACTTTGACAACACAAATTTGATAATGGCACACTAGAATAGAGGTATGTAAATGCATTTTATTGCATTTACAAACAAAATTAGTTAATTTTATTTCTTTTTTAATGAAAATGTATATATTTTTTTATTTTTTAGTGTATACAAAGGTAAGTGACACTAAACAATAATATAACCCTCATATCCCTCCTCACCCAAAAAACCTTTATATACCTCCTCACCCAAAAAACCTTCCTATAACTCCTCACCCCCAAAACCTTCCTAACCCTCTTGTAGTTCTTCAAGCCCCCCAAGGTATTAAAAAGGATTTAGTATCCCATATCATTGAAAATAAGATCAAACTTGAGAATTTGATTATGATATTGAGGGATCCCCATACAAACAACCCCCATAGAATTTATTTGGAAAACACAATACAAACATTATTAGGTGAAGTTGAGTCATTAACATATCAAATTGATAGGTGGGATGACTGTAGAAATACATGTAGGGCATACTATTCTAAAAAATTGTCTGCAACCATTTTGAAAGATAAAAATATAACCAAATCCCAAATTTATGCCTTATTCATTGACGGGAAAAATTGGTGTGCCACTAGATGTGATGACCAAATGCATTTAAATCCACTGGTTCACTCACCATTTGATCAAACTAAATTTGTGGGACTGATAGTGGATGGTATTTGATCGCCCACCTTACAACAATAATGAGGTCTTGATGTTTTTTTGATAAAAATGTATTTTGAGTTTGTGTTGAATGAAATTCCAAACTATTTTTTTTCTTGAAGTTATTTAATAGAGGAAAGGGATCTACGTAGGCTATGCCAAGTACACATCATGCACCTAATCAACTTGTGAAAGTGCGTATCAACAAACCACATCCTCTTGAGACCCTACCCTCTACAATCAAGGTGACTATATATATATTGATACTTTTCATTAATTTAAGGTTATTTATGACACCCTTGTTCACCATATGAACCAAATTTCTCAAACTCATACTAGTGAGGGTGGATATGGTGAGGCTTCATCTAGCACTGCTACCCAACGAGCTCAGTATTGTAGATCATGTGGTGTTATATGAACTGGACATGAGGAGGAGGAGGATATCATGCAACCCACTCATCATGGTATTTATGTGGGCATATATGATATCGAACTCACTATGTTTTAGATGTCTAAATTTGATCTTGACACCTTGGCTACAACTTCCTAGGTAGCTTTAATATTTTACTTGTTGCAAAAAATTGTCAGACTTGTTAAATTTAAAATATTTATATAATTTAAAAGGTAATAATTAATTTTCATGTAGAGATCTCAGTAATGTATATGATTTTTTTATGTTACAATAGGAATTTAGATGCTACATGAGCATGCATGCTAATATTACTATGCTTATGTATACCTATATAGAGGTGATTTTTAATAATTAGTTAATGTTATGGTTCATTTTACATATATGGTGTTGTATATATAAGATGAAGTGATCAATAATTATATTTTGTTTGTTTAGTTGATGACCACACTAGACACTCCACCATCTATTTAGGAGGGAGCAAATTCAGGTGTTGCTACTGTGATTTCATCTACATAGCAACCCATCAATGTACATGAGAGTTATTATAATATTTAAATGTAAATATGGATGTGTGTTTTGTAGTTGTCCTTTGTACTTGTGAAAATAGTTGATGCACAAAAATAATGTCTATGTAAACTCCTCTGATGATGTCTTCAAGTCCTATTGAAATGATTAGCAGGAGTGATGTGGTATAGATGACAATTTAATTTATAAATTTTTCTATTATCTTTCAATGATTTAGTTAATTGGTTTAAATTACTATGAGATAATTTTGAATTTATATTATATACACACACATAAAAGTTTGTAGGGATCTAGGCCTTCTGTCATCATGAGCATGTCACTGGCTCCTATTGGTGATCTATTTCACACTCCTATTCACCAATGTGAACTGATCAATGACCCTATTGAGCATCAATCCAAAATTCTTATGGTAAGTACACTTATTAATTACTTTTGTATCATTTTAAAAACTTGACTTTTAAATTTTTTTATGTATATTCATTTAATGCATGTAAAGTTGATGATAATATTTGCATATGAACAAATGGAGCTATAGGTGAGTTTTGAGTGGAGGAGGACTCGTAATCAACTAGATATGACACCTCCAAATTTAAATAATGAATTTAAGGGAGAGGCATATATAAGAAAGGCAAAGAGAGTGATGCCTTTTGATGATTAGGATCATGTCTTATGACATTTTGTCATATGCCTATATGGCTTAATTTATAGTTTTTTGGCATTGTATGCCTACACGGAATTGACCCAGGATATTGTATCACTTGTGTTCATAGTTTATAATCATTTATATATTATATATAATATATATTATTTATAATTTCACTTTATAAATATTTTTGTTGATTTTAGGTTTTGTATTTTATTTTAATTTATTAAATATTCTATTACATGTTCACATCATTGTATGCCTTAAAATTTTGTTGAGCATTAAAAATCTACCTTGAAGTTATTATAGAATATATTTTTTGAAGTAGATACAACTATTTTTGTGTTATGGTTTGGTTTGGTTTGTTGTTAAATAGACAAAATACAATACACAAGTTAATTTGATTATAATTATGGAAAATCCATTATATATAACACATCTTATAAGTATGTGTCTTGATATTTGCTATAGAAATTTATAATTTTTTCCTTTTTTTTGTTGTGTTGTTGCATTAAGTATAACTGAAAAGGTGGTGGGGTATCTATTTGTAAATAATATGTTTCTATTCTAATAGCTATTTTTGATAAGGCAAACCATTATGTGGGATTTTTTATAACTCTTGGCCCTCTTTAAGAAAAGTCATGCATCAAAGACGTATATGGATGCACATGAAGCTCTTCGTAGTCCTAAAACAACCATACATTTGAATTTTTGAAAGCATAGTGTTACATATAAGTTACAATTACTACCATAGACCCAATGGGATAGTGAAAGTTCTCCCCATCTGTGATTATAAAAGTCAATTTCTATTTTTCCTCTACACATCGACATAAGTAGTAGTCTTTCCCCTCCTTTTTATCCTCATCTAAAATAACTAAATAAGCATGCCCTATATCATTAAAAAAATGATTTATGAACATGATATGTTGATATATTTACCAAATTTATTATATGAAACACATGTTAAAAAGGATGGTACCTAGTTTCAATAGATTAGATACATGGTTAAAGTCATGATGATGTCAACTACATAAGTTGTAATGCTAGTAGAACTTGATAAGTGTCAATTAGAACTAGAAACCTACAACTCCATTCATCCATCCATTCTTTTGACTCATACTCATTCCAAATAATGTCAATGCATGCAAAATAGAAGCATGACATGTACCTCATATGAACCATCTAAGAAATTGTGTTTTAGATATGAAGTGAGTGTAACTCACTCAATATTATTACTAAAATATAATATTCATACCTTGCCTATTTTTCATCCTCCATTAGCCAAAAATATCTATGAATAGTGGAATTTTGCTGAGCACCATTGCCCATAATTTCATTACACCATTCAACTATGTTTTTTGTATTTGTCAAATCAATGACCTCTTCAAACTTCAAATAATATATTAAAATTTATCTTATGACACATACTCCTCCACCATCATTCTCCCCTTTTTTATGGCATTCTTAAATTAAATTCCAAATATGTTGTACACTAGTGGTCACATGCATCCTACTTAGCTTGGAGAACATTCATGCATTCTTAAATTATGATGTGTAGTTATCTAACCAAATACAATGTTTAATGAAAGTAATGTTCATTTCACTCAAATTTCCATAAAACATATGGAAACAACATTTCACATACTCTAAATAATGTGTTTGATCATCGTTGACATATAAGTAGTACTCCATTAATATTTTTTGATCATGCTTTGTACTTTTAGGTGAATGCATGAATACTATATGCACAAAAAGGGAAGTGTGTACTAAATGGTAGTATTGTGACTGAACCTATATTTGTGGTTACAATGTGTAATTCTATGCAAAGTCAAATATTGAAACAAAGTACCAAGTGGGAATGAGTCCTTACTTAACTTTAATTGTTTATTTAGCCATCAAGCTCTATGTGTGTGCCTTGCATAATCATATACAATTTCCCCCGTAAATTTGTCCCTAAATTTAGAAATAGGTATGTATTCTGTAACAAGCTCACTCCTTTTATATTCATTTCCATATTTTAATTGATATGTCATAAGTTTATATTTATTTAAACAAACTAATTATTTTTTAATTCCATGTGTACTCTCCACCACAAATGCAATAATTTCCATCCAAACATGCCTTATTATAATTTTTTTATACATCTCATCATTCACAAAAAATAGATGGAATAAATAACCTTGATGATTTTCATCGGGATTTCACTCCACACTCTTATAAAATGTTGCTAGTATATAATGTAAAATGAACATGACAAAAAATATCATAATACATAGAAAATTCAACATGTTTCCTATAATCACAAGTAGTGTGTGTGATTGATTTTCACATAGAAGGGTTTGGCCATTTAAAAATATATTTAACTAAAATAAATATGTGGATATTTAAAAAAAAAAGGATTACAATTGTGTTTGAGTCATATCCAAAATATGTGTAGGATGTGGTTAACGGTTATGATAACCAACTCTTCTTTTCACTAAATATCTAATATTAGGTGATACCCTTGTGTTATCTTTCCAAAATTCTGCAAGTAAATCTTTTAGGGCATCGGCTATAGCCTTGTCTTTCCATGGGAGTCTACCAAAGAATACCCACAAGTCATTATTATAAAAAACATCAAGTCTTCTATGTATCCTAATTTATTTCATTAGTGTTTTTCTATTTATGTGCAATGTTTGGCTTATTTGTCTAATCAATCATTTATACTTTGTTTGACAACTTACCATATAAGTTATACTAATGATTTGAACAACATGCCATCTTTGGTGTATTTGTTCACATATACTTAATGGTATGCATTATGAAAAATTTCAACAATTTCCTTGTTTACACCATCAATATTAAATGTTCTTAGTCCTATGGTGTTCATTTTAGGTCTCATCTTGTGCAATTTCATCAATGTAACAAACAATTGACATATTTGAGTTTCATTTAATTTTTGAAAGTATTAATCTTATTTTTTTTGGCTTTTCTTCTCATATGGCACCAAGACATTTTTTTAGGCATTGGTTTCAAAATATTTTCATCAATTTCAATTAGATAAACTGGTATTATATTCCAAATCCTATGAGGTGTTCTTATTGGTAAATTTGATTGATTTGGTGTATCCATATTATTTTCATTATTCCTAGTTTCTTCATTCAATGGTGTTCCCATAGTGTTTTATCGATTGTTACTTTCACCAATCAGTGTTTCCATGCAATTTATATTATCATGCATTCTGTCATCATCATCATAATTAAAATCCATAAAATTTGAATGTGGACTTGCATTATAATTTGGTATGCTATCATAATTTTCAATTATACTTTCATAAATTGGTATAATATCATTGTTCATTTCATCATTATTTGTGGCATTCCCTTCCTTAGGCATACTATTTTAATAAAGTTTTTGCATTCACTTCCTTTATTTTTCTCTCTATACTTGTAATTCCTTTGGTGTTTTTCACTTTAACTTGTTCTTATTTATATTATGAAAGCCATCACCCATGATTTCACAAAGTTTTAAAATTTTGATTGTGGGGACAACAATCCAATTATTAAAAATTATGTCTACTTGATATGTACTACTAAGCAGGGACAACAATAAAATTATTAAAAAATAGACATGCACTCTTTAGTCAACCACGAGTAGATAAATTTTTTTACATTTAAGGGTTAGAACATGCATCAAATAAGTAAAAAATAGAGTTACAACATATAAAATAAAATATATCAAAGTACCCAGGCGATAGAAGTCTTGATCCAAAAAATGGACGTTGACCTAAATGTTTTTTTTATTCTTTTACAACTAACCAAACTATGTATGTAGTCTTGGATATATGCATGAACAACCCTAACCTAAACCCTTAACACTAAAACCTTGATTTATTCAACATTATACCCTAAAAAGTAAACCTTAATCCTTAAACTCAAAGCCCTAAAAACCCTAAACCCTAAATCATAAACACTTAAAACCTTAAAAAAATCATTTGAGCCCTAATTACCTTCATTTAGACTAAGAATTAGTTCTAAAAGGCTCAATTTTTTTCCAAATCACACAACTAACTTCCCCAATTAATGATTTCACTCTATGTGTGATGGTATATGGGCTAAATGATCCCAAAAACATATTTTATGGACATAAATAGGTTCAAGTAGCTAAAATTATCCCCAATTAACTTCGTGATTGGACCCTAAACCATAAGTTTTAAACTATAAACCCTAAAACAATCAAGTTATCCTCAATTAACATCATTTAGAGTAATAATTATGTTCATAGGGCTCAATTTAGCCCAAATCACATCACTCATTACCCCGATTGACTAATTGACTCAATTTGTGATGATGTGGGTGTCAATTGAGCCTAAAATCACATTCCATAGTCATAAATAGGTTAAAGGAGTTGAATTTGGCCCTATTTACCATCACCATTAGAACTTATACCATAAAACCTAAACCCTATATACCCCAAGCCTTAAGCCGTAGACCCTAAACCTTAAATCATAAACCATATTTAGCTTAAACCATTTGATTTAACCTCACTTAATTATGTTCATAGGGCTCAATTTAATGAAAATCACATTACTTATTGGCTTAATTTGTGATGGTGTTAGGGCTAATTGTGTTAAAAATCACTTCTATACTCATAAATGAGTTCAAGTAGCTTAATTTCCTTCATGACTATCTACCTTAGACCCTAAACTAATTGATTTAGCCTCAATTGACATTATTTAGAGTAATAATTATGTTTGCAAGGCTCAATTTGGCCCAAATCACATAATTCATTGCCCAAATTGACTTATTGGCTCAATCTATGATGATGTAGGTGCCAATTGAGCCCAAATTCACAATACGTAGCCAAATATAGGTTAAAAGAGCTACATTTGGCCCTAGTTGTATTAATAATTAGACCTTATACCCTAAAACCTAAATATTATATACCCTAAGCCTTAATCCCTAAACCCTAAGCCTTAAACATTAAATAGTAAACCATATTTACCTTAAACCACTCAATCTAACCACACTTAATTATGTTCATATGGCTCAATTCAATGCAAATCAAATTAATTATTATCCCAATTGGCCAATTAGCTCAATTTATGATGTCATTGGGGCTAGTTGTGCCAAATTTCACTTTATATACTCACAAATGCATTCAAGAAGCTCAATTACCTTCATGACTAGACCATAAACATTAAATTTTGAACCCTAAGCCCTAATCTAATCAATTTATTCTCACTTAACATCATTTAGAGTAAGAATTATGTTCATAGGGCTCAATTTAACCCAAATAAAATTACACATATCCCCAATTGACTAATTGGTTCTCTAATGATGTGCCCAAGGATCTAATTGAGCCCAAAATCATATTTTGTAGTCACAAATAGGTTAGAGACTAGTTTGGCTCATGTGCCTTCATGATTAGAACTTATACCCTAAAACATAAATTTGATATACCCTAAGCCCTAAACCTTAAAACATAAATCATAAACCCTAAACCTTAAGAAAATCAATTTAACCCCACTTAACATCCTTTAAATTAATGATTACATTCACATGGATTAATTTAATGCAAACCACATTAATTACTAGCCCAATTGACTAATTGGCTCAATTTGTGATGCTGTAAGGTATAATTGAGACCAAAATCACATTCTATAATCATAAATACATGCAATCAGTTTAAATTATCCTCAATTACCTTAGTGATTGTACCCTAAAACCTAAAACCTATACCTTAAACCATAAGTTATAAGTATGAATTGCAATTAATATTTAAAAAACTATGACTAAACAATAGGATGGTGAAAGACATGTAAAATGCATTTCTCCACAAATTACATACGTGGTAAATATGCATACGTGGTATTACCACGTACATGGTTCTTATATTTTAATTTTTAAACACATGTCTAAAGGCTTTGGAATGTCTTGTATTCTTTATCCTCAGGTACAAACCTGCAAAGACACAATCGAATGTGTGTTTTTGAATAAAAATAATAAATTCCACTTTGACTATGCTAAACAGAATGAATTTTATCAAACATCTTATTGAAAATAATACTACAACAAAAAACTACACTGTATTATTCCTATATATATATTCATTTCTTTTAAGGTTGTTATCTATATTTATTTCTAAGTCTTTTTATAATGCTATATACCTCAACTATACATGTTCATCTTTTTTTAATATATCTTTTGATTCGTTGATTCAAACCAAAAACTATTATATCGTTGCAAACTAGACCTAGTTCTATATAAATTGAAAAAAAATCTAACCTCTTATATTTTTTGAGGTAGTTAGGCGGGTCACATGGTCAGCTATACGTTATTGATCATATTTTAGGGTCTATTGACTTGTGCAATTAATTAAAAAATATATTCATTTATAAATTTAAAATAACTATAGGTTACAAACTAGATGATCTTATCTAACTTTCCACCAAAGGGTTTAAAACTAAACTAAACTATGCTAAAAAATGTTGGGATGCATAAAAAGCTATATAATCAGCTTTTTCTTAAAAATAGTACTACCTCTTCAAATTTATAATGTTTGACCTACTTATACTTAACCATTTTAAAAAAAATTAATGTTTTATAAACTATATTATAAAATCTACAATTCATGTTCACATGACATCTTCAAATTTTGAATTTAGGTATCTCAAATAATACGTAGAAGTTAAGGTTTTTTGTTTTTTAAGAAAAACATATCCAGTTAAGACCCCATGTTGGCCCATGATTTCCATGCAGTTACCATTTAGTTCTAAAACTTGGGAACCATTTGATTTTTTATTGGGTTAATAAAACCCAGTTGTTGATTAGGGGTAGCACATCTCAAAGAGAGCTAGTTAGTTATAGGTAATGGCTAAGATAGAGGAATGTTTTGATTTACATTAGGAATGAGGCTTAAGGTCAACATGTCTAGAGTAACACTAGGAATGGGAGACATCATTTAAGCTTAAGGTTTTAGTTTGATTTCAACCTTTATGGATTATGTATAAGCTAGGGACAGGCCTATTATTAGTTGTCTCACATTAAGAACATGGTCATCTAGGGTTCCAAGGCATTCTTGTAAATTTCAAGAGATAATCAGGCATTTGGTTGATAGATAACATTAAGCTGACTATACATTTTTTGAAACATAGAATTAAAATTTATAATGGGTTCATTTAGTTCCATATTGATATAAAAACATTATTGGTAGAGGATGCTAGGGTCAATAACTTTCATGAATTGAGAAACAAAGGTGTTTCTAAAATGCTCCCACCTTACAATGTAGTTATTAAGGAGATTAATGAACCAGTCATAAGCTCAATCCATCAAAGTGAATGGAAATAGCCTATAGGATCCATCTTCTTGCTCCACATTTAGAATTCTTAGAGTAATTTTAGAGGAAGTTACACATTCTTCAGTAATCTGATCTAATCCACATGTAAAATGTGGAAGATAACATTACCAAGCTATTGGGGAATCCATTGGAGGTGATTTGTTCGAGGAAGATTAGGAAGACAAACTATTTATAATAACTTTGGTCCTAGATCTATTTCTTCCAAGATGAACTTTCCTATGGATTTGTAAGGTGAAATGATCATTCTACCTCGATGGGACTCAAATTTGGTGATTCAAGGAGTAGGCTCTATATTATTAAAGGGTAAACCATTAGGTTAAAATTTATTTATCATGGTTTTATCTCAATTTATATCTATTTTTATATGTGTTTTAGCACACAACAATGGGGAATGTTTGAAGGAAAGGTGACAAGACTAAATAAAATGAATATTATACCCTCATTCTGGTGTTAGATGTTTTCAAGACCAAGATGCTTGCATTTAAGGGAACTTATGAGATTAAGTGTTTTGGAGGGGGAAAGTGGGAGACAAATCATGGGATAAATATATCCACTTCTAAATTTTAGGATTGACTTTATTTTAGTTTAAGGATCGAGTAGTTCAACCTTTTTCTACTTAGAGAACAATAATTATTACCACCAAAGTCTTGATGTATATGTGATTAAAATTATAATTCATTACCATCCAAAGAAACCCTTAATTTTATTTCTAGGTCAAGATTTATTATTTTATAAAATAAGGGAGAGTGTTTCACTTCTAAAATAAACATAAAAATGAGAGCAAGGTAAGGAATAAAATGGGAGTTTATGATTTAGAGAATGTCAATGCTTGAGAACTGAAATATGCCAAGTCACAGTTATACCATTATGTGCCTAGTTTATCATTTAAACAAACTTTAGCCACTCAATGGGTAAGATTTTAAAGGGACACCAGTATGAATATTTTAATTGTAGGTTCTTGACATAATGTAAACACTCAAAATATTTACATCAATTAACACACAAATATTTTGAAACACTTTATAACTAAAAATACACAAAACATAAGTTTTTAATAAAAAGGTTGAAAAGAACATATAGGGGTGTTAGACTAGAAAATGCAATATAACCTACCATACTCATCTCTATAACTTGAACACATAATCATTTCTCTTTCATCAACATTTACTCAAAACATACAAACAATAGATAACATTCCATGAGAAGAGAATAGGATTAAAATAAATAAAGGTGTTCTATTAAAGTTATAACAGAGTTTCTTTATAGAAATTGTTGAATGTTAAAAAAGGAGGTAGTTTACAATATATAAAAGGATGGGGCTCACCTATAAGTAGCATGAGATTACCATACTTGGTCACGATGACCACTTTAGGTTATAACAACTAGAAATATTAAAAAGTAACAAAAATATTTTCCACTCTCCTAAAAGATGCACTAGGGGGTCCACTAAGTTGATCTGTTGATGAGTTAGAGAAGATCCATTTCCCAAGTTTTTAGGTTGTGCCTCTTTGGTCACTAGTGTGGCTACCACCAATTGAAAATCTTGGTCTAGTATGTCTAGGTTCATCTATGGATCCTAAAAGATCATTTCTAATTACATTAACAGTCATGGATTTACTTCAAATAGAGCCTCCAAAGACACTTTCACCTCTAAGACCTAGCTAATACTTGCAATAGATTGAGTTGACAATTCTAAAACTACCTTGGATCTAGCTTTGTAGGCCTTTACCACTTTCCTATTCATGATCTAGTCCAATTGACCCAAGTAAACTTCAAACTCACCTTTATCTATTAGGGTTCTATCCAAGTTTAAAAGTGCAATGATGTTGTTGTCCTTGAAGTATTACAACATAATTTTCATGCTTTCTTATAGAGTCTTATAGATGTCTATGTCAGGGCCAAACATTCTTCAATTAAGACTCTCATACTCCTAGCATAGGTCTAATAGAGGCTCAAGACCAAGGTAGGCATGAGTTTTATCTCAAGTTACATGCCTTTATGGATAGCCACAGTGACATGTTTTCAATTTTTATCCATGAGAACAATCATCTATAAGTATGCTTAGGTGCATTAGAGATGTTACTTACTTTGGGTTAGTGTTTTACCCACTTAGTCAAGAGAAGATAAAAGTTGTATGAGGGATTCATTGACCTTCCAAATCAATTAAAAATATAAGGTGATCTTACATTATGATTTAAGAACCATAACCTACTCCTACATTTCTTTGATGAGATTCTCAGACATATCATGCATGGTCAAAAGCATAGAGACTAGATCCTTAACAACTTTTTCTTTTTGTAGATGTTCTCTCTTTGGTGAAGGAGAATAAGTTTTTTTGAGTTTTTAAGACTACAAGGTCCCCTCCTTGAATGATTTTTTTTCACAAGGATCCTTATCATATGCTTTGATGTGAAATCAAACTTCAAATAAAGTTATATATCTCCTTACATGATCATACCAGGTGCTTATGATACCATGGATATTCTAAGGGTAGAAGGGTTACTAGTGGAGTGGTAGAGATGGAGGTGATAATTGGAGGGTTATGTCGGGACAGAATGCATGAAGTAGATGGAATGAAGTATGAGATCAATGGAGGAGGGGGAGCCATGGGGGCATAAGGAGTTAGGATGAAATAGAAGACCGCTAGAACATTTGGGCTTTATATGAGCTTTGGTTCAAATTGACATATGGGACAATGATTGTAAGGAGAGAGGCATTCAATAATAAGGAGGAAATTAGTTAATTAAATCCAAATCCCTGGGCATCAAAGATAATGGAAAAGGGAGGCATTGGAGTGGTATGGGAAGAAACAAGGGTTTGAATACCAAGGGTTACCTTTTGCTTCTTCTTGGGCCTCTTTCCCAAATCACCTTACACTATTTTAGGGGAAGGAGCTATAGTGGCAAAGTCAATATGGGATGATTGAGTTTTATTTTGAGTGATTATAGGTGTCACTGATGTAATTGGGTTTGATTAAAATATTCACTCAATTTCAATTATTGTTTTGGTTAAAATTAGACTTGCTAAAAATACATCAAAGGTGTTGGTGAGATCCTTATGGGTGGAATGAATTAGGTGAAGGGAAGCTAGGATGTTAGGATATTGCATAGCTAAATCTAAAGGCACTTGGTTGAACTATGGAGGTTGTGAAATAGGCAATATAGGAGGCTCCACTATATTATTGAGGGATTACAGAATTAGGGTCAGGGATAACCATGTTCCCTATCTATTGGTCACACTTCAAGCTCACTTCTAGACTAATGTTGATATCAAACTACAATAACTATGCAGCCATTAGCTGAGTAACTAGAATTAGAAGATGTGGTGGATGTGGAGTAGAGGGTTTGGGAGGAGAATATTATGGATAATAAGGGGATATGACCCATTGTAATATCTTCCTTAAAATTTGAGGAGGTTTCTTGAACATCCTCCCAGACCTTTACTGATGTAGAGGAAGCATGGCTACTTTTAGTGGCTATGAAGCTATTGGTTGAGCAACTAAAATGATAAGAGGTGGTAGAAGTAGAGTAAAGGGTTGGGGAGGAGAATATCATGGAGGAGAATGATATGGGACATATTATAATATATTCTTTAAAATTTTATGATTATTTACTTTAACATCATCCCAGACATGTGTTGATGTAGAGGAGGTGGGGCTAATTTAGGTGGGTGGCTCAAGATGAACTTGATTTCCTTTCTTATTAGTTATATCCTTAAATTAGGCTAGAAACCTGTTGTCATATGTGGGATTGAGGTGGACCTCATCTTCCTTGTTGGGATTTTGGCCATAATTTATGTTAAGTCTTGCTTGATACCTTTGACATGGGCCTTAATGATGTCATGGGGGTCATATTATTTATGTTCCCCCCTACACAGAGCATATGAATCTCTACCTACAACCATTTTATATAATGTGGGTAGACTCTTATATGCATGGTCCCTAATGGTGATGGGTAACATTGGGAAAGCCTTATATTGGTAAGTAGTGAAATAACCAAAGATGCCTTCAACTAGATAATAGGTAATCTCTTGTTCTAACAACTAGTTTATAACTTGATAAGGTAAGTGAATGGGATATTTGAGGGTATTAGCCACTATAATGATGGTGTCATCCCTATAGTACCAATAATGATCTATGGAGGAGAGATAATTCATTATTTTGTTAGAGATATGAGGCATGCCTACCTCATTAATGGCTATATAGATCACTAGATATAAGGACTCACAAATCTCCCTATTTTGACTTTGGTATATAGTTTATAAAAAAATACATGGACCATTGCACCTCCAAGGACTCATAGTGGAAAGTTACATGGCTTAAACAAAATGGTGGCATAGAATAACTCCACCAAGTACCTCATCATATAAAAATTACCTCCATATGAGCATTTTATACTAGCTTAACAAGGATAAAATTGATCATGCCCCTAAGTTAAAAGACCTGATCACCTTTGAGGATTATATGGAGTAGTGGTACCCATTATAGATTAATGTTCACATAGTCACCTCAAATAGTTGATCCAATAGGATGATCCCCACATGAATACCTTCATTGAAGGTGCAAAATATGTAAGGGTCAATGTTTACCTTGTTAACCCATTTGGCATCTAATTTTTATATCGAGTTTTTTAAGACATAATAAATTAGGTAGGTATCTATCCACGTATCAAATATGACCCTATCATAAGAGACTATGTATTTTGGGAGGTTATAGTAGGCCTTACATTCACTCTCCAAAATATTTGTGATCCTATGGTAGGATCCCACATAATACACAAGATCTTGAGCACCATCATATATTCACTTTGCATTAAGAAACATTTTGTCAAAAAGGTTTGTAAAGGGGAAGATCCCTGGGTTTGGTAAGACTCTATGTAACTTGTAATTATCATATAACTTGAGGGCATCTTGGACACAACATCATCCTCATCATTATAATATGTAAACTTTGGCTCAATTTAAATTACTTTGAATATGCCATTATAATGTTTGAAGTAGGTTAAGACTTCTAGGAATGTGGTGTCCCTATTTTTTGGATCAACCTTTGGGGTTAGAGGATGAAGCAGCCATAGCAGAAAAGGGATAGATTTTTTTTACAATGAATTTGATGAAATAAGAGCATGGGGGCATATCAATGAGCTTAAATCAAGGATTAACATTCTTTGAAGGTGTGAGTAATAATGATAAAAAAAAGTTTTACCATTGGGCACTTGTAGAGATCCTCAAAGATCTCCTGAATTGACAATGCCTAACAACTCACCTAGCATGAATTTAAATTTGAGTTGGTGGTTTCATATTTTCATTTATTTTTTGATTAAAATTAAACTTATAAATTTAGGATATATACCACCTATTAAATTTAGAGAATACAAAATGATGTTTTAAATGGTCCAATTGGGGACTAATTTCACATTTAGTTAATGTGAAGAGTGTGGTAGGCACATAGATATATTACCCCTATGGAATCCTAGGTAGCTTTTATCTTATGTCATGTTTCCATCACTAATTGGCCCTTCCTATAATGGATACCACCTAGGCATAACTAGGTACTTCACCTTTACACATTTAGGAGTAGGCATTGCTAGTTGGAGGAGTGAGATGACATATGACATCCTATGATTAGCCTTTTAAATCTTACTATGCATCCCTCTGATCTCCTTAGGGTGTCTCAGGCCTCTTTTACTAGTTTGTATGGAAGGGTCATGTGGTGCAGTCTATTAATTTAGGCTCTCTAGGATTCTAACATCTATGATAGGTATAAGAGACTAAAAATTATGATAGTGGGTGCACATGGCACTCCCTCATTTGATCAAACTCTCTTAGTCTTTGACATCTCTTACAAGTATAGGAGACTTATAGCTCTAATAGTGGGTCCACATGGGGCTCCCTCATTAGGTTGGGCTCTCCTTGAGTTTGACATATTTGATAATTTTGAGATAGTAAAAAATTTAACATTGGGTCCACATGGTGCTTTCTCATTCAATTAGGCTCTCCTAGGCTCTAACATCTCTAACATGTTTGGGAGACTGACAACTCTAAGAATGGGATTTACATTGAAGTTTCTCATTCACTTGTTCCTTATGCATAAATTCACTAAAAATACCATGTTAAATGGAAGCCACATAATAAATTCAAATGCTCACCTAACTGCCAAGGAATTTCTATGTGATACCAATTAGGAATCTAGTAAACTAAGGCTCTAAGAGACTAAATCTCCAGGAACCACATAACAAGTTCAAATATATGAAAAGGAGTTGGTACAATGAAAAATATTTTAAGTATGAAAAAATATTATTCTTTTTAGGATGCAACAAGGACTTGACTGTGATTAAATCTAAAAATCCATATGGGTCCTTAACAAAAACCAAATTATAATTACATGCATGTTATATGCTGGGAAAACTAGGATGAAATAATAAATTCAAGGGTTTTCATAGAAAGATGAAGATCATAAAGGGAATTAAAATATGGGGACTTTTAATAACATTTTAAGAGGGTTCCTCACCTTCTCTGAAGAAGGGGGCATGTTTGGCCACATCAAGTTCTTTACTGTTACTATTTATATACAATAAAATTTGTGGAAATAGCCTATTCATGGTATATGATATATCAATTAGTTATAATAGAGAACATAATCTTTAGTTGCATGGTTACAACAATTAAGAAGCACAATCCGTAGAGAAAATATTTATAATGATGTATTTGGTCATTTGCCTGCCTTTCCCTAGATTGTAGGATTTACCCTACTTATCTAGCTAACTATTACAATTTAGCAGATATAAAAAAGACAGTAATTAATCATTGTACTTTTGTTGTAGACTTGAACAACTATGACAAAATTGTTATGGGTTGTAATATTTGTCTTGTATAATGGATATAGGTCAAACTAGATGTCATTGTAGTTGTTATGGATTAAAGTAATAGCCTACCATTACAATGGGTTCGCTAAAAAATTGCTATAGGTTAATCTGGCCAGTTATTATGGGTAAGCAATTAGACCTTGCTACTTCATAACTTTTTCTTGAGACTTGCATGTATCTAATTAGTAATATATCCAATATAGTAATGAAAGTACATAATAAAAAATAATTCATAAAATAATAGTTTTAAACATAAAACATCAATGATATGAACATCATATTCATTTAGTACTATTGATAAAAAAAAAGTACAAAAGACAATTTTTTATACTTAAAATTAGCAGGGACTCAACAAAAGAGGTTCTATGAGAGCTTTCAATGGTTGTTTTCTTGATTAATCTATTGTTATAATATAAAATACACCATGAAAAATGGAAATGACAAATAAAATCACTAAAAGATCATAAATATTTAATACTTTTTCAAATACATGAACTATTATGATAACTATCTAAAAATATATTAAAAAAGAGAATTTATAAAATATAATTATTTCATAATAATGCACTACATCAATGATATCATTAAAAATTATATATTTGTTACAAACTTTATAATATTAGATGTTATTGGTTTCAAAGAATCACTGTAATAACATACTTGGAATTTCAACTCAACCTTTCTTATTAATTTTTAAAAAAACTGATGACTAACTTTTTTAAGGACTTATCAATAATAAAGTTTTTATACAAATTTTAATATTATGAATATGTATTCTCATAAATATTAACCCTTACTATATTTTCATATATTTAAATTAACAAATACCTACAAATTACATGGAGTGATAATTTTTAAGCAATTTATAATATTTAATGACTTATTAGAATTTTTGCCAATCATAGTCTAAAACCAAAGTATTGGATACATCATGCAATTTTTCATGAATGTGTGGTAGATTTTGGAAATATATAATGTAATATAATAAATATTTAAAAAACAAACTATAAAATTAAATATTATTCTACATTTATGTGATTTTATTATCAAGCCAAAGGTAGATAAGCTTCAACTTTTTTATTACAATTTTTTTTTTAATTCAATTATAATGTGACAATTGTTAAATATAAATTTTTAAATATAATTTTTTAAAAAATATTTATTTATTTATATTCCAATGATTTCTATTTTGAATTATATGAGAAGAAAAAAATTTCAACCATGCATATCTATTTTCAATTACTGAAATATAATTTTTTTTTTATCCAATTAAAATCATCTATATAATTTTTTTAACTCACCAAAGTATTTAAAATACCCTCCTTAGGGATCCGCCAAGGGGGTCCCACCTAAACAGTCTCCCATGCAAGTACAAGGAAAAAAGTACCCTAGAATGATCTTCCCTAGTGAAGTAGCTGAAGTCCCCAATAACCATACTCAGGGTAAAGTTTTAAAGGACAAATTGATCATCCCAATAAAGGACACTACTAATTCTAATGACCTTCAGGGGAGACCTTCCTCCTAGTTCTGTTATGATTTCCTATTTTTTGCTTCCATCCTAAGTACTATTATTCTTTATTTTTCTGACTTTTCACCCCTGGTTGGCCTATTAAATTTTTTGTAATGCACTATTGTTGTTTCAGGTCCCTGTAAAACCTAGATTTTACCATATCAAAAAGAAAAATAAATAAAAAATAATGATAAATATGTGTAATAAATGATACAAATTGATTTAAAACTTACTAAATTTAGAAATATGCTAAAAGGGGAAAACATAAAATAAATTTAATTTATATGTAAATTGAATTTTCAAGAATATAATTAAAAGTATAAAACCAATAGTGTGATGATGCTGTGAATCAAGAACATATCCTTGATTGGATTTGGAAAAGTTTACTAGAATTGGATACGGGTACACTATGATGATGTCCTTAGGGCATGTAGATGTAGAGTAAGTGTTTGGTCTCTATAAATGATATGATATGTTTAAATTTGTTTTTGTGTCATGTTTGACTATGTGGGAGATATTAATTTATTGTGGAATCCACTATGTACCTTATTACTCATCAAAAACCCAAGCTCAGTGACATAATAAGATGAATGCAATCATAGAGTAAAAATGGGTTATTAGTTGTAGTTTTGATTGACCTCAACATGCCATTTTTTGCATGTTTTCTAAACATAAATACTTTAAAGAGGGATCATAATCCATGTAGTTATCCCATGCTTCAGTGGTGTGTGTGATTTTTTTTAAAAAAATGCTTAATAATGTTGTAATACTAGTGTGATTAAATGCTTCAATAATAACATGTGACATTGGAGGTGTATTTAGACTTAGCTCATGATTATTAGTGTTGTTTGGAATCTAAATGTGGAAATATATGTGCTTTTATCTCAATTTAAAGTTAGATGTTCTCATGATTTTCAATCATATGAGCCTCTAGTGAAAAAATGGCTTATAAATATGGCTTTAATAATGACCACTATAGAATTAAATTAGATGGGACTTTTGAAATGTGCAAGATATATTTTTAGTGAATTTCAATTTGAGAAAGTAGTCATTATTTTATGGGGATGCATCTGGAAGAGTCATACATTACCTGGCAAGTGGGATTATCATTAAGTAGAGGACTTGTCTTAAGAGTAAGACAATTAATTTGGAAGTGTGAACTAGTATAGAGATGAGATTAGGCTATTTTAAATGATAAATAAAGTCATTATGTGATCATTATTTGATTTGAGGATTGGGCCATCCACATAAGAGTGAAATAATGATGGTCAAAATACCATGGAATCAGGGATGATCTAAGTGTGCATAAGGAGTGGTCATAAGTACATTGATTGAATAATAAATATTAATTTATGTGTCTATATTCCACCCATTTTAATCTAATAATGAAACAAATCAAAATTACTAGATTAAAATGAAAAGGTTTATAATTAAACATACCTATAAAGAAAAGTCTCAACTGTATAACACATGTTGAACTGTTCTTCATGTAAACCTACAATGAAACATGTATAAATTAGTCCTTACTTGAGATGAAAATATGAAAATTAAATATAATAAACATATAGGTCACAATATCAAGGATAAAATAAATCAAATTGAGTATATGAACAATTATGTTTTATAGTGCAAAACTAGTGACTCTAGACAGTGGGACCCTTGGATATTTTATTCTTCATTAAAATAGTTGTATTGGACTATGCATGACACAATCCTCATTGATAAGATATTATGATTAATAAATCAAGGTATTATTTAATCCATCATTTCATACCCAAAGTAGTAGAGTAAATTAAAATCCTTGTGTGAATTCTAATAGATCATTTTGGTGAAAAATGCATACAAAAGGTGGTCCAACACTATATATGGAATAAAATTAATTTATAGCGAGAAATAACATCTGGTGTATACAACATATATAATAACTTAATTTAAATTCTTGCTGTAAAAATGGTACAAATGTGAGAAAAGAGTTGACCATGTGCCACACACATACCCCCAAAATGTTATCTGGATGCATATGGATTTTTAAACTAAGTAATATTATGTGATTTTATGATCAAAATATATTTGTATAAAAATATGGATCACATGCCACATATTATGCCCCTATTGTAATTAAAAAACTAAGTTAAACCTATTGCAAACTATCATTTAATTGTCTGTGATTGTCAATTCTTTTGTAAATCACTATATTCTACCTACTAGGACAATGTCACATTATTTCAGACATGGCTCGCCTACACCATTATCCAAATGGATCAATTTTTGCATGAAATATATTTATGGATAAAAAATGGATGTGCATTATGATCAAATGCGTAGAAAATTTCTATTCATGTATGTGCAATGTGTTGTTGTATCTTAGTCTCTTAGACAAGCTATTATGTATGCCCTCTCTTTTGAGGTGAGTTATGAAGCCTGCACAACAACTTATCTCAAAAGGAGAGAGTTACATGAAATATGTTATATATAATTTTGAAATCTGAAGTAGTGATGACAATGTTGGAGATCATGGTATAATGTTAATTAATTGAGTAATATATTAACATAAGATGCATGTAGAACCAATCATATAGAGTGTGTTTTCTATATAAATGTTAGCAATGAGAAACACATTGAACAATGATCACATATTGAGCATGTGAAATTAATATTGAAAATTTAAGAGGATATATGATCTCCATCATAGCATCATAAAAGGTTGAAAGATGCATGATATCCATAATATCATAAAAATAGGAGAAAACAAGTAAATAAGTGTCATGGCCTTGTTGCATACATAGAGAGCACACTGAAAACCTCACAAAGCATGAAACAAGTCAAAGGGGACACATAAAAAAGACATGTTCAAATGTCACTCAGATTCATAAAGACACATAATAAGGCTTATATTCACAATTAATGACATCTTAAAATGAACACAATCCAAATAAAATAAATATACACAAGATATGAAGGAAAAAAAAAACATTAAAAGCATGCATACATAATTAAAGTTTATCAAAATTATCACCTTGTAACTTTAGTGTATTTAAAACCTCAATTATCCAATAATATATCAATGTGAAAGTAAGTGATAAATAAATAGATAAATGTAATGTATTGAAGTATGAATATTAAGGAATGCTATAGAATGAAAACATATGTGTAAAAGGGTTCCCCCAATGAATGTTCTAATATATGAAAAAGATGTAGAGATCGTGTGATTGGTTTGAATATGTAAAATAATAGGATGTATTCACTTCGATAGGTCTTATAGAATTAGACAAGAATTCAATGTGTTATCATATGGGTTATAAAATTTTAGTTTATGTAAAATTTATGGGCTTGAGACAATATCCTCACCTACAACTACATCTATAAATGACAACATTTATGTTTTGAAACTCACTCAAGTACAATTGAGAATAATTTTTGATATAAAACTAGATATAGATAAATAATACATAACCTGAATACAAATCAACTAATATAAAATTATTAAACATTACATGCATAAGTCCTGCTTTTTAGAAAATTTTGAATATATATATATATATATATATATATATATAATGAGAAAGAAGATACTAAACAGACTCTTACAATATTCTCACAATAAATGTCTTATATATAGTATATGAAGGATAAACTCTCATGAATGGAAAGCATGATGCCCTTGTGGAGTAATTAGTCTCAACTCAAAATATTAAAATTGATATAAATCTAAAACATAAGTGTCATGGTCATGATGATTCTCTATAGTATATTGTGTATGTTGTTTACAATTATCAACTTTATAACTCTTCAAAACCCATCATATAGTGGATGAAATCTATATCGATGTCCTTTAGGGAACATCCCTATTGTTTTGTAGTACCAACATAGGATGTGCTAGAGTAGAGAGTGGCTCTTTAGAATCTCTAACAAATTTAGAATTAAGTGGTATTTAAAGGATATGTATCCTTTGATAATGCATTATTTTTTGTTGAATGATCTATTAGGATGAATTCTTTTAGGTTATTCTACTACAAACTACTATGTAGGATAATAAAGGTTGTTCAGAGAGAGTATTCATAGGAAATAACATGAATTATGATAAAATCATTAGTGAATATGTATTTAAAACATATAAATCCTATATAAGGAACCATGTGAAACTTTTAAATCTAAGGAAGTCCCAATATCATCCTTAAGACCCCTAGACAGGGTACTACTGTAAACTTGATGGCCACATGCACTAGACCAACCTATAGTGGTAATGTGATCTCACCAATAGAACTATGAATGTGACCATTTAATATTATGCTTATAATTATGATTAAAAATATATTATGATCTATGTATCCAAGATAAGTGTAATAGTGCACATATTCACACTAGAGCCAATATCAACCCTTACACTCTAGATAGGTGGATGATGAATCTAAGCTCAAATGAATAAATATTTTAGATCAAAATAATTGTTGATGATCTCATGCTATAAAAAGTTCATAAGTGGTATAAATGGTACTGAAACATGATATGTAAGAATAATTCCATTTAAAGGATGTTTTTCATTGACAAGAGGATGATAATTGGCTGGTGAAGGATGTGCATTGTATGTATAATTCACCTCTGATTTTTATGTTGTTTGTTGACCCATATGGTTATGAAAAATATCACTAAATTTCATCTTTGTTCTACTCTCCCTTGGTTATTATTGTGTACTTTCATTGGGTACACTCACATCAATGATGTTATCATTTGTCAAGTACTAAATATTATGTTGTAAACTAATGAATCTATTGGTAATATGCCATAGTGATATATAATAGTCATAAAAATCATTCTTATCAAATCATTTTTTAAGAGGCTTAGTCATATCAACATATTTAATAGGAGGGATTGATGCAACGTTACATTTTAATAAGTTTTAAAATACCTTTTAGGGAGATATCAATAAATTGGTAATTATCTCTTTGGAGGAGTTGTTATACAATACATAGAATATGTCACAAAACTGTACTGATTATTACCTTTTAGTCACCCTTGCTTCCATTTGGTCACACCTTCTATGATGGTTTACATAGATTCTTTGCATGAGAAATTGAATTTGGATTAGTTGTATAGTTAAGTTTGTTCATTTCCAACAACTTGACCTCTCCTTGCTTAAATGTATGACACAAATCCATGAATGATAGAAACTTATAAGACATAATAGATTCATGTAGAGGTGGAATAATCCTCTTCTTGAAAACATCTTAAAATTACTCATCTACCATTGGATTCATCATCCTGAATAATGATGAGAAAATTTACATCACCAATTAAATTAATATAATCCAATCAATACTAGAAAATGAGGTTTCCACTTACTTTATTAATTTTATTAATTTAACTAATTGTCAACCTAGGATGTGTATAATTTAATAAATTTTCAGCATTATATGTTTGATAATATTTTTAATTGAAGGTTGATGTGCTTAAAGTTTTCATATAGGGAAACACACTTGAATAATGTAAATACATGAAATAAATTTTCAATAATACAAATCTAGATATATGTTTGAACTCGAATACAAATCTTTGTTTCTGAAAGTTTCTCACATGGAAATGAAATGCATAAATAGAATTAAGTTCTTAAACATAAATCATTCACATACACACTTTAATGAATTTATAAGAAATAAATAATATACAAAACATAAAGAAAATATATAATGGATATGGAAAGAAGACTACTAAATCAGTGCGAGTGGGTCTTGTATTGGTTACATTAGAGACTGACTCCCATCCTTAAGAAAATATTAAATAAAAACAACTATTTATTCATCCAAATGGAATTTCTACCTGTGCATTACAATATGATTTGATCTTGATGACAATAATGAATTCTACATTATCTACCTATCATTCCTTACCCATTAATAGCTTCTACTTACTACTTTTCAACCTACATCTTCTCACTTAAATAGATAATGCAAGGTATTATTAAAGGAAAGAAAAAATTTATATGTTATTACCATAATATATGGTTATAATAATAATCTAAACAACCATACTAAGATAACATATATAATATATGATGTTGTAACAAATAATAAGAAAAAATAAATCAAATTTTGCATTGTTGCAATAACCTTGGATCAAATAAAACTACAAGAAATAAATAGAATGAATTCGTTTCAAGTGATTGTAACATCCTTTCATCCTTTCAAATTATTTTTCATATTTATCCAAGTCAATTAAAAGTGTTTATGATATGAAAATTGGTCTTAACTTGCAAACAATGACATACAACTATTGTGACATTTTGGCATAATAGTTTCTATAGGTTGGAATAATAGATGTTATGGGTTGCTTATGGGAGACATACATTTTTCATGTAGACTTGAAATGAGATAAAAACATAATAATGAAAGTGTACAAATTTTAGAGGGGAATCCAAATATGAAATAAAATTCATCTTTATGATTGTCTTCGATGCCATTTTAGATATTGTTTCCAAACCACTCTATTTTAGTCCTTAAATGCATGCATCCACTTGCTACATGTAGTAAGCAAATTAAATGAATATCTCTCCTTCATATATAATTGCATGAGATAACGTGAAAGAACTATATCTCTAATTATTCACTTTACATTAGTAACACCATAAACATTAAATCCATTAAATCATACTAATTTATATAAATATAATTAGTTTTAACTAAAACAATGTTGATATACATTATTCATATAATATGTGAATATATCAGCATGACGTAGGAAAAAAAGGTATGATTATAAATATAGGAATGAATTTTAGGAAATATTAAGAAGTATAATGAGGGACAAGTATGGTCTTCATCACATAACATTGTCTTTTACTTTAAGACATATTCTATGATAGGCTCATTGGATTCTTGCTTAAGTTAAGTATTCTGAGCAAAGGAAATGTTTTCGTTGATATTGATTGAGAAATGTGCAAGGAAATACTATACCAAAGGATTGAATGCATGAAATTAATGATGTGGTAAGTGTTAAATATATATTAGTATATATTCTTATGTGATTTCACAAAATAACTTGATAAATAATGTATCTTTGGATGCATTGTCCAAACATAATGCATGAAATGATCTTTTATGTTGTTTGGGATCACCTTTTCCATCATACAATGTATTATTAGGTGCCAAAAAAATGGTTTGTAAAGTGTATGTTAAAATATGTTGATCCAATATATTATGAAATAATTTTTTTGAATTAAGTGTCTGATTTCATTTCAAAACACCTTGTTCTAAATGTAACACCTTAGTTTTCATAGATTGATCCTCATGCATAAGGGATTATACATCAATATTAGAATTCATGCTAACCAAAGGTGGTGTCATAAATTATGAAATAGGAATGATCACTTTGATTTACATATCCCTTTAGGTTTAAAACATAATAGATGGTAGTATAAAGGTTTTATCAAATGTATTATAAAAAATTAAGGAACCCACAATATTTGAAGTTTCCTCAAATTTTTCTTGGATTTCATCTCTAACAATGTTTATAAGAACATATTGCATATATTTATTTTTGGAAAGAAACCCTTTTTACTTTTGGTTATTTGTGTCATCAAATCAATTATGGGATTCTACCATTTGGGAATGCTTAATTCAATAATATCTTGAGCTTATACATTTTTAAAGATAAGTAAAAGAACATTTTTTATATTGCTTAAAATATGATATTGAAACTTGGAATATTTTTGAACAAGTTATTAAATAATTTACCAAATCTAAAAACCATTAAAAAAACATTTGGAACAACAACAAGAGGAAAATAAACCATATCAATAAGAATTGTTACAGTTTTAAATAATCAAATCAATAAATGGGTTTACCAATATGTTATATATAATTTGGGAATTAAGAGAGTTTTAATCCTAATCAGATAAATTATTGTGTATAAGCATAATGCTACACATATGAAATAAATGACACAAATTGATATGAAATTTACTAAATTTAGAAAAATGCTAAAATGGGAAAACATCTAAGAAATTAAACATGCTATAAATTACACATGCAAGACTATAAGTAAAACTATGAAACTAAATGTTTGACTATGTGATGACATTGTAAATGGGGAACATTGATTCACTTGGATCTAAGACAAGGTGAATATAAATGGATATGGATGGAATGTATTGATGTTCTTAGGTTATGCTAGTGCTCAGTCATAGTGATCTCTTTATTACTAATACAACAAGTTTTCTTATGCCTATACATCCTATTTGACTATGTACATTATTATTAATGAAAAACCCTAGTTTGATGAAATGAAAATATTAACAAAATCATAGAATAAAAATGAGACAGTGGTTGAATTTATGATGAACCTCAATATACCTTATTTTAAGTTCTACCTACATACCAACACTCCTTAGAGGGATCAAAATCCATGTAGTTGTCCCATGCTATGGTGGTGTATGTGAAAGACTAGTGGAATGCTAAGTAGTTATGAAATTTGTGTCTAATTAAGTGATTCAACAATAACCTATGACCTTGAAGGTGTATTCCTACTTAGGTCAGGGATACTAGGGTTATTTTGACTCTAATTTATTAAAAATAGGTTCTTTCCTCGCTTTGTGCAGTTAGATATTATGGTGTTTTTCAATCATACAAGCCTCTACTATAGAGTTTATCTCTCTAGTGACCCTCATGTCCTTCATAATTTATAAATATTGGTTATCCTTCTCCAAAATATGTACTAATAGAGCATCTATTTAATTATTCCATGTAAGAGAATAATCTCTTTTATTAATCACATAGTTTCATGTCCATGCTACATCTTGACTAGTCATTAAGTTCAACTAATTAAAAGCACTACTCATATAAAAATAGATTAAAAAGGTAAGTATATTTTCATACTACTTCATTTGGTCCTAAACTTAAGCACCTTTACTTTATCTAACTAGAATACTATTATATAAACCTAAATATTGAAAAAAAATTATACAGTTGAGTAGTTGCGCTTTGTGCATTGTCTACAATTTCATGAAGGGTGTGTATGATTTGGTTATACAGTAATCTATATTGTGCCTCCTCCTTAATGTTTTAAATTTATTTCATTTATTACCTAGTAGAATATACAAAACTATATAAATATTTAGTATATTTATTTGTATCAACAAGATTTCTTTTAGCTTTCTTGGCTAAGAGAAATAGATTTTCTCTCTACTAAATTTATATTTCCTCTTTTGTATCCACATTTATAGCCTTTTTATTCCTCACCCTTTATATAATACCACTTCATATTTGGTAGAGAATGTGGGTAATTTAGTAACTACTAAACTATGCCTCTCATCTTGCATTCCTTGCATCTCACTAACTGATTCTAGAATAATGCATTCCCCTTATTCTACTAAGGGACTCAAGTATTATAAGGAAGAGGATGAAGGTGTCATAATATTAGTTATATCGGAGGGAATAAATGTGTAAATTGATAATGGAGAATTTATTTGAATAGGTAATTGTAATAGGCAATATGCAATCCTCTACCATAGTGAGGGCTCCAACTATGGATTAAATTCAACTATGAATTTGGCCAAGTTAGGATTATTTTCAACTAAAAATGTGTCTGACTATATAATATATATTTTTGGCATAAATATTTATAACTAAGATGAAGGTTTCCCCAAGACTAGTGGCATTTTGGGATAAAAACTAGAAACATATAACAAGTCTTCAAATGAACCACCTTCTTAGGAGTGCTTATTTGGGTAGATACTGAAAGAATAGATGAATCAAATGAACTAGATGTTTTTTAAGTACCTATAAATTAAATGGAATAAACTATGTCACTTATGTTTTCACTTTGATCCATTGTGAGGATTCCCAGGTCCAAGGCACCAACTAGTATTTATTCTTCCTATAGACTTCCCAAGCTTAGAGACTTGGACTTTTCCATATTGGCCTCCTCATCTTCCTCACCAATATTTTCCTCATCACTCACCTTCTATTATTCATCTATCATAATTTATGTATTCTCTTCCTCGTTCATGGCATAGTCTACCAAGGATATCATCACACTAATACTTCAAGTTTATCTTTAAATAACATCATATTTACATGCACTACTTTAAATTTGTATTATGTATTATATATCCTAGTTAGGAATTTGAGTAATAAATCCATTTATTCATGATTTAAACTAGTTCATGTAGGGTAATATTGGTATAAATCTTCTTCATGTCCTCAACAATGTTGTGCTATAGAGTTTATCTCTCCAGTGACCCTAATGTCCTTATTAAAATAAAATAAATACACACAAGATATGAAGGAAAGAAAAAAACATGAAAAGAATGAATACACAATTAAAGTTTATCAAAATTAACACATTGTAAATCTAGTGTATTCAACACCTCAATTATATAATAATCAATCAATGTGAACGTAAGTGATAAATAAATAGATAAATGTAATGTATTGAAGTATGAACAATAAGGAATGCTATAGAAAAAAAACATAGGTGTAAAAGGTTTCCCACAATGAATGTTCTAATATATACACAAGATGTAAAGAGCCTATGATTGGTTTGACTATGTAAAATAATAGGATGTATTCACTTCAACAAGTCTTATAGAATTAGACAATAATACAATGTGTTACTATATAGGTCAAAGGATTTTAGTCTATGTAAAATGTATGGGCTTGAGACAATATCCCCACCTACAAGTGCATCTATAAATGACAACATTTATTTTTTGAAACTCACTCAAGTACAATTGAGAATAATTTTTGATATAAAACTAGATATAGATAAATATTGCATATCTTGAATACAAATCAACTTATCTAAAATAATTAAACATTACATGCATAGGTCCTACTTTTTATAAAATTTTGAATACACACACACACACACACACACACACACACACACACACACACACACACACACACACACACACACACACACACACACACACACACACACACACACACACAATGATAAGGAATATGCTAAATAATGACTCTTATAATATTCTCATAGTAAATATGTCTTGTATCTACTATATCAGGATAAACTCTCATGAATGGAATGTATGATGTTCTTGTGGAGTAACTAGTCTCAACTCAAAATATTAAAATTGATCTAAATATAAAACATAAGTGTCATGGTAATGATAATTCTCTATAGTATATTATGTATGTTGTTTATAATGATCAAATTTATAACTCCTCAAAACCCATCATGGAGTGGATGAACTCTATATTGGTGTCCTTTATGGAACATCCCTATTATTTTGTAGTACCAACATAGGTTGTGATAGAGTAGAGAGTGGCTCTCTAGAATCTCTAACAAATATACAATTAAGTGGTATTTAAAGGATATGTATCCTTGGAGAGTGTATCACTTGTTGTTGAATTCTCTATTAGGATTAATGATTTTATGTTGTTTTACTACAAACTGCTATGTGGGAAAAATAAAGTTTATAGAGAGGGTATTTATATGTATTTAAAACATATAAATAGTATATAAGTAACTATTTCAAACTTTTAAATCCAAGGAAGTCCCAATATCATACCTAAAACCCATACATAGGGTACTTCTATAAACTTGATGGCCACATAAACTGGACCAACCTATAGTGGTAATGTGATCTCACCAATAGAACTATGAATATGACCATTGAATCTTATGATTATAATTATGGTTATAAATGTATTATGATATGTCGATAAAAGATAAGTGTAATAGTGCACATATTCATAATGGAACCAATGTCTATCATTACAGTATAGATAGGTGGATGATGAATGTATGCAAAAATGAACAAAGATTTTAGATCAAAATCATTATCAATGATCTCATGATATGAAAAATTCATAAGTAGTATAAATGGTATCGAAACATGATATGTAAAAATAATTCCATTCAAATGATGTTTTTCATTGATAATAGGATGATAATTATCTAGTGAAGGATGTGCATCGTATGTATAATGCACCTCTAATTTTTATGTTATTTCTTAACCCATATGGTTATGAAAAAAACCACTAAATATATTCATTTTTATACTCTAAATTGGTTAATATTATGTACTTTCATTGGGTACACTCACATCAATGATGTTATCATTTGTCAAGTCCTAAATATTATGTTGTAAACTAATGCACCTATTGGTAATATGCCATAGTGCTCTATTATAGTCACAAAAATCATTCTAATCAAATCATTTTGTAAGAGTCTTAGTAATATAAACATATTTAATAGGATGGATTGATATAGTGTTATATTCCAATAAATTTTAAAATACCTTGTAGGGAGCTACCAATAAATTGGTAATTATCTCTTTGGATGAGCTAATAATACAATACATAGTGAAGGTCATGAAACTACATTGATTATTACCTTTTAATCACCCTTACTTCCATTCGGTCACACCTTGTATGATGGTTTACTTAGATTATTTGTATGATAAATAGAATTTGGATTCATTGAATAGGTAAGATTGTTCATTTCCAAAACATGACCTCTCTTTGCTTAAATGTATGACAAAAATGAATGAACGATAGAAACTTCTAACACATAATAGATTCATGTAGAGGTGGAATAATCATCTACTTTAAAATGTTTTAAAATTACTCATCTACCATAAGATTCATCATCCTAAACAATGATGAGAAAATTTACATCACCAATTAAATTAATCCAATCCAATCACTATACTACAACACCACCAATCAATAATAGAAAATGATTTTGCCACTACTTTATTAATTTTGATATTTTAACTAATTGTCAACCCAAGGTGTCTATAATTTAATAAATATTCATCATTATATGTGAGATAATATTTTCAATTAAAGGTTGATGTGCTTAAGGTTTTCATATAGGGAAACACACTTGAATAATGTTAATTACATGAAATAAATTTTCAATAATACAAATCTAGATATATGTTGGAACTATAATACAATTCTTGATTTTTGGAAGTTTCTCACATGGAAATGAAATGCATATATAGAATTAAGTTGGTAAACATAAATAATGCACATAAACACTTTAATTAATTTACAAGAAATAAATAATACATAAAACATAAAGAATCTATCTAATTGATAGGGAAAGAAGACTACTAAATCCATGCAAGTTGGCCCTGTATTGGTTAGATTAGAGCTTGAGTCCCATCGTTACTTATGAAAATATTAAATCAAAACAACTATTTATTCATCCAAATAGAATTTCTACCTAGGCATTCAAATATGATTTGATATTGATGACCATAATGAATTATATATTACCTACCTACTCATTCCTTACCCATTAATAGCTTCTACTTACTAATTTTCAACCTACATCTTGTCACTTAAATTGAGAAGGCAAGGTATTATTAGAGGATATAAAAATTTAGATTTTATTAAAATAATATATGGTTATAATAATAATATAAAAAACCATACTAAGATAACATATATAATATATGATGTTGCAACAAATGATTAAAAAAGCAAATCATTTTTTCCATTGTTGTAATAACCTTGGATTAAATAAAAATGTAAGAAACATATAGAATAAATTAGTTTCAAGTGATTGTAACATCCTATCATCATTTCAAATTATTTTTCACCTTTATCGAAGTCAATTAAAATTATTTATGATATGAAAATTGGTCATAACTCTCAAACAATGGCATACACCTATTGTTATAATTTGGCATAATAGTGTCTATAGATTGGAATAATAGATGATATGGGTTGCTTATGGGAGCCATAAATTTTGTGTGTAGACTTGAAATGTGATAAAAACGTAATAATTAAAGTGTAAAATTTTTAGAGGGGAATCCAAATATGAAATAACATTCATCATTATGAATGTCTTTGATGTCATTTTAGCTATTGTTTTCAAACCAATCTATTTAGTTCATTAAATGCATGTATCCAATTTATACAAGTAGGAAACAAGTTAAATAGATATCTCTCCTTCATATCTGAGGGCATAAGATAATTTAAAATAACTATATTTCTAATTATTCACCTTAAATTAGTAACATCATAAACATTAAAACCATAAATCATAATAATTTATATAAATATAATTATTTTTAACCAAAACAATGTTCATATACATTATTCATATAATATGTGAATATATTAGCATGATGTAGGCAAAAAAGGTGTGGATAGAAATATAGAAATGAATTTTAGGAAATATTGAAAAGTATAATGAGGGACAAGTATGGCCTTCATCACATAACATTGTATTATACTTTAAGACATATTCTATGATAGACTCATTGGATTCTTGCTTAAGTTAAGCATTCTGAGCAAATGAAATATTTTCACTAATATTTATTGAGAAATGTGCAAGGAAATAATCTACTAAAAGAATGAATACATGAAATGAATGATGTGATAAATATTAAAACCATCTTAGTGTGTATTCTTGTGTGATTCCATGAAATAACTTGATAAATAATTTATTTTTGGATGCATAGTTAGAACATGATGCATGAAATGACATTTTATGTCATTTGCGATCGCGTTTTCCATTATTCAACATAGGTGCCAAAAAACTGGTTTGTAAAGGATATGTTAAGATATGTTGATCCAATATATTATGAAACATTGTTTATGAATTAAGTGTCTGATTTCATTTCAAAACACCTTGTTCCAAATGTAACACCTTAGTTTTCATAGATTGATCCTCATGCATAAGGGATTGTACATCAATATTAGAATGTATGCTAACCAAAGGTGGTGTCATAAATTAATAAGTAGGAATGATAAATTTAATGTACATATCTCCTTAGGTTTAAAAAATAGTAGATGGTAGTATAAAGGTTATATCAAATGTATTATATAAAATTAAGGAACCCACAACATTTAAAGTTTCCTTATATTTTTCTTGGATTTCATCTCTAACAATCTTTATAAAAACAAATTACATATATTTATTTTTGGAAAGAAACCCTTTTTACTTTTATTTATTTATGTCATCAAATAAGTTATGGGATTCTACCACTTGGGAATTATTAATTCAATAATCTCTTGAGCTTATTAATTTTGAAAGATAAATATAAAAACATTTCTTAGATTGCTTAAAATATGATATTGAAACTTGGAATATTTTTAAACAAGTTATTAAAGAATTTACCAAATCTAAAAACCATAAAACAAATATTAGGAAAAACAACAAGAGGAAAATAAACCATATAAATAATAATTTTTATAGTTTGAGATATTCAATCAATAAAGGGGTTCACCAATATGTTCTATAAAATTTTAAAATTAAGAGAGTTTTAATCCTAATCAGACAAATTGTTTTGTATAATCATAATGCTAGACATATCCAATAAATGATACTAACTAATGTCAAAATTTACTTAATTTATAAATATGATAAAAGGGGAAAACAT
>JARHVA010000330.1:5747500-5772500 GCA_037957365.1 Torreya grandis
GGCATTATTTATTGATACAATGTGTTTTGGGATTCAAATAGGGATGTAATTTTGGCCCATGTGATCCCTATGAAACTAATTTTTATAACAAGATGTGATTTGTTGCTCGATTGGCCCTAATGTCATCACAAAATGAACCACCTAATTGATTATCTCAATCATATAGAAAATTAGGTATAATTTGCCCCCCCCCCAACCCCCCCTTGAAACTAATTGTATGATGTGATTTAGGGCTCAATTTGCCCTAATTTCATCACATATTGAGCCAATAAGTCAATTAGTGAAACTAGTGATGTGATATGGGCCATATTGAGCCCCATTAACCTAATTATGACTATGTAAGATGTTATTTTGAGCTCGATCAACCCTAATATCATTAAAAAATTAAATACAAAGTCAATTTTTCAATCAGAAAGGTAATTGTGGTCCATTTAAGCCCCTTGAACCTAATTTTGACTATATGATGTGATTTGGAGTTCAATTAACCCTAATCTTACCTCAAAATGAACTAAACTATTGATTGGTTCAATCATAAAGGTAATATAAATATCATGTTTTTTTGTAAATGGGTAGGGTCAACAACTATGTTCACAAAATTTCTCTCCAAACCTCACATCACGGTCCTCTATAAGACACCACTCATTGAAATATTATAGATATAAGGTTAATTCCAATTTGAAATTAGGTATAATGTGACCACTATATGCACCAAATATAGAACAAGGTTGAACCTGTACTATGGAAGCAATGTCTGAAAATGAAATGGGTTGATAGTGTTGATCTATTTATTTTATAAAACACATAAAACATAGAACTAGGTCGGTAATTTTGATCCAGTTGACTATGCAAGAGTAGTTTTGAAGACTGAAAGCTATGAAATGAAGGAGAAAAAGAAATAAATAGAGAAGTATAAAGGAAAGTTGGTGGATCATAGATGTAATGAAGAAGTTTTTTGGTTTATAACCTATAAGTATGCTTGATAGACCTATAAAATGCATCAATAATATCATTGAAGATGTACATGAGCCTACTCAAAAGTGATAAAACTATAAGGGGTAGACTAGATCAACCTAGTAGGCTAAACTAGGTGTCTAAAAATCTAGAAACATGTATTGACTTGATTGGGTTGATCTAGTTGTATGTTCTTTCAACCTACATATAAAGACAAAAAAAGTTGGGTTGACATAATCAATCTAGAATGTCAAAATATATGATAAAAATAAATGAAATAAATGAAGGTAAAATTGAACAAATCCTACAAGGGTTAGTTCATATCAGGTTCACTAGAATGTATGCAATCAAAAATGCATCATGTCTATTTATTAATCCTAGATTGGATAAGATAGATCACCCCTACACTTCCAATTGGAAATACACTTGTTAACTAGGAGCATGACCAAATGGGGATCCACTAGACCTGATAAGGGGATCACTTGTAGAAATTGTCACAACAATCATGCTAGGGAGGGTTCCAAAGTCCACAGTCTAACACAATCTCACAATAACCCTAATGGAGTACTAAGGTTTAAAATTTTCACTCTATTCTAATAGCAAGAAATTAAAATCTAATCTAGTGCACACTAAAACTTGTGGCAGAAAGTGGGGGTTAGAAACAATAAAACATACATGTATATGGAACTTCAATTAAAGTAAATATGAGTAACAACCTAATACATAAAATATGAAAGATATTATTATTCACGCCAACACTTATGCTAATTCTATCTACTAAAAGAGAGGAGAACAAAGTTAGAATATACTTACCTGAATGTGATCCTATCAAGACTAAATCTCTTTCTTTGCCAAAGGGGATTCATAAGAGGCTGTTTTGGTTTGTAAGGATCACTAAGAAAAGCCAAAACATCCAAGACTTATCCATAAGAATAGAATCTCCAAAGTAAGAAACATAAGCTAAGTCTCCTCAAGTAGAATTATGGAAGAGCATATTGTGAAGAAGTGTGAGTGAATAATAACTCTTAATTGCACATATCAATAATGACCAAAATGATATTTTATATATAGGTGGATCTTACCCTAAATCCTTTCAGATGTCATTTGTATGGGATCAACCTAGTGTGTTTTTTAGGACATTTTACCATGTTTTAGATAGGTCAGTAAAAGGGCTAACAATCTAAGAAAGTAAAGAATACCCCTAAACTATACTAGGTTGACCCAGTCAACCCAGTACAACCTACAGTCCAAAAGAAGTTTAAGGAAAGAAAAGGAGGAATGAAATAAAAAATGCTTGAGGAATACTTAAATGAGGATAAGTAGCTTAGGGAATGGTTTTAGAATCTGGTTGGATTCGTAATAATGTGGAAAAAGGGACAAAAATCTTTTGAAGCACCAAAGGTTTACCCACCTCTTTCCTAATGTACCCCTTAGGGCATGTAGTTAAAGAGATTGAGTATTGATAGGTTCTTAAAATATTTAAAGCATCAATAATAAAAAAAAGTTTGAAAATAATATGTGTATATATTGGCTATGTAGGCAATGCATACTAATATAAGGGTCTTTGGGGTCAACTCGACACTGTGTGCACACTAACCCATTTTCCCCCAAGGTCACTATGATGATGAATAAGTAATACTTTGAAAAATTATGAGGATCCATAGTCCATAAAATATATTTGAATACACTAGAGCAAGGTGAATTCATACCCAAAATCATCCAGGTGGTCACATACTCTTCTATCAGGTATTTTGTACAATAAATTTGTGTCAAGTTCAAATAGTATAAACAAAGCAACCTTGATAGGATGGAATTGGTGTCAAAATATCCAAAAGCATCCAAAACAAAATTTGATGACTATTCTAAAACTATCTTCTAGTCTAATTTATTCTTGTTCCAAATCGAGAACTACATTATCACCAAAGCAAGTTAAGTAAATAGCTTATTTGTAATTTATATGTCTATCATAGTCATACTTACTAGTTTTATCATAACTTAGCATAATAAATCAAATGTATGTTTATATCTTATCTTAGTACCTAATTGGCCCATTTTATATTTAATTATCACCCTTGTGCTTATTCATTTTTATATATCCCTTTAATGAGTTATCTAGGTAACCTCAACCTATAAAACAAAATATTTTAGGTTTAAACATATGGTGAACCCAATTTGTATGAATCCAAACATTTATAATTCTTATGATTTTGAGTCATCTAGGTTTTTAGAATGCTATACTTTTTAATTCGCTACATATATTACTTTACGTACAACCTAGGCATAACTAGAGATTGGGAGGTGTGACTATTGAACATATTGAGATTCCTCTACCACCATCTAAGATGTCTCAAACCAATGAGGGATATCATACTATGGATCATGATGATATCCATGTTAAGAATGAAAAACACACTAATAAGTTTCTCATATAAGAAGATTCTAATAATGAAAACTGTGAAAAAAAATTAAAATGAGTAAATAAAACATGATCAAGTACAAGTAATTATATTGTTTTACAAGTGTATTCATAAAAGTCCTAAATATATTGATTAGATCCTCAAAACTATACTGGAAACAAAATGTTCAAGAGGTATTATTGAAAGACCCTTCCCATTATACACATTAAAACATAATACATCTAGTGGGGGCATGCATTATGTGTTTAAAACTTTCTTTCTTAAAACTACCATTGCTATATATAAAATGTAATTAAAAAATAATTCAACTTAAATTCAAAGCTCAATTTCTATTATCACTGAAACCATTTTTACTTCCCCTTTTGTGACTACTCAACTAGCTATTCTAAATCCCATTGGATCTATAGTTCAAACACTTATTGAAGTTATAAAGACCTTGGAGGAGGAAGTTAGAAATACTAAACAAAACACATTGAATTCTCCTCAAGATCTTGATTCTCAAGATGTGTTGCATAACCCTTTTGCACTTGAGATATATTTGCATTTTTTTCTAACTGGGTTGTTTGTACACAAGTTCACATTTTTTATGGAAATGGTGATCCTAAATAGCATCTTTGATCATTTTATGTGGCATGTCCTAACTAGGGCTCGAATGATAAATGAATGATAAACTTTTGATCAAATTATTTCCAAGAATCCTCAAGAATAATGATTTGAGGTGGTTTTATTACCTACCTCTCCAATGTAAGAAATATTTCAAACCTATTCTAGATTAGTCTTTAGCACATTTTTCCATTCATATTTTAGAAAAGGTCTCCTATGCTAAAATTTACAAAATCAAATAAGGAATAAATGAACCTATCAATGAGTATGTCTTGAGATATAATCCAATGCTAAATAAAATTACCAATCTTGTGGTAGATAAGGAGTTGCAAGACATATTCAGTCAAAGTTTACTTTCTCCTTTCATGAGTCCATTGTTTTAATAAGTTCAAATATTTTGATGACTCAAGCCATGTTATATGGGACCATGAAATGAATATTATTTAATCAAATAATATCAAGTATGTAGAAAACACACCAGCTACATATACATATAGTACCAAATTTAAAATCAAAACAAGTTATAAGGTTAAATATCTTGAGTCTAAAAATGAAACAACCACCATGGTTATCCTAATTTCATAGTAGCCTAACCAACTTACCTTATCCAATGAACCAAAAAGACAATTTATACATTTACTCGAGTCCTCAGCTTCATTACTCATAAAGTTAATAGAGCATCAATATATATCTCTCCCTCATCCTATAGAGGTTGATATGATTAGAAATATACCTAAAGAATATGATGTGAATGATTATTTTAATTATCATTAGGGACTAGGAAATTATGTGAACATTTTTTTTTACCTTGAAACATAAGATTAAATATCTTTTTGATGATCAATGATTACATTTTCTGCTCATCCCAAGGATTTAGGTTCACAACCTTGTGATCACTAGAAACATAAAATATTTAACAATCCTTTACAATACCATTTTAGAAAGCAATCATAAGTAAAAATGGAATATAATACACATCCTACTCCATCACATTATGAGCATGCATTAAAGGAGATTATTGGTACTTATATGTGAAATATACCTCTTATGTTTCAAATACCCCTTACTTATTTAGATGAAATTGATATTAAGTATGATGAATCCAATATTAATTATTTATTTATTTGAGAATACCTTGATAAACACCCTATACACAATGTTATGATTAATAATTGTGTAAGAGAGAATGTTTTCACCATGAAATTACTTATGCAGTTTGATTATAATCATAATGATTTACATCCTTATACTATATTAGTTAGATGATTCGATAGGACATCCCAAAATGTTCTTAGTGAGATTGACCTACCTTTACATGTTGGTCTTACATATGTGGTTATTACATTTTTAGCTATACCTTCCATGGTCATCTTAGATATGCTATTGGGAAGACCTTTGATCCATATAATTCAAGTAGTACCTTCTATAGTGCATGTGTATGTTAAATACATTCATGCCAATCAAGTAATTACAATTTTCAAAATTAAATATGAACATCGCTTTTAAAAATAAAAAATAATAACTAGACAACTAACTATCAAACGTACTAAGTTCAATCCATCATAAAAGATCAAGAAATAAGAAATTCCCTTTAGTATGTGGCCAATACTTGAGCTAAAATGATGTCAGAAGCATATAGTAGATTCAATGGAATGCTCATCTACTATTCACCATGTATATATATCTAAAGGACCTACACATGTTCCTATTACTACTATTACAAAGAAAACATAGAGCACTCAATGATGGGTTCCATAAACCACTACACCTATTACTCATACTATTTATCCAAGACCATAAAGTCTTAATATCCATACACTAAGCATCATAGTTACTATAGTGATAGATATTGCACCTATGCATAGTCCTCAGAAGCATCACTAGATTATTATACTAGGTTTACAATGGGGAGATATCTTTGATCACGATTTATATGTGATCATAGGATAGGATTTCCATTTCATATTAAAAAATACCAAAAAAATTAAAATAAAACTAAAAAATACATGAATATTTTTGGTAGCTACATGCTCTATTGTCTACTTGGCATCTATTTTCTAGTTCCATGTTTATGGATGAAATATCAGCTACTTCTAAATACATGCATATCATAATTCTACTTGCATGTGATTTAGACAAACATATATATATATATATATATATATATATATATGTATATATATATATATATATGTATATATATATATATATATATGTATATATATGTATGTATACATATATATATGTATGTATGTATATATATGTATGTATGTATGTATATATATATATGTATGTATGTATGTATGTATGTATGTATGTATATATATATGTATGTATGTATGTATGTATGTATGTATGTATATATATATATGTATATATATATATATATATATATATATATATATATATATATATATATATATGTATGTATGTATGTATGTATGTATGTATGTATGTATGTATGTATGTATGTATGTATATATATATGTATGTATATACATACATATATATATATATATATATGTACATACATATGTGTGTGTGTATGTATATATATATATATATATATATATATATATATATATATATATATATATATACATACACACACACATATGTATGTACATATATATATATATATATATATATATATATATATATATATATATATATATATATATATATATATATATATATATATATATATATATGTTGGGCCTTCCATCTACTCATGTCATATGGACATTTTTTCCACCTCTATGATAATGATACAAGTTATATGGTTTTATGATCACCCTTAATTATCATGGTTGAGCTTATATGTAATTACAAATGTGTTTATCCATGATTATATATTATATAGAATATTTTGTATGTTATGCACTTGATGTTTTTTTATAACATATTTGATCCATGGGCTACTATGACATCTTTTAGTTGGTTGCTTATGCTTTCCTTTATGCACTTCCTTGAGTGTCTTACCTTGCTATTGTATTTATTATCTAAGAATTTTAATATGCTCCTTTATTTTTATCCCCTATGACTATGTGTGAATTCTCTAACTTTTGAATATGACATTGTTTATTGTATGTAAATTTGAATATATCATCCTTGATTTTGTGAACATTAAACTAAGTCATGTTCCTTCGATTGTGCAACATTTGAACATGCCCCTTGTTTTTTTATCTCTTTAGACTATTGTATGTTGATTTAATTTTGAGTTCTCTTGTGTGTTCTTGATTTTCTATTGAGATTATACTATTAATCTCTATATGTTGTCATGATCTTTATAATGAATCTTAGGCCTTCATGTGATCACATTATTCTATGTGCTTCAATGATACATTTACCTAGACATGTTCTTCTATATGTTGCATGGTTACATTCATAGATTACTCAATTATAATATCCTTTTGAGGTGAGATAACTAACATTTTCTATTCTTACCTCACCTCAAAAGGCTACAGGGACATATAAGTGCATACATGTCATAGAAACATGTTCTTCACATTTGACATAATTTTTAGATTTTGTGTGTGCATGCTTTGGAATCATGTTATCCACACTTATTTGGTATTTATTACTTATATAAATTTTCACATTCAATGGGTGCATGTCATATGGGTATGAATTTCATACATTCATAGTTTTTAGATTCAGTGGGGGCATGTTTTTAAAGCATGTTATCCACACTTACTGAGTATTCAACATCTATAGATTATAGTGGGGGCATGTTTTTGGAAACATGTTCTCCACATTGGAAATTGTTTCAATTTTCATATTTTTTCATATATACTATGGGAATGCTTTCAAATCATGATCTCCACTCTTACATAGTTTCAAAATTGGCCAAAACACATAGTTATATGATTCAAGTTTAAAGAACTATGGAATAATTCCATACATTGGTACCATTGCTATACATAATTTCAACATGAGACATATCTAAGGTGAATATTCTATGTAATGTGAATCTAGTATTATAAAATCCAAACCAAATTTTTATTTCAAAACTCTTCTATGGACTATTAACATACCATGGGATTTTACATACTGATACTCAGGGTGGAGTTATATGAAATATATTGAGCTAATCTAATACAATAGTTGGTTGAATTTTGGTATGGTTGAGGTGATTAAATAAATTAATTTTTCCAAGTTTCTAGGTCAAAATTTATTTCATCATTCAGCTTTACAAAGTTATATGTATCATTGTGCTACATAGTTGAGCTAATCCCAACTTCTTGGTGGTAACTCACCTTTTCACCAAGGTTGGGGGCATGTGACTTGAAATCTCTCTCTCTCTCTCTCTCTCTCTCTCTCTCTCTCTCTCTCTCTCTCTCTCTCTCTCTCTCTCTCTCTCTCTCTCTCTCTCTCTCTCTCTCTCTCTCTACTTAGATGTATGTGATTTCTATATTTATATATAAGTCCTAATATGAACTTTAGATATTTACAATGATACATATTTTTAAAAAAACTTTTCATTATGCAAGGTAGTTACATCGACACACATGTGTACTCCTAAACCTTGCTCTTTCAATCTTTTAATAATTTCAATTCTAGATTATATCCACTAATTATACACTATAACATGTTATGGGTTTTAGTCCAATTACAAGTAAAACACTCAAATTAGGCTCATGTAAATACAAGGTGTGTTATATGCACCCAATTATGCATGAAATTCCTTTAAATTAAAATTTTCATTACATGATTAAAGGGATAGGGAATGTAGACACTATTTTTGAATTATATAACATTGTAGTCTTGTACACATGGAAAATTTAGACCTTTTTTATTCCTCTCAGTTCTAAACCTTTCCCACTTTTAAAAGTCTTGCATGCACTCTATCTTGTGCTCATTGGCCCATCTCTTAGTCTCACCATTCTTTTGTTCATAACCCAAGCCTTTTATCTTTCCCAAAATGCTTAAAACCTAATTATCTTCCATTTTTGCAAGTTTTAAATCTATAACTATTTTTCTACTCCCCAAACACTAATGTCTAGGATAGACTCTAGTGTTGACTATAGTATCCTAACGTGACGCAAGTGTTTGGTTCCTTAAAGTCATCCAATTTAAAATTAAATGTATCCTAATGGTTAGCCTAAGTGCTTAAAAAATGAGTTACTTATCCAAATGGATTGATTAAATACAAGATCAAATTTCATTAATTCCTTACCTATAAAAACATATAAGTCATACCTAAGAACATTCAAATGAGAAAAATAACTTACATATCACTATATTATCATTTAATCTACAAAATAATTCAAATATCAATATTATTAAATGATAATATAGTGATATGATTACCAATATTTTATATTTGTTTGGGTTTCTTGAATGGGTTTTAACAAAATAAATGACAATTTTACAATTAATTTGTAGATTTTTTTATTATTAAATACAAGAAAAAGTAGGAAATTGTGGCAAAAAATTAGAAATATTTTACCCTAGGGTTTCTAGGGTTTTTATGTGAAAATTCAAAGTAAGTTAGGTCAACCAAATATTTTATTATTTCTCAGAACAATTGAGTTTTATTCTTAATTAATAAGTAAGTCTAGATTAAAGTAAATTAGTAAATAATGTGAAATAATTAAGCCACTAATTTATGTAAACAAATTGTATTTTTGCCTTTTCTAAAAATACTATTAAATGAGAGAAAATATGACTTAGCTTATTTTGAGCTATCTAGTTTGAGACAAGGCATACAAATTTAGGTATAAGACTAGGACATCATCAAAAATATATTCCTAATCTTTATTTTTTGATTGGATAAGAGCACCAAAATTGGTACACCCTATTGTTTATCACTATAGTCCTTTTCTAGCACTATTTTCTAGGTGATCTAAGTTTTCTAGGTTTTACTCAGTAGGTTTGTGTTACCCTATTAGTGAAATATTTCAGCCTGGAAGTCTATGTAGCTCATTGTGTGTCTATTTTAATATTCAAAAGTCCTAGGAGCTCTTCCTGCTTGAAATTGAATGGCAACTTGGGAAAGAGAGAAAAGGGGTTAGTGTGTAAAGGATACACTAGACCCACTTCACAACCCATGTGCGGGCATGCTGCCTACATTCCAATAATCTAAGGAGGGATCAATCTAATGTAGTTCTCCCATTGAAGTGATTGGTGTAAGTGTGTATGAAAATTCAATGAGATGAAAAAATGGGTGTACTTCAAATGGCTAGGGATTGGTGTAAGGGTTTGAATAAGCTTGGAATAACATTAAAAGGCTATATGTAGAGAATAGGAAAAAGTGCTCGAGTATACTTTCTTTTAGTCTTGCTTCCCTCCTATAAATGAGTACCAACCCTTCTAAATGGAATTTGAATGACCTTTTATATGGAACCTAATGATCATGTGTTAAATTAATTTGCATTAGGATAACATGATTTACGATAAGGATTCGATAAAATATGACCATTTGAGCCAACTTTACACTTGAACAATAGCACCAAAAATAAGATACCCTAGGTTTTAGCACTTTTGTCTAAGTTGGGCACTTTTACCTAGAGGGAATGAGACCTAGGGCTAAGGATCTAGGACTGAAAGAGCTACCTAGGTCTATAAGGGTTATGTTTAGAAGGTTGCAAATGACTAGGAATTAGTGAAAGAAAAGCCTAAAAGGATTGTACAAGCAAGTAGAAGGACCTATGAATTAGGTGTCTTTAGCTACACATAAGTATAGCTACACATGAGTAACCCAATTTTGAATTTTATATTATTACATTTTCCCCCAATTTATTCTAGTGATGTAGTAAAGTGAAATACTAGGATAAAAGAAAGTAGTAAGCAAACCTAAACTTACCTATAAGGGATAAGTTTAAGAAGCTATGTGGTGTTGGATGACTATAGAGAGAGCACACTGTGAAGTGTGAATCTAAAATGAGAAACATAGAGTAGATCAGTTCTTACTAGATACACTATATCTAAAATAAGAACATACAAGAGCTAAGTAAGATGAAAAGGAAGATAAAGGAATAAATATATCTCACTAGGTATGTGAACTAATACAAAACTTGTTGTGATGCCATATTGTGCTGGATGATTTTGGGTATGTGTTGAATCAAGAGTAATATCAAGAATGGAGTTGAATGCTCAATTCCCTAGAAGGTGGCTCAAGAATACAAAGTCTATCCCTTTATCTCCATCATCACCAACTAAGTGAAGTTATGGAATCATGTGTGTGTTAATTGATGTTTGGACTATGTGTCCAATCCCTCTAAATAGGTGGCTCAAGAATACAAAGGCTTGCTAGTCCTTTGTCTCTATCATTTCCCCATGAAGTGAAATTATGAAGTGATATCAGTATATAATATATGTCATATGAGATGGATCATGGAGCCCATGGATGCTCTAAAATAGTATAATGTGGCATAAATATTTGAATGTATGCTGGAAACTAGGCCACTCTTGGTTATTTCAAAATATGGAGGCTAGGCTTGTATGAAAGCCACTCTTAAACTAATGCAATATGATTATATGAAAGCCAACTTGGGAACTTAGGTACATAGGAAGTTAAGCTTGTATTAAATTTTTACTTGAGAAAGATGCCAACCAATTGTAGATGAAGGCACACAAATGTTGAGAATGCCTATGTAATAAACTAAACTCAAAAACAAAAGAAGACCAATGTGCTATGCACATTAACCCCAAACATTGGTGTCTAGAACATGGATTTTGATTTGGAAGTTATGTCAACTACCTAATCTAAAACTACAAGTGAGATCCATCATGACGTGCATGATACCCCCTATATCTAGATTTTTTTAGCAAAAAATATACTAAAACATGTTGAATCTAGACTATGCTATACTGATAAACTTGTGACTAAAATCACCTTTCTATTTGTTTCTAGAATTTTTTTTATACTATCTAGATAGGATCACCAAAAATATGACACCCTAGATTTTAATGATGTAGTCTAAATTTGTCATTATTGTCCAATGATAAATTTGATGATTGTTCTATAATATTTGTTATTTGTCTAGTCTATTCTGCTTGGTTTGATGTCTAGATTCTATTATAAGTGTTATAAAAGCTACTATTTTGATCACTAGGAGCTCTGATCTCTATGATTAAACCCTTGTTTGTTGCCCCCTCTTCTAAGGATAGGAATAATTATGATGCAATGAATTCCCTCAGAAGAAAAGAGTCTTACAAGTGTGTTATGTTGAAAATATACATGATATAGTAATAATAATCGATGAAATATCTTGAGATGTATAAATATTTGTAATGAGAGATTTTTAGATCAATAGTAGTATGCCTAGATAGATTTAATAATTTAATAACATGTACAATGTACTAAACTAGAATTAGAAATGTTAGATGTTAATTGTTAGTTGGAGGGATGGAGGATGATGTCCATCATGACATCCAAGAAAGCAAGGTAAATACATGATATGGATCATGACATTGCAAACAAGGATAAGTAATCAAGTGACAAGCATAAAAATCAAGGATCAAGAGGCATACAAGGCTGGCTAAGGGGCCACACAAACAAGGGATATGGGCACATGTCACTCAAACTAGATAGCAAGTATACAAGGCATGTTCAAATTCTACATACACATACAATTTGAAAAAATCAAATATTGGCACAAGGGTCATAGGCACATAAAATATTAAAAGAAAGAGACATTGTAAAATGTTCAAAGGTATATACACATGAATAGAAGAAAAGGACATTGGTAAATGTCCTAAGGCACACATAAGAAAAATAATTAAAACTAGAAATGCAATCACATCTAGCTATGTAAAGCAAGAAAGGAAAGCAGGTAAACTAGAAATATAAGTGCATCTAACTAATCAATGCAAGAAGTGAAAGTATGCAAGACATATTAGTAAAAGACTAATATATGCTAAGAGATACACAAGTGATAGATACTAGTGAAATGTTCATATAGTAATATGTGTAATATGGTGAGTAATACACATCAGTATGATAACTCAAAGTGTATAGTGTAGGATTAAAATAACTTGGATGGTGTTTTCATGTAGAAGATGCCCCTAGTGGGTATGTATATTGATGTTTTTCTCAAATGTAGAAGTAGGAATGCCGCCTCAATTGGTAGAGTGAAGGAATCAAGGATATGGAAATAACTACATGCACTCAAAAGAGATCAAGTGAAGCATGGTAATGTAGATAAATTGACATACAATAGCATGAAACAATAAATTTAAGTCTTATCATGATAGAAATAATGTAATTCATGGATGATGCATAAAATCAAAATGTTTTTGGTATTTTGATAAATTTGAATGTTTTTGTATTTTTATATTTTGTTATGTATAATGAAGAAAAATAAATTATGTACAAGTAAGATGGGATAATATGATACTAACCAATGAGTCTCATGTGAGACTCCCTATTATGGTGCCTTATATCAAGGAGTGGAATCATGCGTGAATGTGAAGGATGATGAAAATGTTGAGACTATGTCTCTAAAAGCTGTATATGTTGTAGATGCTTTGAAATATCTAAATTAGAAACCAAATATGGCGTCCCACTATAGATCTAAGAAGGGGATGTAACTGTAGAGCTCTTAGGGACACATCTAGAAGTAGGATAAGCTCTTTGCACATGTTCTTTATGTGTATACCCATGAGATATCAATGAAACTACTCTAGGTGTGAAAAATGTAGCTAGAAGCTATCTAGAATCCCAAAGCTATGGAGGTGTATGAACCCTCTACACTAGTGATAGATGTCTCAGTTATGTCTGAGTCTATACTAGAGGAAGAACTATAACTAGTGGGGAAACTGAAGATGGTGGAAAAGATGAAATTAGTGACTACAAAGTAAATGGGTCTGAAGTGGGTAGTGGTAATTCATATGAAAATCCACCAACTATAATAACTTAATGAGCCTAAATGAATTTCATGCATCTATGAACTGTAAATGGTATTGCTCAAATTTTTTGAATCCATGGATGACAAACTAATATGTCAAAAACTCCTGCACTGGGAACTATAGTGAAATGTGTGGTCACATTTGTTGGACTAGTCTGTAAAGGAAGTACAATCTCACCCAATGAACTCTATATGTTCCCATTGAATTTGTTGATAACTATATCTATTAGGGTGATATCCTACTATGAATAGCCTAAATTTTGTATTAGTGTCAAGGTGCACATGTTAAGACTAGAACCATTATCAATAAGCACAGTACGAATAGGTTGATTATGAATGTGAGATAGGATAAAGAGTGTGGGATAATATGTATAATCCTCTATGATCTCTTTCTCTATGAAGGAAATAAAAGGTCTAGATAGAACTTTAGAATTGTATACACCGATCATGTTACTCAAAATATGTGATTCAACTGAAGGTTTCTGGTATATAATCAGTGGAGGATGTGCATGGTATGTGTGGTGAAAAATTGATGTGTCCCCTTTCTCTTGTTGAGAATGCTATGGAAATGGATCTGAGAATATTTTCAAATCTTTATCCTATGTTTGATTTACTAGTAGAGGCTCAATTGAAGTGCTAAGATCAAGTAGGTTATCATCTATCAAATCATGTATCCTTTGTATCAAAGTAATGCATCTATTTGTAGTGTGGCCTAGTGCCCTATGAAAATCATAAAATTCATGTTGATCATATCCTCATAGAAGAGGCTTTTCTAGGTTAACTTCCTAAATAGGAGAGAGAGTGATGATAGTACATTCCAATAATTATTGTAAAACTCTAGTAGGAGAAACAAATAGATTGGTAAATGTACACTGAGGAGGTGCTGATAAAACCACATGCTAAGGGGGATCTGAAACCACATTAGTTGTTGGTTAATTTTGAATCTTATTATCATTGACTTTGACCTTGTATGGGACTTTGTTATTACTCTTTTTTTTTGTGTCTGAGATACTTGATTACTTAAGTTTGCCCATTGAAATAAGCTTGAATTCTCTTTCATTTAGTGTATGACATAATTTAGTGAAGTAAGAATATTTTAAACATAATAAATTAATGTAATATTGGTAGAAGGATCTATTTAAATATGTCCTATAACTCTTGATCAGACATGGGGCTAGTGAGCTTAGCAAAAATAGTTTTGTATCTAAGAACATAATCTATGAGGGGCTCATTTGACCTTTATTTCTACTATGAAATTTGTGATTAAGAAACTTTATCACCAATGTTGATACTGAAATATAATAGGAACATGTTTTCTAAAGTATTGAATGTAGTGACCAACTATTCAGTAGACTGTAAAACCATTATAATGCATAATCCCTTTGATTCCATGGAAAAAGCTTGGTTAATATATGATCATTAGGCACATAATCCAAACATGTTACATGAAAATATCTCAAAAGTGTATTTGGATCACCCTTACCATTATATAGAGTATGTTTAGGTTAAATAAAACCTTGTGGAAAGCGTGTAGAAGCAATGTGATGTGCCAATGGTGTATGTAGTAAAGAAAAAGAATGTAATGGCTATGTAGGTCTAGAGACACCTTGCTCAACATATTTCACCTTCGATTGAAGAGATCCTATCTCTTGTATAAGGGCTACCACATCAAGAGAGAAGGATGTACTAGCTATAATTGGTGGCACAAAGGCAAGTTGGTTTACTATAGGGGGTTGTTGAGACATAGTTGCCCCTATTTTGTCATTTTCAACTGATTACTCTATGATTTGAGAAGATTGACCATTTTTCACTTTTTGTTGTTCCTCTTTTATAATTCTAACCATATCATCTTGCATATCTAGATATTTTGTTAATATTTCTTGAAGTTCTCTTTTATCATTTTCGTTAAAACTAATATATTCAGCCATTGTCAAGGTAGGAAAACAATTTATAATATGTATGAATGTTTTCCAATAAGTTTTAATAGGAAATGTGCTAGAAAATGAAAGTATTGAATATAAGAAACACAAATTCCTATAAATATCTAATTAGAATTGGAGAAATAAGGATATGGAGCTCCCAAACATGTAAGGTGATATCTCAATAATAAAATAGGTGATAGTATATGTAACTAAGGATTTTACTTGGAATTTTTGGATTTAAATTTGTTTTTTTAAGTTTCATATGCAACTAAAAATTCAGAAAATGATTATAAAATAACTAGGAGTATTTGATCTGATTAGGGTTTTTTTTGAATGCATTTTTAAAATTAGAATGATAATTTTAAAAAATTGATATGAATTTATAAAAAATTTGTAGAATTTTTCTTGAAAAATTTATTAAAAATTAGAAAATATTTATAAAATTAGCAATATATTTTTCCTAGTGTTTAGAATATGTTTGTATGCAAAAAGGACCTAGTATGCAAACTAGGGTTTTAACAAAATAAATGATAATTTTGCAATTAATTTTTAAATTTATGATTTTTAAATACGGGAAAAACCAAGAAATTATGGCAAAAAATCATAAATAATTTACCCTAAGGGTTTCTAGGATTTTTGTGTAAAAATTTGAAGTTCTTTAGGTTCACCAAATGTTTTATTGTTTTTCAAAATAATGGATTTTTACTCATAATTAATAAATAGGTCTGGATTAAAGTAAATTAGTAAATAATGTGCAATAATTAAGCCATTGATTTATGTAAATAGATTGTATTTTTGCCTTTTCTAAAAGTAGTAATATATGAGAAAAAATATGACTTAGCTTATTCAGAGTTTTCTAGTCTGAGACAGGGCCTAAGAATTTAGGTACAAGACTAGGACAATATTAGAAATAGTTCCTAAACTTCATTTTTTGATTAGATAGGAGCATCAAAAGTGGGACACTTTGTTGTTTGATGCTTTAGTCCTTTTCTAGTGTTGTTGTCCAAGGGATCTGAGTATTTTGGGTTCTGATAGGTAACTCTTTGTTACCCTGTCATTGAATTATCAAATCTCAAAAGTCAATAGAGCTCATTGTACATATATTTTAATATTTAAAAGTTCTAGGAGATCTTCATTCTTTAACTTGAATGGCAAATTGGGAAAGAGATAAAAGGAGTTAGTGGGTAAAGGATATGCTAGACAACCTTTACACCTCATGTGTGGGCACACTGCCTACATACCAATACTCTGAGGAGGGATCAAGAAAATGTAGTTCTCCCATTGAAGCTCTTAGTGAAATTTTGTATGAAAATGCAACTAGATGTGAAATTGGGTATACTTCAGATGGCTAGGTACTAGTGTAAGGGTTTGAATAAGTTTGGAACAATATTAGAAGGTTGTATGTAGAGAATAGGGAAATGTGCTTGAGTGTACTTTCTTGTATCTTTCTTCTCTCCTATATATGAGTGTCAAACCTTCTAAATGGACTTTGAATGACCTATTATAGGGAACCTAATGATCAAGGGTTAAATGAATTCATGTTATCGAAAAATGAATTAAGATAAGGATTCAAAAAAATATGACTATTTGAGCCAACATTGCACTTGGACAATAGCACTAGAAATAGGACACCCTAGGTCTTAGCACTCATATCCATGTTGAGCACTATTTTTTAGAGGGAATGAGACCTAGGGGAATGGATCTGGCCAAAAAGAGATACCTGGGTCTGTAAGGGTTAAGTCCAAAAGGCTGTGGATGACTGGGAATTAGTGAAAGAAAATTCTAAAAGGGTTGTGCAAGAAAGTAGCATGACATATGGATTAGGTGTCTTTAGCCACACACAAGTAATAAAATTTTTCATTTTATATGACTACATTTTGGTATAATTTTTCTCAATGAAGATGCAAACAGATGATTAACACTAGCATATTTTGGATTTTTTAAGTATGTAATCTAAATTTTTAATGATGTTATCTTTGATCTAAATATATTTTAAAACTATTCAATTAAAATGATCATAATGGTGATTTGGTATTTAAGGTCTTCACAAGCACAAACTATAGGTGTTTAGGATTGAATATACATACACACACCATCTAAGGGAGATTTGGGAGGCGTAGGGGTTTGAGGAAGGATATATTGACTATTTTCTTTCAAAATAATATGATGGCACACCTTACCCATTAAATTGGTGATAGCATCATGGAACTGATTAGTGGGATGGCAAGTTTCACCATCCAAGAGTTGAGAGGAGGCTTTGTAAAAATTGAAATATAGGAGTATCTATTTTTGATCTAGGTTGTATGGAAATTTGGGTAGTTTCTTCATCATAGGCATCAAAACAATGTATGTCATCCATGAGGAGTGAAACAAATAAATAAATACCAAGGTTATGATAATAAGGGCAACAAATATTAGTTATATTATGTTGATGCAATAATGAGACACACAAGTTGGGCTCATGAAGTGTTTAACCCTAAATTTATAAGGACAGGATAGGGTTAATAATATATAAATAATTTAAGCATAAGGATAATAAACCAATTTATACCATTATAATTACTTTAAAACTTAGATAAACAAATATTTTTAATTACAAAAAAAAGATTTACTACATGTATAAAGTACCAACTTTGAAAGTTATTTAGTTAATTTTATTAACAAGGAGAAATTATACTTAGTTGTGTTTAATGTACATAAACAAATCTAGGTTAAACATAAATATAAGTGTGTAGGATCAAGATCCTAGAATAGTCTTTAGATTCTATAAATATATTTTTTGTATTTGCAGACACTAATATCATCTTTGGGATACTACCATAAATTCAAGTGTTTCTATTATGATGATACCATCCTATACAAAATATCCACTGGATCTCAATACAACCTACTTCACCATTCATTTTTTATTACCTTTCTAATGATGCCTTCAGATTTGGAATACAGGTTGTCACTCTCTTCTTACAGACCAAATCCTAGCTTTTCACCCCTATTCACTCTTAAAATGAGTTTTTCCAAAAGTAGGTTAGTATAATCATGTTGTCAAGCTGACCTCAATGAAATCTTTATCGTTGAGTGCTACTTACATAGACAATACTCAAAGGAGGGCCATATACTTATGTATTTCTCCCTTATGTGTGGGAACATGTATCAACAATGGTGTAAAATGTCAGATGTATATGTACACAATCATCTATCTTATAACTTGACAAATATTTATCATGGGTTGTTATTTGGATGCTTTAGAGATTTGTATGAATGATACAATGACTAATAGATAAATATGGATGAATAGGGAATAATAAATAAGTTTCATGATTAAATATTAAGCTTTGGTAGGTGTTTGGTTGGTATTTTTAATATGAGCAATTAAAAATATTAGAATTTTATTTATACCACACATTTTGAAAATATGTCATTGTGGGGATAAACAAGACAAATATGCCAAACCATAGGTTTTGAATAGTTTCTAATTTGAATGACTTGAGTAGTGGACACTAGATAACGAAATAAACATTATTGTTGATGCTAGTGTCCCTTTATAGCTGATAGTGTCCAAAAGAATGGAAAAAAAACATATAGATATGTAGTTAACATTGAAGGATATATATCAAGTTTTGAGATTTTTCTAATGTATATGTTGTTTGGGTCATTAGGATGATATGAGTATAACTATAAGATAATCATTCAAGCATAATGAGATAGTGAATACAAGGTTTTTGACAGTGATAAGTTATAGAACTAAAGGGTGGAGCCCTAATTGGTATTAGGCAAATATAAAATATAGAGATGTTATTAAGTTTTAGTATCTTCATCCCCCCCACCATTAATCTAGTAATGCATAAAATGATATTATTTTGTTTAAAGGAAATAAATTCACACATGGTTGTATACAAAAAATCTTACCATTGCTTGAGCCCACTTTGATTTTTTTTATTATGTACAACCTATAACCAACACCATGTTACACTATAATTAATTACCTATAATTGAATATTTTAAATAATTGAAATGTAAATAAAGCAAAGGAGTACACTTGTATGTTGATGCAACCATGTTTCCCCTTTGTATTTGTTTTAGTAAATATGTTTCCTTATGAAGAATTGGAGATGAGAGAGGTTTAAACATAAAACTTATAGATTTTTAAGAGGGATAATGGAAGGTATTATTCCCATAATTTGGTATAAGGACGACATGTGACACAACCTATGAGATCACTACATCTCAATCATATAACTCAAGTTTGAATATATAATCTGGTGAAGATGAGTGATACAATAAACTCATCATATAAATATAGTGAGGTTGGGTGATTTAATAAACCTAGACTATATATTTTTTTAAGTTTATTTATTTAATAAATCCATTCTATAAATAGATCCAACTACTGCACACAAAAAAAGGGTTCAATAACAATACTTCCTCATGTAAAACTATGGTTACTAGTGATATAAATCTTTATATATACTTGATAATATTTTAATTTTTTTACACTATCATGGTATATGTACGTCTAATGTGTATCAAGTTGAATTATATATCAAAATCTAACCATTGATCTGTAACTGTGTATAATGTATGTGCCATAAATCTTAAATTCTCTATCCCAAATATGTGAAAAAAGTGTAATGTATAGGATTATGACCCAAGTGTGTAATTGAATCATGTAAAAGTAATATATATTATGTAAGTGTTGATGTCATTTCTTTCTGACATGCTCCCCAGTAAAATATGTAAACCATGTAAATGTGAAGGTCACTTCTTTTTAACAAGCGACACAGATATGCCCCCCTCTTTTGATGTGATGAATATAGAATCTAGTAGCTACCTTACCTTAAATGCATAAGGGAATAAATATATACTTTGTGTATGAATCAAGTAAAATATATGAGTATAGAAATGAATCTCATTGTATGTGATAACATCAATCCCCAAGATTCATGATATGTATAATGGCAACGTCTATAAATTAATAGTACAAGCTTAACAAACAATGAAGCACATACAAAAAAACACTGAATATAATGCAAAATAATGGTCCAAGAAGGCCTCAAATAAGGGAATATTAAAATTCAAATAAACCATAATGATATGCCATATTTAAATGTCTAATCAACACAAAATGGCATATTGATATGTCTAAACAACATACAATTGCACATAGGCCAACATGTAAGGACCATATTTGAATGTTCTACAAGAAATAAAATAAAATGAAATGAAATACACTCAAGGAAGTGATAATTTGAATAAATTAAGTATAATAAACCATCATAATAAAATCATACTAATCCATCCATAAATGTGTTAGCAAATAATGTCACATAACATAACTTATCAAGTACACTATGAATGATATGAGCATCGATATATACATGTGTAAATGTTAGTATATAAGCTCAAGAACGATAAGGTATAAATTATCATAACATATATATATATATATATATATATATATATATATATATATATATATATATATATATATATATATATATAATATAAAAATATAGTTATTAATGAATTAAATTCCATAAATGTACTATGTAATATGTGTAGAAGAAAGGTCCAACATCTGTATGTGTATATATCATGTTTTGTGGTATGCATGTATCAGACTCATATATGCATTAGACATAGGTACATACATACATGAGTGCATACATACATGCATGCATGCATACATGCATACATACATGCATGCATGCATACATACATACATAGTTACATACATACATATATATAGAGAGATAACATATGGTATATACTAACACAAATAAAACAACATAGGTGGCAAGGAGCTAATAAACATGGGAATGGTAATTTTTTTTGTATTTTTGAATTTATTATAATCTTTACATATTTTATCAAATATTTGACTTTAGAGTTTTATAATATTTAGGAGGATAAGAAAATAATATATGTACAAGTAAAAGTGCTACTAAAAGCCCTGGAACTATCAAAGAGATGCATATGTGTAGGCCATATATCATGTGTGTCATATTCATATATTGCATAATCAATATTTTAAGGATCATACCAATATTTTTATTATTACAATTGTAATCATCAAATTTATCATTACTACATGAAATATGTAACTTTTTAGGTTTTTATTGAACTTGTGAATACCATTTTGACCATCTATGTATGAAACATTCACTATATTATAGATTGAAGTTGATTTTGAATATGTTCATCATTATTAGGATCTTGCATCTCATTATGGACAAGAGAAGAATCATATATCTTTGCTTGGAAACAAGGAAAAGATGTTATTTTTTATTGACTTATTTATTTGAGGATGAAAGCATAGACGCTATTTTATTTCCCTTATCTTTTTGTTCATTTATACTTGAAATAGATATAATAGTTAGATCCTTAACATCCCATATTTGTATCAATTTTTTTGTATGCATGTCTTGCTTTGAAAACTCCTTGTCAGAAAACCTCTTTTTATAATGTTTGTTTTCTTATCTTTATTTTGATTTGGTAATTTATGCTCTGTCTATATTTGTAACATTTCATTTTGTAATTATTCCTTTTCATGTTTATCTTTTTGTAATATTACTTGCTCTACCTTAGCCTTTTGAAAATTTTCTTACTCTAATTTTTGCATTTACAACATTTTTTTTCTCCGAATTATCCTTTAGTACCCATACTTGTTCTTTTATCATTTATGTTTTATGAGAAGCACTCATAATGCCAATGGATTGCTTAATTGTTGTATTGATGATAGGATTATGAATATCATTTATCCTTTTTATTCTATTCTTTGATGCCAAACAAAATTTTGTATGATTATCATGTATTGTATGATACACATAATCTATTTTGATCTCTTAACAAGATGTATAAGAGTTAATTTGATAAATTTATTACAAAGCATAACTATTTAGGTTTAAATTAGACTCTTAGTAGTATTTTTTTCACTTTTTGAATCACTAGTTTTGGATTACTTCACTTGTATCTATTTATTTTGATATGAAAGCTTGTTGGGTATAATGTTTCTAGATGAATATGAAAACACATGATTAACACTATCATATTTTAAATTTTATATGTATGTAATTTGATTTTAAAATAATGTGATCTTTGAACTAAAATTCTTTTTAAACCCTTATATTTACTTGATCATAAGGATGATTTGATATTTATTGGATTCAAAAACACAAACTATAGGTATTTCAAATTGTATATGCATAAACACACCATATAACGGATATTTTAGAGCTGGAGGGGTTTGGGGAAGGATATATTGAGTACCTTCATTTGAAATCATAGAATTAGAAACATTACCCTTTGAAATAGTGATTTCATAAAATTTATTAGAAGGATGGTAGTTATCACCATAAAAGGATTTAAGAGGAGGCATTATAAAACTTGGAAGATATGAGTAGTATATTTTCACTCCTGCTTGTATATAAGGTTGGATAGTTTCTTCGTCATAAGCATAAAAATAATCTATATCATCCAGGACGAGTGCAAGAAAGAAATCCAAAGGTTACGATAAAAAGAGGGAGAATATTAGCTATATTATGTTGATGTAACAAAGAGACTCATATATTGGGTTCACCAAATGTTTAGCCCTAAATTTATAATGTAGGGAAGGGTTAAAAGTATATACATAGCTTAAGTATAGGGATGCTAAACTAAAATATAAAATACTAAATAATTGTAAATTAAGATAAATGAATATTTTTAATTATAAAATGTAGATATGATAAATGTATAAATTACCAAGTTGTAAATATGTTTAATTTATTGCAATAAAAAATAGAAATTGTGCTTATATGGGTTTCATGTACTTAAATAGCTATGGTATGGACACATGTAGAAGTGTGCAAGATTAGGCTCTTTCAATAGTCATCAAATTATGGAAATAATATTTCTATATACATGAACACTACTATTTACTTTGGGACACTACCATCAACACTAGTGTCTGTGTTATGATGTTATTGTCCTATATGAAATATTCACTAGATATTTATGCAAATAAATGTATAGTTTTGGGTTTTCTATCACCTTTCTAATGATATCTTCACATGTGGAATACAAATTGTCACACTCTTATTATGGATCAAACCCTATTTATTCACCCTTATTCACCTTTAGAATGATTTTTTCCAAGAATGGGTTAGTAGGATTATAGTGTTGAGTTGACCTCAATGACCCCTTTATCTCTAAGTGTTGCCTACGTAGTCAATACACTAAAGAGGGACTCAAAGTTATGTTTCTATCCCTTATGTGTGTTATTGTGTGTGAATAATGGTGTAGTATGTTATATGTAGATGCATGAAATTATATAGCTTTTAACTTTACAAATGGCACTCATAGGTTATTATTTTGATGCTTCAAACCTTTTTTATGACAACTTCCCATGACTGACAAATAAATAGGGATGAATAGGGTATAAAAAATAAGTTGTAAAATTTATTTAATTATAATTGGTAGGTATTTTATTTGTATTTGTTAGATGAACAATGGGAAGGATTAAACTTATATTTATAGTGCATATTTTAAAAGTATCTCAAGACAAGGTTTGATATATATATATGTATGTATATGTGACTAACATTGAAGGATATATACAAATTTGTGAGATTTATGTAGTGTACAAGTTGTTTAGATCATCAAAATAATATGGGTCAGAGTATAAGGTAATAATTTAGGCAAAGTGAGATGGAAAATGTGATCCTTTTGGTAGTGGGTAGGTCCATAACTAAAGGGTAGAACACTGATTGGTATTTGTCAAATATTCAAGACTAAGATGGTATAGATATCTAACTTTAGTATCTACACTCATAAAATTATAGTTGATGCCATTAAAATAATTATTCATGTGAGAATTATTACTATTCCTACATCATCATGATTGGATAATACAAATCACATTGCAACATCATCCTCCATTCCCAGGCCTAGTATTTCCAATTCACATATTTCCACTGCCTTTGCCTCTTCACCACCATTGATCATCAGTTCCAATGATATCTCTTCCATTCCATACATAACTAAATATTTTAATGTATCCCATAAAAAACACACGACCTAAACAAAAAAATGAGGATATTCTCAAGAGGTCTAGATTTTGATTATGTAATTAATAAAAACCCAAAGGTCAAAATTTTTATATTGAAGATACAGTCGAGGCCATATTGAAAACTGAGAATACTATAAAGAAGATTAAAACATCAATAAAAATAAAATTCAAATATGATGTATCCTTTACAATTTTATAATAAAAGGA
>JARHVA010000330.1:5775000-5782500 GCA_037957365.1 Torreya grandis
ATAGTAAATCTAAATAATTTTTTTTACTTCATCAAATAATATCTCGACATGAATTCTAAAATTAACTTCTTTGCCCTACTCTCTGCCTCTTATTTAATTTCATATTTTAGATTCAAAATTTGTAAGATAGACTCATTATGAATATTCATCTTTAAGCTAGTTTTGACTATTAGAATAGGTCAAATAAATTTGATCATATAGAACATTTTTTAGAGAAGGTGTAGTGACTTTGCTAAAAATTATATTTCACCAAAAAAACACATACCTACAACTCATTTGTTGGTTACACATTTTTATCCTCAAATGAATATGCTTATGCTATCACAAACTTGTATCAACACACTCCAAAAATAACTTAAATAAAATATTTTTTAATTCACTAAATTTAATTTATATGAATATGAATATTTATAAGTATTTGTAAGCATATTATTTTTTGAGACATGCATTTTATAGATTGTAGTAATAGATTCAATAAAATTTGGGATGGACCATCATGTCATTATATATTCATACGTGTTATTATTTGTAGTAGATTATAAATATACATAAGATTTGTTTTAAAATTTATGGTACTATCCTTTTTAATTAATTATATAAATGAGAGATTTTTACATGGTCTAAAGGTCTTTTCACATAGAAGAGATTTTAAAATTTAATCTCTTATAGAAGCATTTCCTTCATCTTATTTTGGACAGAATTCAAATCAACATAAATATGGGTATGGTTAAATATAATGATATAATTTTAGATAAGTTCATGGTATTATGGGACATTTTTTTGGAAATTTACCTTGATGTGTACATATTATAGATATTACAGTGCATGCATCAGTGTAAATTTTAAGATACCATATCTAAAACCCCCTTAGATTCATTTAGGTAAATATGATTCATAGCCTTGGTGAATTGATAGGTCCACAATTTACACCCATTTTCTGAACCATATTTTTATGTTAATAGGTTTAATCTAGGAGGTAAATTTTTTTTAGGTTTATTAGATCAACCTAGTTAATATTAAGGAGCCCAAAATTTTAATTAACAATGGTGAAATGAGTGATTGGATAAACAAAGATATTTATGTTAGTTGACATGTTTAAACAAACCCTAAATGCACATTCTCGACTAATGTTTTTTCTCAAATTGAGGTTTAAGAAAGACCCCATGTCATTGTGCATCAAAATTCAAGTGGAAGGATGGATTGCCACATTGCTCACCTCTGCCCAGGGTAGTGCTATTTAGCTCCACTGATGGGAGAGTGATTCGAGTCTATCAATGGTAGAGATATTTGGATATACCCATGGAAATAACATTTAGATATAGTAATGGGAGATTCAGTTGGATCCATTGATGGGAGATCTATTTAGCTCTATTTATGGTAGAGCCAACAGGCTCTACCCATGATAGATTTATTTAGCTATGCTGACGGTGTAGCTGTTCAACTCTATCTAATGAGAGAGTCAAATAATTATTCCATTGGTAGAGATAAATGATAGATACCTTATAGCTAGGTGGCACCATTAACTACACCATTTGATAAATCCCTTTCAGCTAGACTGAATGGTTTTACTAAATGACTACATCAAATGACTATATCAAACGGTCAGATCAAATGGCTTTACCAGAAACCCAGGCCAAAAGGCTTGGCTAAATTGGAGGGTTATCAAGGGTCCTATAAATTATGCCATAAACCCTCATTTGTTTCATTTTATTCCACCATGATGTCCCCCCTTAGCCCCACCAGTAGTAATTGGAGGAATATCTTGTAGATTTACATGGTTATAGCCTATAGAAATAACAAGTTTACATTGATCAAGAAAATATTTCTAAATGTGAAGAGAAATAAAATTTTCAAAGGGTTCATAAGTAGAATTAAAATTCCATGTTTTAGGAAATATAAAAAATGATGGTGCACCTCTGCAAGTATTTTCATTGTTTTAGAGTAGCTGATATGAAAAAAATTGAATCAAGAAATGGTCAAGATGCCTCTCGTAACCAATGTGTTTAATCCATTATATACCTCCAAAATCCATCATAAATCATATGGGATAGATAAAATAAATTGTTGAGAATGTCTATTATGAAGTTGTGGTGCATTATTTAGATGATAGGGATGATGAACAAAAAGAGATGACAGTTGAACAACGATTAGTCAATAAAAAAGAAGAAAGCTTTGGTGACATAAAAATTGAACTATTGCATGGAATTTAGAATTAGGATCAATCTATATTGTGGTCGCTAATCTTAAATTCCATGCAATAGTTCAATCTTCAATTCACTAAGGGTTTAATATTTTTTATTGTCTAATCATTGTTCAATTGGAATATCTTGTTGCTCATTATCATTGTCATCTAAATCACACCCCACATCTTTACAATATACATTATCAACCATTTTTAACTAATTCATATGATTCTAGATGCATTATGAAGTTATCCAATGGATCCATGACATGGCTACTAGATTTAGATTCACCAGTTCCTGATTTAATCTTTTTCATATCAATTGGTTTTTAAAATAAAGGAAATATTTGTAGAAGACGCACCATCATTTTTTGCTTACTACTGACACATGGAATCTGAATTCTCATTATAAATCCCTTGTAAATTTTATTTTTCTTCATATTCAAAAATCTCTCCTTTAACAAAATGTGAAATTCCTATTTCTATAGGATAGCTAAAAAAATGTAAAGGTGCACATGCTATGTTTTTCTTGTACATTCCATTCAATGTCACTTTGGTATCCTTCAATAGGTGAGGTACATTTAATGGTTATTTATTTCAAGGTTTCAAATTTTATTTTCCTTATTATTTTTCACTTGGTCTTGGTAGGATTTTGGAATATAATTTTGTATTTTTTTGTTTTGTTTTCTTTTTCCCATGCCTTTAAGCTTTAACCCTAGTGAAGGTTTTTGTAATTCCATTTAACATTTTCATTTGGCACTGTCATTTGGCACTATCATTTGATAATGTCATTTAGTACTATCATTTAACACTTCTATCTTTCTATGTCAGGATTTAGAGGGATCGAGGGGTATCTTATATATATGTGGCTAATTAAACTATTTTCAAAGATAATGTTGTAAAGGGTTGGTGAGCCAACCACAAAAAAAAATTATATCCCTCAAATTTTGGTGATCCTATCCCACCTTTAAACCCTAAAAAATCACCAAAACCAAAATTTGAAAATTGGAATATTCGTGAATTAACTAATACTTTCCACTAAAATTTACCCTGGTATGCATAATTTATATAATGTGTACATGTTATTGAAGTTTAGGCTTGGGATCACCATGCCATAATGAATACACATTATATTAATTTAAAATAAAAAATTCCAAATCCACAATCATTATCATTCCCACGTAATTTATTATTTTCATTGGCCTTCTCTATGCTAAACCGCATTTGTGTGGTAATTTGAGGATATAAAACATTGTATGATCACTTGTTACCTCGATGAATAGACAATGCCATCATGGATGGGGGAGGTAAGCAATCAAAAATAAAACTTATTAATGCTAGGATTTATAATTATTTTTATTAAAATTATTTTATTATTAAGACTTTTTAAAAATATCCCATTAAAATCCAAGACAATGGCCCACTAACCCTCCTCTTAACCCTCCTAGCACTCCTAGCCCTCTTACAGTTTTTAAATCCCCCCTCGGATGTCAAGAGGATTTGTCTATACACATAGTGAAAAACAAAATAGAAACTAAACAAAAAATAAATAAAATGAGGGACCCCATATTGACTAACACCCACCATACATATTTGGCCAATACCCTAGAGTCATTGCTAGGTCAATTTGACTCGATATTGAGTTAAATTGACAAATGTAAATCATATAGGGATGTATGTAGGGATTAGTAAACAAAAAATAATAAAAATTCCTAATTTGTGCCTTATTCATTGACCCAAGAATCAATTAATCCTTTCCACTATCCAAAAAACACTTCCTAATACACCATTTCCAACACAATTTTATTAGAAACAAGTTTTGGGACCGATGGTGGATGTTGTTTGATTAACCACCATGTAATAACAACAAGGTCCCATTTTATTTTTGTTAGAGACACTACTTCAAGTTTGTATTCAATTATATTCCTAACTATATTTACTACTCTGAGTTTTACGACTAATAAAAAGGCTCTGTGAAGGATATAGTAGATGCATATTGTGCACCTAATCAACCTACAAAGGTCCTTACCCAGAATCAACTTCAATCATAGATTCCCTCTATGGTGAAGGAGGTCATGGAGATTGACACTTTACATGTTCTCAGTGTGCTTACTAAAACACTTCTTCAACGTATGAGTAGGCTTTCTGAGACTGATGCTAAAGATTCTCCACTTAGTGTGCATACCTAACATCACCTTTGTAAATGTTGTGGTGATATATTCAATGGTCCTTCAAATGATGATTGTGATAGTTCTATGGGTTTAGATGATATAATTTTGAGTGATGAGCTTTTGTCACATAAATTTGGTGTGCACACTTCATTCACCACAAATATGTAGGTATATTTTATATTTGACATGTTAAATTTTAGTTATATTTTTATTTAAAAGATAATAATTAATTTACATAGAAATTGAATAATATATATGTGATTTTTTATGTTTCAAGAAGATATAGTGACTTCATCTTCATGTTATATTAATAAATTTTTGGGCCAATTGATGTTTACATATGCATAGCTAGTTTTTGGTCCATCTAATACTACATATATTGATGTTACTAGGCCAATGCTTACATATACAAATCTATTTTTGAGTTAATATTATACTATGTGTACATGTTTTTATTTATATATATCTATGCTCTTGATTAACGATCATACATGTTCAAATTAAAATTTGAATGATAGTGATGTGAATGTAAATTATATGTGTGAGAGGCCTTGAAAGATATATAGAGACAATCCCTAACCTAAGAACTCCTAATTGAATGTATACCTTTAAAGGTGAATAATGGATATTTGAATTCTTTTAATAATAATAAACCTTCTAGAGAGTCTCCTTTAATGTCTAATGATGTCTTTCTCCCATTTTCTAAAAAAATATTCTTCCTACTATTTATTTTAAATTTATATTTTTGTTGTTCCTTCACCTTCTAAAACTTCTTTGAATGCCTCACAAGTTAATTGATTATCATCTATTCTTCATAGTATTTCTTAAGTACTTAGTATTTTCATTGCTACCTATAATACCACTACCTATCTTCCAAATCCTTAGTTTAGATCCCTTGTGTGAATCATGAATACTATGAAATGAATTAAGTTTAATTTATCTATCAAGGATATCAAAATTAAAGTACACTCCTATTAAATAGTATACTCTTAGTCTATTTTCTTCTTAGGTCCCTTTGAAATAAAATACCCTGATTTTATGATTCTCTTTTTTATACTTTTATTCTCTTTACATGTATACTTCCATGCTAATAGGGTCCTAACTTTGATATAAAGAAGTTTATAAACACACAAGTGTATACTACATGTATATATGATTAGGAATAAATCATGAAAGTGACTAGAGTTTTAGAGGTTTAGATTGATAAAATTTCAAGTATAAGCCCTAAATTAAAGTGGGTAAGGAAAATTATTATTTGGATTCCTAAAATTAGATAATTTTCCTTTGATTATGTAAGTGAAAATTGACAGAAGTATTAGGTCTAAAACATTACGAATTATTTTTTTACCTAAATTTCTTATGAGAATCTAAATTTTATAAATAGAAAATGGGTTTGAAATTTATTTTAACTGATTATGGGTTTGATAAAGGAGATAAATTTTTCATATATCTTCAATATTTTCTATGAAGCTAAGAGAGGTTATTATTTCAGTTAATGACCATAGTGGAGACTCCTCCATATCTATGAGATGATACAAAAACAAGCATTTTTTATACAATGTCATCTATGTAAACACTCATAAAGATACATGTTAACCTATAATTTTAAATTTTAAAAATAGATTTATTTTAATATTTTTACTAGATAGTTGAACAAATATTACTTATGTGAATATACTATGCATGTAAGGTTTTCTAATGAAATATGATATTCCCACGCAACTGATTGTCAAGGGACATTCTTGTGTTTTATCCCCATTTCAAATGGGTGCTTATGCACCTTGACTTATCATTAACATTATTTATCATCATACATAGATTGAACGTGGCGAAAATATTCTAGTAAGTGCATGTTTAATGATTTTTATATTCTAGTTTAATATTAATTTTTAAAACTTGTTACATGCATAATATCTAAATTATTTAATAATATTTGTATTTGAGTAGGTTCATTTGCATGTGATATATGAGAGTAGAAGGCCCTGAATTCAAACATTGGAGGAATGCAAAGCATTTGAGGGATCTCCATCTATGATCAATGCATCCTAGGGTGAGTATTCTTTAAGAAAGGCAAAGAGAGGGAGACTATTTTATGAATAGAATGTCTTAGATGATGTACTTTTTTATATGCCTAAATGGAAAGGTAAACATTTTTGGTACTATATGTGTATATGAAATTCACGTGACATTATATTATGTTCTTAGATGAGTTAGTTTTTTGATACCTATATAGAAATATATATATTATTGCCATCATATGGCTACATGACATTCGCCTGACATTATATTATTTTATTATTTTGTATACCTTGATGGCTTGTGTGTGTGTGTGTGCATGTGTGTGTGTGTGTACGTGCGTGTGTGTGCATGTACGTGTGCATGTGCATGTGTGTGTGCACGTGCACATGCGCGTGTGCATGTGCATGTGAGTGTGTGTGTGTGGATGTGCATGTGCATGCGTGTGTGCGTGTGTGTGTGTGTGTGTGCGCGCGCGCGTGTGTGTGTGTGTGTGTGTGTGTGTGTGTGTGTGTGTGTGTGTGTGTGTGTGTGTGTGTGTGTGTGTGTGTGTGTGTGTGGTGATCATATTTATGCATATAATTTGACATACATTATTAGTGAAAAACTAAATTTTATGATTTTATGGCCATATTTAGATATGATCCTCTTTAATATTTCATTCATGTAATATATTAAAAGAAACTTACAATCTTTCAATATGTGTTTCAATTAAAACTATATCGGATAACATAATATAATATTTGAGATAGAGTTAAATATTACTGTGAAGTGCCTGTCATAATTGGGCTGAACAATTTTGTTTTATATTCATTTAATTTATAAACATGCCACATTTATATTATAAGTACAACTGAAACAAACAACAAAATACTCATCTCTTGCATACCTTCTTTGGATGCATGTATATATTTTAGTTGTGCAAGTTTGATGAATTGGTTATTTTCCACCCCATAATTTGGGATGTTATATACTTTTAAATGCTTTCCATTCTTGTTTGATTTTTATGCCTTTATTTCAAGGTTGTCCTCTTCTTGGAGTCAACTTGCATTCACCCATGTAATCATGATGTAATTTTGTATCATCTCCTTATCCATAGTGTTGTTTCCATAATTTTAAATATTATTATTT
>JARHVA010000330.1:5787500-5857500 GCA_037957365.1 Torreya grandis
TACTCTATGAAATTTTAAAAAAAAACATTATGATCAAATTGTTTTGGAATATTTTTACCCACATAGACATATTTAATATGAGGGAGGGGTATGAGATGACATTCCACTAAATTAATAACACCTTACATGGATATTTTGGCAATTTTCTAAAATGTCTCCTTGGAGTTGATAACACCATGCATGGAGTAGTGTCTGAAACTACATTCACTATTGTATTTAGATCACTCTTATTTTTAGTTGGCTTCACCTCGTATCTTCCTCAAACTTTTTTTATCAAAAGCATTTAAATTGGGTTGGTCAAATATTTTATTTTATTCATTTCTAATAACATGACCTCTCTTTCCTTAAGTATGTGACATAAATCATCGAATGATAGAATATTGTTAAAAATAATAGATTTAGGTAGAGGTGGAAATAAAATATTTTTGAATATGTTTGTAATTCATTATCTATCATAGGATTCATCACCTTGGATAAAATGGTCTTCTATCATAATATATAATCAATGATAGGCTCTTTGGATTGTTGTTTGAGCTTAAAAATATGAGAGTACAGTATATTTTCACTTATTAATTGAAAAATGTGTAAGGAATGAATATGTTAAATGATTGAATCCTTGAACTAACTAATGTGGTTAATAATAAAACCATATTAGAACATAGTGTATTAAAATATTAGGAATCAACATAGTCATCAAACTATTATTATACATATAATTAAATCATGTTGCATCAAAAAATTGTAAATATTGCACATGGTCACCTTTTGAATCATATAATGTAAGCTTAGGTGCCAAAAAGTTGGTTGATAAAGGTTAAGATGAGATATGTTGAGCCAATGGAGTATAGAATAAATTTTTTGAATCAAGAGCCCGATTATCTTTTAAAGCACCTTATTCCAAATGTATGACCTTAGTATACAAAGCTAAGACCTATTGCATAAGAGATTATACATTAGGAGTAGAATGAGCGCTAACCAAATATGATGCCAGAAATAAATGAGCAGGAATTGGGCTATTAATATGTTGAAACCCTGGGGTTTCCCTCAAAGTAAATGGTTATACATAATTTTTATCTAATGATACTGAAAAAAGGTAAATAATCCATAATGGTGAAATTCTCAAATGATTAGACCCTATGTTATTCCTTTATTTCATTTCTAATCATTTTTATAAACAAGTATTACATATCATGATTATTTGTGATAAAGCTTTTTAATTGTCTTATTTCAATATCATCAACATGATTTATCCATTGTGCTTGTATTAAAAAAAGTCAAATATTCAATTTTGAGGGCATGCAAGCAAATGAGTTATTGAGGAAATATAGGAACAAAGTTCTTAACTTATTTAAAAGGTGAGAAAAAACTAGATAAGATTGCTGCTAACAAAAAAAAATTACCAAATTTGAAAACCCCTCTACAACAATTGGAAATTAAAAAATTCAATTAAATAAACCCTAGCAAGATGGATGGTGATGGTTTTGAAATTATTCAACAATAAATGGGTCCACCAATATATTCTATAAAAAATTAGAGATTAATTAAATTAATCTAATATAGTTTAGATAAATAACTAAAAAAATAATGTATAATATATGCAATAAATACATGAGATCAATTCAAAATTTTCCATATTTATAAATGTTTAAAAAGGGGAAATAACTAAAATAATTAACTTTGCTAGGACTTAGATTTGGTAGACTGTGGCATAGACTATGTGATAAACTACATAAGAATATTTAAGGTCACCATAAATTAGGAGCATGTTTATGTGTCTCATTAGGACAATGACATGTTATTTAGACAAGGCTATCATGTGTTGGTTTCTTAGGGTATTGAGGTCTGGTAGGGTTTTTTTCCCTTTGTGTGAATTATGATTGGTGTGCCTTTACTTGTAGGTCTTGTATGAATATGAAAGAGATTTCAATCCTCTATAGGATTTGTTTTGTTCCTTATTCTTCACTTAGATCCATATTTCAATAGACAATGAGGAACAAATTCAATAAAGTGGGAAAAAGGGTTAGGGGCTAAGGTTGTGTTTCACCTCACTACCTTGTGTGTTGATCAATACATATTTACCAATATTATTTTCAACATGGATGAAACTCCATATAGTTATCTCATGCTATGGTTGAGTGTGTGAAATGCTAGTTTAATTTTATATGATGGTTGAATTTTGGTGTGATTAAGTTCTTCAACAATGGTTTAATACCTTGGAGGTTTATCAATAATTAGTTCAAGTCTACTTGTGCTATAGGGAATCAAAATTTGGAATACTTTATGTTTTACTCTCAATTTATAGTAAGATATTCTATTGATTTTCGATAATATTTGCCTCTTTCCATACATTAGTTAAATTATTTGAAACTATCTTTATGTAGTAGATTTACTCCAATTGGACTTGTGAAATATGAAAGATGACCCATTGTGGTGAATTTTAATTTTATCAACTAGCCATTTTTTATTAGGAGTATTAGATGAGAGGATTTAGACACTACCAACATGCATGATTATCCTAAAGGAGTGGCCTTGTTTGGAAATTTAGACCATACTTAATATGGAGCTTCTGGCAAGTTTATAAACCATCTCCTTAGAGGAGTTGATAACACATTATGTGGAGTGGGGTCTTAAACTACATTCATTGTTATCTTTGGATCACAATTATTTTTATTTGGATTCATCTTATACGGTGGATTACAAGGACTATTTTGATTAGAAGCATAAATTAGGTTGGTCACTTATTTTAATTTATTCATTTACAAAAAATTGACCTCTCTTTCCTTAACTGTGTGAGATAAATCATTGAATGATAGTAAAATATTAAACATAATAGATTAATGTAGAGGTGGAAATAAACATGTTTTAAATATGTCTTATAATTATTTATATGGCATAGGATTCATTGTCTTAGATAACATGGTCTTATACCATAATATATAATTGATGATATGCTCTTTGGATTCTTATTTGAGATTAACAATATGAACATATGAAATCTGTTCACTTAGGTTAATAATTTTTTTTCAAGAAATGAATGTACTAAAGAATTGAATGCCTAAACTAACTTATGTGGTTAATCATAAAACCATCTTAGAACATAGTCTATTAAAATATTAAGAAATAAATTAATCAATAAGTTATTATTCTACCCATAGTCCATGCATATTGTGTGAAAATATCTCAAATTTTGACTAAGGTCACATTTTTAATCATACAATGTAAGCTTAGGTGCCACAAAACTAATTGGGAAAGGATAAAGATGAAATATTTTGAACCAATGGAGTAGGAAATAAAGTTTTTGAATCAAGAAAATAATTATATTTCCAAGCACCTTATTCCAAATGTAACACCTTAGTCTATAAGGCTAAGACCTATTGCTTAAGGGTTTGTACATTAGGAGTAGAATATGTGCTAACCAAATGTGATGTCACAAATGACTGAGTAGGAATTGGCCCATTAATCTGATGAAACCCTTGGGTTTCCCTCATAATAAATGGTGGTATAAATTTTGTATCTAATGATATTAAGAAAGGCAAAGAACCCATAGTAGTGAAAATTTCAAATTTCAAATGATTGGACTTTAGATGATTCCTTTGTTTCAATTCTAGTCATTTTTATAAACACATACTGCATATCATGATTATTTTTGATAAAACCTTTTAATTATCTTATGTCAATATCATCAATTTTTTTACATGATTCAAGCATTGTTTGGTATTAAAAAAAGTCAAGTATTCAAATTTTACGGCACATAAGCTAATACATTTTTGAGGAAATATATAAACAACTTTATTAACTTGTTTAAAAAGAGAAATAAAAACTTGACAAGATTGATGCTAACAAAAAAGATACCAAAATATAAAACCCAATACAACAAATTAAAATAATAAAAATAAGGAAATAATCCCTAGTAACATGGATGGTTATGGTTTTGAAATTATTTGACAATAAATGGGTCCACCAATATATTATATAAAAAATAAAAAATTAGTTGAATTAATCTAATATAATTTTGATAAACAATTGAAAAAAATAATAAATTATAATTTATATAATAAATACATGAGATTGATTTGGAAGTTACTATATTTATAAATATGTTAAAAGGGGAATAAACTAAAATAAATAACTTATCTAGAACTTAGATCTGGTAACTATGACATAGACTATGTGATAAACTACATGGGACTCTTTAATGTCACTATGAATTAGGAATATGGCTATGTCTCTCATTAGAACAAGGACATGTTATTTATTAAAGGCTAACATGTGCTATTGTCTATAGGGTGCTGATATCTAGTAGGGATTTTGCTCTTTATGTAAATTATGATGGGTGTGCCTCTACCTGTAGATACTATGTGAATTTTTAGGAACTTTAAATCATATGAGAGAGTTGTTTTTTTCCTTATTCTTCACTTAGAACCATAGATCAATAGATAATGAGGAATAAATGCAATAAATTTTAAAAAGGGGTTAGGGGATGAGGTTGTGTTTGACCTTAACACCTCATGATTTGAGAAATTTGTTGGTTCCTAGTTATACACCTCTTATGCTCAACCTTGCATACTTGAAGAAAATGACAAACAAAGATGAAAAAATTGCTACTATGTCATTATATCTAGGGAAGGGTTTGTCATCAGACCAAATGGAGAAAATGATTGAGAGGCATTGATAGAGGGTAAGGTCAGCTCCCTATTAATTTTGGGTCTCCTTGAACCAAGGTGAGAGGACCTAAGGGGTAGCTTGATTTCATGGAGAGATTTTGTAATTCAATCTCCATGGAGATTTTTGGCACAAGGGAACACAAATGTGACCAAGGCATAACCAAACTTGTTCACTCCACCTGGGAAGTATTATCACATGAAATGAACAAATGCACTAAGTCACGTCAAGCTACTGAAGACAAATGGGAATGTGACCACAATGTTCATTATAAATAATTTTTGAAAACATGGGCTGAATGGAAAACTATAGTGCTGGGTCTTTAAAGATAAAAATACAAACACATGTTAAGTATGCAATATTTATGCTTCTGCTAGAAATAAAACTTATATTATGCAAAAGGTGCATTATTTTTAGGGTAGGATAAGGCAAGATAGTTAGCTAAAAAATCAAGGGTGGTGTGCAATTGGTTTTCAAATAATAGGGTTTCTTTCAACATACATGACATCACTTATTGTAAAGATGAAAAAAAAACTAACAAGCTAAGGGGAACTACCAGGATTAATTTGTATCCATTGGTGCCAATATAATGCAAGTACCCAAATGATTTCAAAAACCCTAGAGCATACATTGCAACTAAATTTCCAAATAATTTTCCCTATCAAATTCATGAACCTAGGGTACCCTTAAGAGGTATTCAAAAAAATATTTCCAAATCTCTATGCAAAAAGAGGTTTATAAACCAAATCTATGCCCAATATGACAACCATACATAAGCATAAAAGTGGATATCCAATTAGCATAACATGTAAAATATCTCATTGCATTTCATTTATAGGATTTTTTTTTAATAAAAAGGGGTAAAAATATTATTGAAAAGTAAAGAAGAGCATTACAAGAAGAAGAGGGGGAAAAAACCCCCAAAGGAAAGAAACAAAGGTAGAAAAATTAGGCACACGCCCAACTAAGCAATATTATAAACCTCCCTATCTTCCTTCAGAATTCTTTCCAAATCAAAACAAAGCATCAGAGAGAGAGAGACTCCCAATCCTCAATATTTCTGCCATCTAAATGCTCAGATGCCCATTTAGCCAAACAATCCACTTCCCTATTCCATTCACGCAGAATGCGAACAAACGTTACTATATCCATGAGTCAGCAAACTTACAAAATCTGTTGCATAATCAGAGCTAGTTGCCAATTGACATCCAACACTTTCCTCTTAACAAGCAAGTTAATTAAGACTTGAGAATCTGATTCGCACATGATCCTATGGCAACCCAAAGCCTGAGCCTTTTCAAGGGCATAAATAATTTCCTAGCCTTCCATCATGTTGATGGTTTATAGCCCCTCAAAAACCACAAAAAAAAATCACCGTACCTTCAAAATCTCTGCCAATCCCTCAAGTACTCATGGGCCCAGGATTACCTCTGGAGAAACCATTTGTATTGATTTTGAGAATCCCACTGGGAGGGCATTGTCACTGACCAACCCTTTGAGTCTTCTCCTTGACCTGCTAGCTCCTCCTGACACAAGCTAAATTACCTGTTAGTTGTTGGAATCCAAGTCACACCACCACCTCAGCATCTTGCTTGGTTAATGGAAGGTATATCACACTCTTAGCTTGGATGGTCTCCTGGATCATCCCCATGACTTTTTGATATACTTGTTGCACCATGATCCTCATGCCCCAAAAAATCCTCCTATTTCTCTCAAGCTAGATCTGCCATAGCAAAAAGATGGGGCCCCCTAACGATGCATCCTATAGGAAAGCCATCCTTGAGGGGGATTCTCCCATGCCATTCCAGAAGTTGACCACAGATAGAGCATGAAAATAGGGGTTCTGCCAAACATCCCACCAATAGTGCCAGAGTTGCAAGGCAAAGGAGCATCAAAAAAATAGGTGGGCAAAATCCTCCTCAGCCACTCTGCACATAACACAAATTAAAGGGACTTGGAAGCCTCTCTTTTAGAGATTATTCCACACCAAACACCTATTCAAAGCCAACATCCAAACAAAATAGTTGCATTTTGGCCATGATAATTTATTCCATACCTATCTCCACCATTGCACTCCCCCCTACACAATCTCTGAAAGAGTTTGGCCTGATATCTAGAGGCAATAGTGTAAGCTCCCTTAGCATTGGGAGACTAAGTGAGCCCATCTTCCTCCTTAAGGGAGCTATAATGACACCTAGAGAGGAGGCTCAGTAGCTCCTCATTATCCTCCTATGTCTCAATAACTATCCAAGCCTCGAGATATTTCTATTGTGCCACCTCCAATTGTCCGCGTGAAGTGTATGCTTTGAAGTCACTCACTCGAGACCAACCAGCGTCAAAGAATCTCTAACAAACATTCAAAAAATTTGGGAACTAAGAAATAATGGGAGGATAACCATCCCAAGAGTCAGTCCAGAAGAGAGCCTTGGATCCCCACTTACATATCCAGAATAAGCCTTCCTTAATGAGAGTAGCCCCTTTTTGAGAGTACTCCATATCACCAAGCCTTTCCCAATAAGGGGGTAGTGAGGAATATCCCTCTGAATGGTCCCAGAGTAGTACTTCTGTGAGAGAATTCTGGCCCAAGCCTTGTCTTGTTCAGTGTACCAATGCCAATAAAGTTTAGCCACCAAAGCAACACCATTTAAGTCCATCTACCTTAGACTGAACCCCCCATATTATTTGGGGCTACAGACAACCTCCCATCTAATTAGGCTCCATTTAGAGGACATCAGACTACCAGCCCATAAAAATTGCCTGGTAACTGAATGAAACTCCTTAGCAATTCCCATTAGGGCAACCTAAAGCATACATCTGTAAATGGGCAAAGCCTGCACCACATATTGGATAAGTTGAACCCGGTCAGCAAAGGATAACCACCTATGGGTCCAATGATTCTCTTTCACTTGAAATTTCTCCAAAATATTCTACCAGGACTCTTTGGATATACGTCCAATAGAGATAGGGATACCTAAGTAAATCAAAGGGGGAATCCCAATATAAAAATGTAGTCCTAGCAATCCACTACTGAATGGGACCCAGAGTGTTGAAGAAGAAGATGGATGACTTGTATTCATTGACCTTTTATCCCAAGGTTGATAAGTAAACATCCAACACCCTACACAAACTAGCTGCTTTACTCATAGTGGCCATGCCCATCAGAGTAGTGTCATCAGTGAACTACAAATGAGACTATGACAATAGTTCACCTCCCCATCGCCATCGTTGAATATGCCCAGCCTCTCTGTTCCTATTGATGAACCTCCCCAAACCTTTAGTGAGGAGAAGAAAGAGGTACAGGGACAGGGGATCACCTTGTCGCAACCCCCTAGAGGCACCAAATAACTTTGTATGTTCTCCATTGATAAGCACCAAAAAGAAAACTGAGGAAATGCAGCTCATGACCCATTGAGTCCATTCATCTACAAAACTAAAAGCACTAAGAACCTTCCGCATGAAAGACCATTTGACCCTATCAAAGGCCTTGGCCATGTCCAACTTAATGAACATCACCTTATCTTTGGAGCTAGCCATGGAGTGAATGGACTCAACAACAATAATAATACCATCCAAAATTTGCCTGCCTTCCACAAAACCACTCTGCTCTTCAGAGATCACAGCACTCAGCCCTCTTTTTAACCTATCTACAATGATTTTAGATATAATTTTATAAACAACATTACAAAGGGATATAGGGTGGAATTGACTTAGTCTATCATCTCCTTTGCATTTGGGTATGAGGGAAAGATAGGTCGCATTTGTAACCTTAATCATTTTCTTATTCTATTGTGATTCTTGGAAAATAGCTAAAAGGTCAAATTTTATAATGTCCAAAAATTCTTGGTAGAATTCAGCCAGGAAGCCATCAAGTCTAGCCGCTTTCCCTTTCTTCATCAGGGTAATGGTCTCCTCAAGATCCCCAAGTGTGATTTCCTTCATTAAATTCTCATTCATTTCATGCATCACCAGAGGCAAAATATAGAAGAGAACTTGAGCTTCTTCTGATAATTCACCATTCACACCTTCCCTAAAAAGAGTAGAGAAGTACTGCACCACCTCCTATGATATTTCTAAAAAAGAGTTAAGACACTCACCTCTTTCATTAACCAGGGCCGAAATGGAATTGCCATGCCTCCTAGCTTTGGATGAATTAAAGAAAAAATATGTATTTCTGTCCCCTTCCTGGAGCCATTCAATCTGAGCTTTCTACTTCCAAAAAATTTCCTCCCATAGCTCACATTCCTCTAGGTCTTTCATAGCCTGAGCTTCATCTTGTAGTAAGTCTTCAGTCAATCCTTCCTCCCTTATTGTTCTCGTGATACCATCAAGCTTGGTCTATGTAGTAGCCTTAGCATGAAAAATATTCTGAAAGCATTGGTGGTTCCACTATTTGAGCTTGTACTTCATGTACTTTAGTGATTTGGCAAAGATATACATCATTGTACCATGGATAGGCCTGCCCCATCGCCACCAATTGGCCACACACTTGAATAGAGATTGATCCCAAAGCTACATGAGTTAGAATCTGAAAGAAGGAGAGCGAGGGTGATATTTTGAAACACTATTAATCTTGATAGGCCAATGGTTTGATCCTCTCCGATCCAAAATTTCAAACCTTGTAGACCACATATCTCCAATCCAAAAACTGGAAACCAAAAAATGATCCAGTCTCTTAGTAATGCAGTGTTTCCCACTCTTGCAATTGTTCTAAGTAAAATGTCCATTGTTGGGCCTGATGTTGACTAAATTCGAAAATTCAATATAATTGTGTATAAGCAAAGCAGAGGGTTCCAGCCTTGATGTGCCACCACACTTTTTAGTCAAATCTAAAACAATGCTAAAATCACCTACCATAATCCAAGGTTGGAAGGGGGGCAAGCTATGGACAAAACTAATATGGCCCCATAAGGAGTGTTTACCCCACCAGTCGATAGGGGCATAGATATTGGATAGGAGAATGGCTTCCCTCGTCTCAAAATTGGAAGCAATCATAGTCATGGAAAACTTAGAAGATAGCCAACCTATGAGGCTGATCTTCCATGGGTTCCACAGACAAGCTAGTCCCCCTGAGGATCCAATAATGCCAATGCATTGACAGTCTCCTTGCCTCCACAACTTAGGTGCTAATCTGAACATAGCTTTAACTGAAAGCTTAGTCTCCTACAAAAAAAGGACATACAGTCTGTGACTTCTAACTAGGTTATGAACATCATTTTATTTGGGGCTATTGTTCAAGCCCCTTACATTCCAAGATAGTACAATCATTTTAGAGGATTAAAAAAGTGAGAATCTAGAATCTTTACTGACCCTGACTCCACCAAAGTCTCTCCCACTAGTTTAATCTTTTCTAGGTCCTTTTTTTTGCTAGGCTTGCCAGATTTTCCCCCCTCCCATTCTTAAGGTCTTTTTGCAAAATTCCCAAATGAGGAGAAGATTTACTACTTCTTGTTGCCCCTGAGTCACCGATTTTCCCCATGAGAGGTAGATTTCCAACTTATTTAGGGGGAATCACTGAGGAAGTCATTCCTTTTGAAATCATCAACTACTAGTCCATATCCATGTGATAATCTCCTCCATCCTATGGTTCAATTAAAGCACCTGAAACATTGGTCTCATGCATTGGGTCTTCAATCCCCTGATCCAAAATCATCAACCCTAGATTCACCTCCTATTGATTAAGGTCATCCAGTATTTCAAATCTATTAAGCAAGTCATCTACTTGTCTTTCCTTCAAGGTCCATTTTTGGCCCCTATTTCTATAACAGCCTTTAATCAGCATAAAATCATCAGCTTCAAGTGCTTCACTTGGAATCAGGCCCTTCTCTTTGTCTATTCTAGGAGGAATGTGAGAAGGTTGAGTAGGCTAAGGTTTAATGGATTTTGATTTGGGACACCATCACTGTAAGTGGCCATAAGCATGGCAAAGGTGATAGTGGAAAGGAAGAATTTCATAATCTAGCATTTGTACCCAAGAAAAGTGTCATGTACTCATTTCAACAACATCTGTTATTGGCTTGCTAAGATCAATTTCAACATAAATGCGGGCATAAGTCATTACCTTTTTCCCCAAAATTGACATTAAAGAGCCGAATAGCCTTCCCAGTGGAGATGCAAGCATTTGCAGAGTGTCTTCACAATAACATTCCACTGGAAAGTGAGGCAAACATGCCCACATGATAATGTGGTTTGGTAGTTCTTCTGAAGGTATGAAACCGGCATGCCATGGCTTGATGAACAGTCCCACCTGGTTATGAAAGTAAGGGCCTCTAGCAAAAACTCTGTTACAGTCAGTTATATAGGTGAAAGTGACCATAAAATAGCTGTTAGCCAACAATGTAATATCCATATCTCCTTCTGGTGCCCATGTCTATTGAGCCCACACTTCCAAGAACTGGACCAAAGTCCTAAGCCCCAGAAACTTGTAGTATAGGGAGTGATTCGAATATTATTCTATATCTTCAGCAATCATGTCCATTGGTATGACCATCTTGGGCCTCTCCTTGCATCTTTCTAGGCAACCATTGACCTTGGGTATTCTCATGCCAATGGGCTCCTCAACAGCAAGTGGACCTAAAAACTATGAAAAAGAGCCTTTCCAATGCTCCACAAACCATGAGTCACTTGCTGCAGTCTAAGTGCCACCCTGTAATTCCGCCCTGCACCCTCCCCTGCCACGCCATCCTTCTCCCTTTCATCCATTGCTCAAACTTATTAATAGGAAAAATTAAGAACCACAAGTATTTTCTATTATCTTGAAAGAAACTTTTACATACATTAATGTTTCAAAATGCTGCCATGGGGACAAACATAGTGGATGTGCTCCATGTTGGACATGGGAGACATATAAACATGCTCTCAAAGCTTGATAATGGATATAAAATAGTAACCACCTTAGCAAGATATAATATATTCACATAAATGGACTCTTGAAACATAGTTCACATTTGAATATCTTTCATGGATATAAAAATTCAAAGATATTTTTATATCTCTAATTTATAGATAATATATTTATTTAGGTTATTTATTTATGCTTTCATATTATAAATAGTTTTATTCATTATATATATATATATATATATATATATAAAATGAATAAAACTATTTATAATATGAAAGCATAAATAAATAACCTAAATAAATATATTAATATATATATATATATATATATAAATAAATATATTAATAAATATATATATATATATATATATATATATATATATATATATATATATAATTGTGATTCTTTTTTTAAAAGGAATACTTTTATCAAGTTGATAATTAATAAAAATATATGGATGTTTTGTGAGTTTATTAATATTTTGTGCTTTTTGTTTTGTGAGGATAAATTAACTTTGATTAAATAATTTTTAATATGTTTAAACAATTCAATGTGAGTTATTTATCTAATAAATTTATGTAATGGAAATTTATAAAAATATAATTTATCCTTGGATTCTTGTTTTTTTTTACAAATACTGTATTTTATATCCATTGGGTAAATTATAGTAAATCTAAATAAAATGTTTTACTTCATCAAATAATATCTCAGCATGAACTCTAAAATTAACTTATTTTCCCTACTCTCTCCTTATTTAATTTCATACTTTAGATTAAAAATTTGTAAGATAGACTCATTGTGAATATTCAACTTTAAGTAATTTTGAAGATAGCATTTCCTTCATCTTATTTTGAATGTAATTCAAAGAAACATAATAATGTGTATGGTTAAATATAATTATCAAATTTTAGATAAGCGAATGGTCTTGGGGGAAAATTCTATGGACATTTACCTTGATGTGTACATATTATAGACATTACATGTATGTGTAATGTATATAATGTGTAAATGTTATTGAATTTTAGGCTTGAGATCACCATGCCATAATGCATACATGTTATATTAATTTGAAATAAAACTGTTCAAACCCATGAGAATTATCCTTCCCATCTATTTTGTTATTTTCTTTGTCCTTTTCTATTCTATACCATATGTGTGTTGTGTTTGGAGGATAAAAAACACTATATGATGACTTATTACCTCAATGAATAGACAATGCCATCATGGATGGGGGACGTAAGCAATCAAAAATAAAAGCTATTAAAACTAGGTCTTAGAATTCCCTTTATTTAATTTTTTTTCATTAAGAAAATTTTAATATCCCATTAAAATCCAATACAATAGCCCATTAACCCTCCTCCTAGCACTCCTATACCTCTTATAGTTTCACAAGTCTCCCTTAGAAGTCAAGAGGATTTGGCTACAGACATAATGGAAAAAAAAATAGAAATTGAACAAATAATTAATAAAATGATGGAGCCCACTTTGACCAACACCCACTAGACCTATTTGGAAAATACCCTAGAGTCATTATTAGGTCAATTTAACTTGATAATGAGTTAAATTGACAAATGGGCATCATATAGGGATACCTGTAGGGCTTACTAAATTAAAAAATTGTTAGAATGTGAGGAGAAGGATAAAACTAATCAAAATACCTAATTTGTGCTTTATTCATTATCCCAATAATTAATTAATCCTTTCCACTATCCAAAAAACACTTCTTGATCCACCAATGCCAACAAAAATTAAATAGAAACAATTGTTGGGATTGATGGTGGATGTTGTTTGATTAACCATCATGTAACTATCACATGTTCCCATTTTATTTCTATTAGAAACTCTATTACAATTTTGTCTTAAATTATATTCCTAACTATATTAACTACTCTGAGTTTTAGGGCTTATAGAAAGGCTTTGTGAAGGATATACTAGGTGCACATTATGCACATAATTGACCTACAAGGGTCCTTACCTATGATCCACTTCAGTCCTAGATCCCCTCTATGGTGAATGAGGTCATGGAGAATGACACTTTGCATCTTCTTAGTGTGCTTACTGACACACTCATTCAACTTATGGATAGGCTTTCTGAGACTGATGCTAAATATTCTCTACCTAGTGTGCATACTTGACCTTACCATTGTAAATGTTGTGGTGGTATATATACTATTCCTTTCGATGATGATTGTGATGGTTATAAGGCTTAAGATGATATAATTTTGAGTGATGAGTTTTTGGCCCATGCATTTGATGTGCACACTTCAGTCACCACACATATATGTACGTATATTTTATATTTGACATGTTAAAATTTAGTTCTATTTTTACTTAAAATATATTAATTACATGGAAATTGAATAATATATATGCAATATTTTTATGTTTTACAAGAAGATATGGTGACATCATCTTCATGTTATATTACTACATTTTTGGTCAATTTGAAGTTTACATATGCATAGGTAGGTTTTGGTCCATCTAATACTATATATATTGATGTTATTAGGCCAATGCTCACATATACAAATATAGTTTTGAGTTAATATTATACTTTGAGTACATTTTTTTATTTATATAGATCTATACTCTTGAGTAACAATCATACATGTTCAAATTAAAAATTGAATGATAGTGATGTGAATGCAAATTATATATGTGAAAGGTGTTGAAAGATATATAGAGACAATACCTAACTTAAGAACCCCTAATTGAATATATACCTCTTAAGGTGAGTAATGGATCTTTGAATTCTTTTAATAATGATCAACCTTCTAGAGAGTCTCCTTCAATGTCTAAAGATGTCTTTCTCCCATTTAAAAAAAATAAATATATTCTTCCTCCTATTCCTTCTAATTTTATATTTTTGGTGCTCCTTCAACTTTTCAAAGTTATTTTAATGCGTCACATGTTTTTTTATTATCATTTATTCTTCATATTGCTTATTAAGTACTCAATATTTTCATTGCTACATATAATACCACTACCTATCTTCCAAATCCTTGATTTAGATCCCTTATGTGAATCATGCATACTATGCAATATCTTAAGTTAAATTTATCTATCAAGGATATCAAAATTAAAGTACACTCCTATTAAATAGTATACTCTTGGTCTATTCTATTCCTATGTCCCTTTGAAAAAAATCCCCTTGATTTTGTGCTTCTCATTTTTATATTTTTATTCTATTTGTATGTATACTTCTATGTTAATAGGGTCCTAACTTTGATATGGAGAAGTTTATAAACACACTAGTCCATACTATATGTGTATATGATAAGGAATAAATCATGAAGGTGACTAGAGTTTCAAAGGTTAAGAGTGATAAAATTTCAAGTATATGACCTAAATTAAATTGGCCAGGGAAAATTATTATCTAGATTATTAGATCATCTCCCTTTGATTATGCAAGTGAAAATTTAGATAAGTATTAGGTCTACATCATTAGAAATTATTTTTTTAGCTAAATTGATTACGAAAATCTAATTTTTAAAAAAGGAAATGGGGTTTGAAAATTATTTTAACTGATTATGGGTTTGATTAAGGAGATAAATTTTCCATATATATTCAATATTTTCTATAAAACTAAGTGAGGTTGTTTTTTCAATTGATGACCACAGTGGAGACTCCTACATATCTATGAGATGAAATAAAATAAGCATTGTTTCTACAATATCATCTATGTAGACACTCACAAAGGTAAATGTTCACTTTTAATTTTGAATTGTAAATATAGATTTATTTTAATATTTTTAATAGATAGTTGAGAAAACATTACTTATGTGAATGTATTGTGTATGAAATGTTTTCTGATGAAATATGATTATCCCACATAACTGATTAGTAGGAAAATTTCTTGTGTTTTATCCCTATTTCATATGCATGCTTATGCACCTTGACCTATCAAAAACCTTATTGAACATCAAACATATATTGAGCATGACCAAATTATTTTAGTAAGTGCAAGTTTAAATGATTTATATATTCTAGTTTAATATTAATTTTTGAAATTGGTTACATGTATAATATTTAAATTTAATAATAATATTTGTATTTATGTAGGTTCAACTATGTGTGAGTTATGAGAGTATAAGGATCTACATTTAGACCTTGGAGGAATCCAAGGCATTTGAGGGATCTACATCTATGATCAATGCATCCTAGGATGAGTATTATTTGAGAAAGGCAAAGAAAGGGAGACTATTTGATGAGTATAATGTCTTAGATGATGTACTTGCTTCTATGCCTAAATGGAAAGGTGAGCATTTTTGGTATTGCATGCATATATGAAATTTAGGTGATATTCTATTTTATTATTAGATGGTTTAGTTTTTTAATACCTATATAGAAATGTATGTTTTATTGGCATCGTATTCCTACATGGAATTCACCTAACATTATATATATATATATTATGCCTTTATGGCTTATATGTATGCATGCATGCATGGATGTGTGTGTGTGAGTGTGTGTGTGTGTGTGTGTGTTTGTGTGTGTGTGTGTGTGTGTGTGTGTGTGTGTGTGTGTGTGAGAGAGAGAGAGAGAGAGAGAGAGAGAGAGAGAGAGAGAGAGTTCACATTTTGTGGTGATCATATTTTTGCATATAATTTGACTCACATTATTAGTGAAAAACTAAATTTGATAATTTTGTGGCCATATTTAGATATTATCCTCTTTAATATTTTATTCATGTAATATATTAAAACTAACTTACAATATTTCAATATTTGTTTCAATTAAAAATATATGGGATAAAATAGTATATTATTTGAGATAGATTCAAATATTACTATGATGTGCCTCTCATGATTGGGTTGAATCATTTGGGCTATACCATTTATCACCATTTTAATGTGGATACCCTTGATACACTAGTTTAATATCATTTTGGAATTGATACTCTTGTTTTGTATTCATTTAATTTATAAACATACCACATTTATATTCTAATTACAATTGAAATAAACAATAAAATAATCATCTCTTGCATACCTTCTTCAGATGCCCTTATACATTTTAGTTGTGCAAGTTTGATGAATTGGTTATGTTATACCCCATAATTTGGGATGATATCTCTTTTTAAATGATTTCCATTCTTGTTTAATGTTTATACCTTTATTACAAGGTTATCCTCTTCTTGGAGTCAACTTGCATTCACCCATGTAATCATGAAGTAATGTTATGTTATCTTCTTCTCCATAGTGTTGTTGACATTATTTTATATACTCTTACATGGACATTTGGAGTAGTGAAATATTCTAATTCTCATGTCTCTGGAGTCCTTGAAATATTTTTGTGGTTATATCTCTTTTGTTTCATTTCATAAACTTTGTTCTCTCCCTCTCCACTATACTTATCTTGGTCATTTCTTCTCTTCTCATCATATATCTACTCAACACACCAACACACATGAATTAAACTCACCCACACACATATAATTTCACCTAGATAATTTATATGGAACCATTGAGACCAATCTTTGGCATAAGTTGTAGTAACGAGTCCTAAAATGAAACTTTTTATAGTGAAGAGACATGTTCTATAGATCCAAATAGAATTTATGCATTCAGAACATCCAAGTGGAAAGACATCTCTTAAAATAAATATAGAATAGAAAAATTCATGTCATCCCATGACTTATATGTATAAATCCACATTAAATAAAGTTTTCACTACTATTTAGGAACATAGAATCACTAAAAATAAATGTTGTCAAAGCTAAAGCAATAGTTGGAGAACTCTACTTCCAGTGATTTATGGATAGAAAATTGAATTTACAACACATCTAGGGTGGTGGAACATGTCTAAGACCATGTTATTATCCTCTTATAACACTTTATTAAGAGACCCATCACCTATTTTGGCCTAAAAAACACCCTTACCAATACAAGAAAAAGGTAGTTTTAAGCCTAACTTTAGATGTGTGTAAATGAAAACTGCAAGTAATTTGGATGAGCTAGAATAAACATATTTTGTTTTTTGAATAGATATAATTTCATCCTATATCACATTCATGAAACTCTAGATGAATACTTGGCACATGTTCTAGTAATGCGTCTTAAAATTTAATGTTTTACAGTAAAGAGATAAGTTCTTGAGCTCTAACTGACATTTATGCCTCTGGGACCTCTAGATGCAAATCCATCACTTTTATCACATATATATAGTAAATTTACAGATTATCCCATGACTTAAACATCAAAATCCACCTAGAAATGTATTTTCACTACTATTCAGGAGCGTGAAAACACTAACAATAAAAGTTATCAAAGTTAAAGTGATAGTTGAATAATTCCACTAGTGATTTATGGCTAAAAAATGACACCAAAAAAAGTATAGGATGGTATTTAATTTATAGGACCAAGTTTTTAGAGACTGACTACCCATTCTAGCCTCAAGAACATAATCCCCAATACAAGAAAAATGTATTATTTAGCCTAGATTTAGATGCGCATAAAATGGAAAACATAGGTCATTTATATAAACCATAATAACCTTTATTTACATGTCAAATACATATAATTTCACCTATAAAAACATTTATGGATCCTTTGATACTAACCCTTGGTACACATTGTAGTAATGGCTCTTCAAATGTTACTTTTTGTAGTGAAGAAACAAGTTTTTACGTTGCAACTAGCATTCATGCCTCGGGAACTCTAAGTGAAAATAAATCACTTAAATAAAATATAGATAGGATAATTATACATTATTCCATGAAATATATGTCTAAATACACTTGGAATCATGTTTTCACTATTTTTTAAGAGTGGAGAAACACTGACAATAAATGTTATCAAAGTTGAAAGGACAATTAGAGAACTCTACATTTAGTGCTTCATGATTGGAAATTATCATTTAAAAAACATATGGGGTGACATATAAAATATAATAATAGGTTATTATCCTATAATCATGCCATTTTTATATTCCCACCACTCATTTTGAACTCAAGAATGCCCTTCCCAATATAAGAATTATGGAATTTTTAGCCTATCTTCACATGTGTGTAGAAAGAAAATTGTAAGGAAATTAGATGAATACAAAGAACCCACAAAAAAATATTTATAAAGCCTATAATTTAACCCCTATATTATGTGTATTTAACCTTAGATACCAATATTTGGTTCAAGTTACAATAACCTATCCTAAAATGTAACATTTTACAGTGAAGAGATAAATTCTTGAGCTCCAACTAGTGTTAATGCATCTAAAACGTCCATGTAAAAATAAATTAATTAAATCACATTTATATATGAAAATTATGTGTTATCCAATGACCTTTATATCCAAATCCAACCATAATCATGTTTTCACTATTGTTCAGGAGCTCAGAAACACTGATAAAAAATGAAGTGAAAGTAGAAGTGTTAGTAGGAGAAATCTAATTTTAGTGTTTTATGACTATAAATTAGCACACAAAAAAAGACCAAGGTTGTATAAAAAATCTAATAATATGTTATTTTCCTTCGATCATGCCTAGTCGAGAGACCCACCACCCATTATGATCTCAAAAATGCCCTTTCATACATACATACATACATACATACATACATACATACATACATACATACATACATATATATATATATATACATATATATACATATAGATATATATACATATATATACATACACACACACACACACACACACACACACACACACACACACACACACACACATATATATATATATACATATATCTATATATACATACATACATATATATGTATACATACATATATATGTATATATATATGTATATATATGTATATATATATATATATATATATATATATATATATATATCTATATATATATATATATATATATATATATATATATATATATATAGACACACACACATAGACATATATATATATATATATATATATATATATATATATATATATATATATATATATATATATATATAGACACACACACACAGACATATATATATATATATATATATATATATATATATATATATATATAATATTAATACACACACACACACACACACACACACACACACACACACACACACACACATAATGCATGAAATATAAATCATAAGTCATATATATATATGACTTATGATTTATATTTTATGAAAAAGACGAAGGTTTTATACAAAAATCTAATAATATGTTATTTTCATTCGATCATGCCTGGTCAAGAGACCCACCACCCATTATGATCTCAAAAATGCCCTTTCCAATACTGTGTGTGTGTGTGTGTGTGTGTAGACACACACACACACACACACACACACACACACACACACACACACACACACACACACACACACACACACACACACACACACACACACACACATAAGTACATATGTACACACACACACACACACACACACACACACACACACACATAAGTACATATGTACACACACACACACACACACACACAAGTACATATGTATACACACACACACACACACACACATGTATGTATGTATGTATGTATGTATACACACACACTAACATAAGAGATGCACAATATATAAATCATAAGTCATTTGGATGAAAAAAAATAACCCTCCTATTTATTTTAAATCCATATAATAAATTCAATGATATTTTCAATTTAACCTTTGAGATCTATCCATGGCAGAAGTTGTAGTAACAGGTCCTAAAATGTAACTTTTTATAGTGAAGAGACAAGTTCTCGTGCTCCAACTAGAATCTGTGCCACCAAGACATCTAAGTGAAAATAATTTACTTTGATAATGTCTCAATATGAAAATTACATATTATACTATGACCTTGATGTCCAAATGTGTGGGGTGTGTGCAGAAGCATGTTTTTACTGCTATTCAAGAGCATAAAACACTGACAACAAATATTGACAAAGATAAAGTGATAGTTGGAGAACTCCATTTTTTTTTATTTATGTCTAGAAAATGGTACTAGTAACACATTTTGTTAGGTAAATAATTTCATTTTTCATGTTATTATTCCTTTATCATGCCTAATTGAGATACCCACTACCTAATTTAGCCTCAAAAACATCCTTCCCAATGCAAGAAAAAAATAGTTTCTAGCCTAACTTCATATGTGCGTGAACCAAAAATAGTAAGTCTTTTGGATGAAATATAAGAACCTTAATATACATTTTAAATACATATAATTTCACTCCAAATCAATTTTATCTATCCCATGATAAAAATTTATGGCATAAGTTACAAAAATAGGTCTTGAAATTTAACTTTTTATAGTGAAGAGACAAGGGTTTGAGTTGTAACTAGCATTTATGATTCCAAGACATCCAAGTAAAAATACATAAATTAAAACATGTATATATTCAATTTAAAATTTATACCATGGCCTCAATATCTAAATCTACCTAGAAGCATATTTTCACTACTATTCAGAAGCATGACGATAAATGTTGTCAATGTTAAAGCAGAAGTTGGAGAAATCAAATCTTGATGATTCATGGATGTAAAATGGCACTGATAACACATATTTCATGGTCGATAATGTCTAGGAATAGGTTATTTTCCTCCCATCACACCTATATGAGAGACCCAACACCCATTCTGACTTTAAAAATGCCCTTCTCAATACAATGAAAATGTTGTTTTTTAGCTTAATATTAGAAGTGCATAAAATAGAAATTATAAGTAATTTTTATTAACTAAAAAAACATTTAAATGAATTTAAAATCCTTATAACTTCACCTTGAATAATTTTAATTTAACCTTCAATACCAATCTTTGACACAAGTTGTAATAACGGCTCCTAAAATGTAATGTTTTGTATTTAATAGACAAATTCTTGAGCTTCAATTCGATTTTATGCCTCTATAATATTTAGGCACAAATCTATCACTTTGATCATTTATATATCAGTAAATGACATAGTATCCCATGATCACGACATCTAAATCCATCTGAATGCATGTTTTTAAAATTATTCAAGAGTTTGGAAACACTAATAACAAATGTTTTCAAAGTTGAAGAAATAATTGTATAACTACACCTCTGGTAACCTATGGAAATAAATTGGTTCTAGAAATATGTTTGGGTTGGTGGATAATGTAAAGGGGTAGGTTTTTGGACTCCCATCACACCTAGTTGAGAAATTTAATTCTTGTTCTAGCCTAAATAATGATCTAAATCTTTAATAACTATGTACTTTTATTATGTATATCTTAGCTTCATGAATATGAAATTATTTACTAAAAATTCCAACCTCATGAAGTTGGAATATTATTTCACACCACTAACCTAAAATAAATTTAGTAAGTAATTAAAAATAAAATTTAAATTTACTACTTAAAAAATAAAAAACTATTGATAAAAATGTTACATCTACATTTCACAAGTCAATATACCATCGAATTTTAATGTAACAAACCTCTAAGATTTATAGTAATCTTGATAGTAACAATATTAGATTCATGGTTTGACCCATAAAAATTCCATACTTTCTTGTTTAATGGAATCCCATGATATTTGAGAACATGAATATTTGATATAAGAAATCAGTTTTATGAGTGCAATATCTTCTTATGTATTTCAACTTATTAAAACAACCATACATCTCAATTTTTTTATAAAACATCATTGAAGCCATGTTCCAGTGACTACCAAAGACCTATTAAGATAGTGAATATTTTCTCTATCTATGATTGGGGAATTTAATATTTCATTTTATTCTAAACACCAAAATAAGTAGTAATATTTTCCCTCTTCATTTTCTTAATCTACAATAACTGTAAAAGCATGCCCTATATCAAAAATAAATAAATTTAATGACACTATCAAGATAGATAGTTAGAATAAATAGTACATAATAATTAAACTTTGACTTGGTTACACTAGATCAGATACATGGTCAAAGTCATGTGATGATATATATATATATATATATATATATATATATATATATATATATATATATATATATATATATATATATATATATATATATATATATATATATATATATATGTTGTAAATTTGGTGAAACGTGATATATGTCAATTCAAATTAGAGGTATGCATCTCCAATCATCCATCCACTCTTTTTAATTACACTCATTCCAAGCATAGTCCATGCATGCAATATAAAAACATTCAAAGTGTCTCATATGAATAGACCAAGAACCTACATTTGAAATATGAAATGCGTAGAGATCAATTGATCTATTACAGTGATAAAATCCTCATAATTTATCAAGTTTTCTTCCTTCATGAACAAAAAATGTCTATGAACAATATAATTATCTTTAGCACTACGACACATGTTCTCATTACACCATTTAATAATATTTTTTACATCAATCAAAACAACATCACCTTCAAATTTCAACTCCTCTCTTGTAATGACTCTCTTTACATATGATACAACACCATGATGTTCCTATTTTCCATGTCCAACCTAAATGAAACTCTAAATATTTTCTATGCTAGTGGTAAGATGCATCCTACTGAACCAATAAAAAATATATGCATTCTTGAATTACGATGTGAAATTATCTGACGAGATGAAATGTTAATTGAAATTAATATTCCTCTTTGTCAACTATCCATAGAACATCTCAAAATAACCTTTTGCTTACTATGTACAATTTGGTCAGTCATTAATGATATAAAATGGTACTCCCTTGATATTTTTTTATCTTACTCTATACTATCAGGTGCAAGCATAAATGTTATAGGTACAAATATGAAATCCCTTATTGAGTTATAATACTATGGTTGAACGTTCATTTGTGATTTGAATATGTAATTATTAGCAAATTTGACTATTGAAATAATAGAGAAAAGTGAGCATGTGTCCTTAAATATATTAAAATTTTCATCCAACCATCTATGCCTATGTGTATTCTTTGCATAATCATAAAAAATTTATTCCTTTAATTTGACCATAAATTCTAAAACATGGATCCATTTTGTAACAAGTTCACACCTTTTATATTCTTTTCCATATTTTATTTGATAAGTCACAAATTTGTATTTAATCAAAATAACTAATTCCTATCAAATTAAACTTTTACTCTCCTTGTGAAAAAACTTTTTTAATTTTTGAAATCCACTACAAATGTTAAAATTTCCATCCAAACATGCTTTGTTATAAAATAATTTTCCATCTGGTCTTTCACCAAAAATGGTCGGACTAAATTCCTTGGATAATTTTGGTGAAACTTATATGCCACACTAATATAAAATGTTGTTAGTGTGAAAATCAAAACATATATTGTGAAAAGTATTATAGTGAATTAAAAATTCAACATGTTGCCTACAATAAGAAATGGTACATGTGTGATTTATTTTTACATAAACCAGTTTGACAATATTATAATATATTTTAATAATAGAAATTTATGTATATTTTCTCAAAATATTTGATTAAAATTATATTTATGTCATATTAAATAAATGTGTTATACATGGTTCATGGTTATGATAAACAAATCTTCTTTTCACTGCATCTCTTGTATTGGATGAAACTCTTACATTGTCTTTTCAAAATTATGCAAGTAAATCTTTGACAGTGTTGTATATAGCCATGTATTTTTGTGGAAGCTTAAAAGAGATTAATTAGAGATCAATGGTATTTTTATCAATAAGTATTTGGCATCTTCCAATTGATTTCATCAATATTTTTCTATTTGTGTCCAGTGTTCAGCTAGTTTTTAAAATCAATCATTTGTTCTGTATTTGACCACTTACTACACAAGTTGTAATTATACTTATAGCATTATTAAAATATCTGGTTTATTATTTGAAGCCTATAGTATGATATGCATCATGTATATTTTTAAAAATTTCACTATTTTTATTATCAATGTTAGATATTCTTAAAAATTTTATGTTCACTAATAGTTTCTTCATTTCTAGCTTCATTGTTTAGTTATGAGATGATATTTTATTCATTATTACTTTCATCATTATGTGTTTATATGAAATTATCTTCATTAATAGCATTAAATCATCGTGCATAGATTCATCATCAACAAAATAAAAAAAATTATACTTTGAATATGGATTTGCAATATAATTTAGACTTCTAGGTAAATATTCATCATCAATCTTCAAATCATTGTTTTCAATTTCATCATTATCTACAACATTTGGATAATAAGGGATATTGTATGTAACTTGTCCTAAGATAATTTATTACATTCATACCTTTTATTTTTCTCTCATCTTTTCTGATTGCTCCAGTGTTTTGTGATTTAACTTCTTCCTCTTGTTTGAATGAGCTTCGACACCAATGAATAAACAAAGAACAATTTGATATTGTTTAATGGTGGGGATCCATTGAATAATTTGATTCATTTTTATGTAAAGGAAACCAATTAATAATTTCATTTCTCTTTTCTTTGATGTGGAATACATAGAATGGTGGAGATATTTTTTGTGGGGTCAAAATTATCAAAATACCCTAAAATTAAACATTGGAAAAATACTTATTGTCTATTGAGATAATAAGGCATACAAGTTACATATATTATTTTTATGTTATCATATATCATACTGTTGTGATATATGATTATATTATTATGTGATGTAATCAAAGCTATGTAATATTATTATGTCAAGTAATCTTATACAATTACATCCATATTTATATTTGTTATATAATTATAGGGTCAATTTAACCACATATTTCATCCTATACAATCGATTAAACCATAATTTAGGTTTATAGGGCTCAAATTGGCCCAAAACACATGTTTAATTAAACCAATTGACAAATTATATTGATTCATGATTAATTTTAGCCCAAATCATGTGTCTAATTGGATAAATTCATGAATAATTTAACCCTAAATCATGTCTTGCTCTTGTATAATTAGGTTGAAGAGGATACAATTATCCCTAATTTCCATCTTGATTAAATTGGTGGACTTTATGCATTATGTTTATGATATTGGGGTCAATTGACCCCTAAATTAGTTTCATATAGTCAAAATTGTGTTCATGGGGTTCAATTTAGTATATCTTGCATCAATCATTGTAAAAATGGATTAATTGGGTAAATATGTTGATAAACATGAGCTAATTTATCACCTTGAATCAAATCATAAGAAAATATTTCTAGGTTTGAGGGGTTAAGATTGGCCCCAATTACCTTCATGTTTACATTTTAAATCTAATTAGGGTTATTAAGTCATATGTTGAATCTTATAAAATTAATTGACTAATAAATTAGGTTCACAATGCTCAATTTTACATAAATCACACCCTTTTTTACACTAATTAATTAATTGGATCAATTCATGATAGAATCAAACCTAATTTATCCACAAATCATGTCATACTCTTGTAGTTAGGTTGACGGGGCTCAAATTAGTCCTAATTTCCTTTGTGTTTGAGTTGGTGGATTATTTTATTTATTTTGTTATGATATTATGATTGATTGACCCTAAAAATTACATTGTGTATAAGAAAGATTAGGTTTATGGGGTTTAATTTCATCCAACTTGCATCATTATTCAGATAATCAACTTATTGGCTCAACATGTTAGGAGATGTGGGCTAATTTAGCTATAGATCATATTTTAGACTCATAGTTAGGTTAAATGGCTTAGTTGGCCCCAATTATCTTCATGTTTGCACTTATGATAAAATTAGGGTTTAGGGTTGTAAAAATCACTAATTGTCTCAATATGTTAGGAAATATGATCTAATGTATCCCCAAATCACATCTTAGACTCATAGAAAGGTTATATGGGTTCACATTGGCCCTAATTACCTTCTTGTAAATGTATTTATGATAAAACTAGGGTTTAGGGTTTAGTATTTATAATTGTGATAAAATTACGGTTTAGATAAAATTAAGGGCTAGGGTTTAGGGTCAAGATGTTAAGAAACATGAGCTAATTTAGTCCCTTGAATCATGTCATAGAATTTTAGTTAGGTTTAACATGTTCTAATTGGCCCCAATTACCTTCATATTTAATTTGTGATAAAATTAGGATTGATTGAGCCATAAGTTAGTTTACTAGGCTAAATTTGGCTTAAATCATGTCTCTAATTACACCAATTGACTAATGAGATAAATTCATGATGGAATTCAAGTTAATTTATTCCCATTTCACATCATGCTCTTGTAGTTATGATGAAGTGGCTCAAATTGGCCTCAAATTCCTCTTTCATTGAATGAATCAATTATTTGGTTCATTATATGAAAATATGAGGGTCAATTTCACTGCAAATCACATCATATATAATTGAAAATAAGTTTATGTGGATCAATTTTTTTAATTTTATGTCACTTATTGCATCATTTGTCTAATTATCTACATTTATGATGAAATGAAACCTAATTTATCCTAAAATCATGTTTATAGTCATAATTAGGTTCATGAGCCTCATATTGATCATAATTACCTCTAAAACTAAACCAATAAATTATTTAATAATTGTATAATGAAATTCAAGTTTATTTAACCCAAAACCACATCTTATACATGTTAAAATTTTATATATCATTAAATCAAATGATTCTTTGTTTCATTCCATGTTTAAATTGGAGTTGATCAAGCTAGAAATTTGACTTTATAATCATGCACTTAGGTCAAATGGCATAAAATTAGCTCCAATTGCCTTCAGATTCAAACATTGGACTATTTTTCTTATTTATTATTTTCATTTGGATCAATAAGACCAAATTAAATCTTGAATTTCACTTAAATTGTACTAATGATTCCACCAATTCACTCAATTTAGCCTTAAATCATATCCTATACTCACAATATTATTCAAAGGGTTTACATTGATCATAATTTCCTCTACAATTAAATCAATTTACTAACTAATTAATTTTGTAATGAAACTAGGCCTGATTTAACCCTAAATAATGTTCTATATAGTTGAAATTATGATTGTGGGCTCAAACTCACCAAAATTACATCACTTTTTCCATTATGTCTTATTTTTGGCAGTGTATATCATGCAACATACCAATTTAAAATTAAACTTATAAAAATTATAAATGTCAACTAAATAAGTATAAAAACATAAATGTGAACTGAATAATTATAAATAAATGTATATCATGATATGTATATAAATATAAACATGCACGAGTAAAATAAATTTATTTGTTTGATGATACGCCAACATAACATGTTTGTGTTATAGTAAATACATGTTATGTTATGTTTGAATTAAGAAACCAAGCCTTTTGGTTCAAAAATTGATGGGATTCTTGAACCAAAGGCTTAAACCTCTTAACACATAATTGAATATGAGATTTTTGATAGAAAATAACAAAAATCAAGTTACATCACCAAATACACTAGGAATTTCAACAAAATTATTTATAAAGTAATTAATACTATGATGAGTATGCTTTATTCTTTCCAAATATATAAATTTTAGACTATTTTAAGGTTTCAATCTATGTTGATTTCTAACTATAGCATTTTTATGCCACTAGATGCTGTAAATATACATGTCTATATATGTTTTTGTATCTTTTTTCATTGATCTAAATACATAAATATATGTATATTTGCATGTGTGTGTGTGTGTGTGTGTGTGTGTGTGTGTGTGTGTGTGTGTGTGTGTGTGTGTCTATATATATATATATATATATATATATATATATATATATATATATATAATTCACCATTAATTCAAAAAAATGTCATTTATTTTGATGTAGTTGGGGGGTTGTATGGCTGGCTATGCTTTTTTTCTAAGTTTTTCAAATTTTATTTATTTATAATGTTAATAAAAAAATATTCATTGAAAATTATAAAATAAATAGAGGATACAAACTAGATGATCTTACCTAAAGCTTCACCAAATGGTCTTTAAATAATTTATTAAATGATGCTAAAAAAATGAGGAGATGCAAAACTAGCTATATACTCTACTTTTTTATTTATATTGAATTATTTAATACAATGTAAAGGTATAAAAGATGTAAAATAGTTATCAAAGTATTAAAACATTCAGTATCAAACTAGGATGCATTCTTCTAAAAGTCTAAATATAACAATCAATAATTCAATATAAAAAATGACACCATATAGGTATTCCAACAAGCGAACATATCCCTCCACCCAAACTAGAGGTGGCACCAAATACCATAACTAAATATACTTATCTTTAATCTCCCTCCAAGAAGAAGTGCATTCCATTTCAATGTTATCATCTGAATCCACACACATAAGTCCCTCAGTAGAGCTCATCTTTGACCTAGGCCCTAACAATTCTAGTCCAACAATCGATGGTGGAGTGTATTGGTCTACCTTGTTTAACAGGTATTTCATGTTATTGGATATAACATATTCAATCACCTCGTTAACAATTGTAGAATCACCCATTTCAAATAGCTTCTCTAATTTTCACCACAATGGTTGATCCATAGTAAACTACCTAATCTGGGTTTGGACTCAAGTTTGGATAGTCACCTGAATCTATCAGGAACTCTGACGTGATATTAAGCATTTCAAACCTTAGAAATTGATCCATTTATATTTGTGGAACTTTTAATCTAAGAAAAGTCTACAAAGAAACAATATGATGAATGACTTCAATAATGAATTTAGTAATAATTCTATCCTTAGATTGAAAAGCCTCTAAGTTCCTTTGCTTCCATAAAAACTACAAAATTTTAGCTAAGAAAACAAGCCAAAACTCATGAAAATTAAATGATAGACTTTTCTTTTAGGTCAAATATAACCAAAAGTAATATTCAACCATCCAGTCTCATATTCAAAAACAAGATTTCATCCCTTCAAACAACATTTACAAATATTAGAAGCATAAGGAAAAGAGAAGAAATGATGTTCAATAGGTTCAACATTGCTACAAAAGGAATAAAAGGGCTACCCAAAGCCACTTTTAAGCTATTAGGAATTATATTTTACATCATGTAAGTTAGAGTATTTACATGTTGATATTTACTGAGAGGTAAATATAATTAGTTAGTTTTTTAAACCAAATATTGTTATATAAACAATATTACGATATAGGTTAGAATATATATTGTTGAGATATATTGTTATAACAATATATATTATTAAGTGGTTTACGTAATCATAAGATATTGGGTGAGAGAAATCAATGGAGAGAATATAGGAATAAGGTTTATATAAATATGTAACCTCACATATTATTTAATAGTTAGAACAAAGTGGAAGAAATAATATATTATTGTGTGTTGAAATAATTCTCTATATGTTCAACTCAATTTCTCAGTGCATGAGTTAATATTTGCATATAGGTCTTTTATTTCCCAATAGTGGTATCAAAACAGCCTACATCTTCACTTGTGATTAGGAAATATATTGAAAGGAGGCAATGCCATAACTTGAGTTGTTACCTCGAATCTATGAGTTCACTATGACCATCTATATTTTATAGCCAACTCATATATCTACAAGCCTAAAAAAGGCATTTCAACAACAAATGAGGAGCATGACAATTTAGTATGCTAAAATAAATATTGAAGAACCTATTTTGGAAGCTATGCTTGCCAGATCTATTGTATCATTTTCTACCATTGTTCATATTTGTGTATTGAATTTTTATGTATACATCTAGTTTACTGACAAACCTACAAATATTTTCAATAGTTGGGCTTCAAGTGCCAACATTGAAATTACCTACCATGTAAATATTATCATCATACGTAATCTAGGTCTGTTATATATCTCTTCAACTCCTATCATTTTAGTCAGCATGCATAGTGTATCAATGATCAATATTTGTGTATTGGCACTATTTGTGTTAATTGCTATACAACATGTCAATATTAATGAAGTTTAACTACTATTAGCTTTCTCCCATTTGACACATAGCATGCAACACAAATATATACCATTTTTTTGGTGATCCATTCCACCACCCACCACATGCACACCTATCATGTAATCCCATGGATTACCAATTCTTTATTTTTCTTAGACTTTAATTTTTACATGTATTAGGGTTCTGTCTCATTTTTCATAGTGCATTTAAAGTCTTTTTTTATTATTAAGAGTTCATTTTATAAGCAATCAAAGTTAGTTTTGTGATAAAATTCACAAGTCCTGAGTCTATTTTCTAGCTAAGTTATTTTATTTAAAAGTTTAGTCAAGTCTTTTAATTTTGTGAATTGTTTATGAGTAGTAGTCATTGTCTCATTCATGGGTGTTCAAAATTCAAAAATTTGTTAGAGTTAAATATTTTCAAAAAAAAATTTTGTTCATAATGATTAATGTCAATAGTATGTAATTAGGCATTATTGTTAATTTCTAAGCATTAGTAAGTATTTTAGTTATTAGGTGTCAATATTGATGTTTAGATTTAGGTTAATTGTCAAGACCTTTATGTTAGTTTTTGTAAAGTGTCTTGTAATATTGTCAAAGTATCAACAATAGAATCATTTGATCCATGTCATTGGTTTTTAATTTTGTTTTATGTCAATCATCATGATTTTGAGTCTAAGAGTCTCTATTATAAAAAAGTGTCAAAATATTAAAAAAATAGTTTTAATTATACATAGACACATTATCGATGCAATTGACATCCATTTTGCAAAAAGTATGTCAAGAGTGTGGGTGGGAGTAATTATCTTCACTGATCTAGTTGTTTGAGCTACGTACTAGATTTTGAAGGATACATGGAGGATTGAGGTCTTTCAATGACCTCTCATCAGTCACTAATGATAGGGCCACACCAATGTTTTGGTGACATATATAGTTGTTGTGTTTCTCATTTGTATTGGGTGTTTTACATAATAGGAATAGAATAATAATGCCTTCTCATGTAATTTAATTTGTGTGCAAATTCTAAACATGATTCCCTGATGTGAAAACATTATGAAAAGAAAAAAATAACTAATGTAAGTCAGTTCATGTATCTTGAAAGGGTTTGTGATAGAGTATAGAAAACCACCAGGAGGTGAATAGTGGATATAAGGAGGTTCTTATTCATGTCAAGGTTTGTGGTAAACCTATAAAACCATGGGAGGAGTGAGGCTCTCTTTATATCAATTTTATGAGCCAACTATGAAATGCTATAATGGGTGAGCATACTATAGATAATAGTGTAAATGTTTTTGCACCATGTAAAAACTATGGGTGGGAATGTTAGGAATTATCTTTTACATCGTGTAAGTTTGAGTAATTACAGGTTGATATTTATCGAGAGGTCAATATAATTAGTTTGTTTGTTAATCATGATATTGTTATATAGATAATATTATGATATAGGTTAGAATATATATTGTTGAGATATAGTGTTTATATTTTTATAACAATAAATCATATTTAGTGGTTTCCATAGTCATATGATCTTGAGTGAGAGAAATCAATGGAGAGAATATAGGAATAAGATTTATATAAATATGTAACCTCATGTATTGTTTAATAATTAGAATTGAGTGTAAGAAATAATATATTATTATTTGTTGAAATAATTCTCTGTATGTTCAGATGAATTTTAGAGTGCGTGAGTTAATTATTTACACATAGCTATTTTATTTCCCAACATAAGAAAGATATTACCAATAAATAGTTTATTGTATATCAGAAGCCAACAAAAATAAGACTTTTTAGTCTCATTATATGAAGCCTAGATAACATAAAACCTAAAGGAATAAGAATGAAGGGGACCACACACATTCTAAATATGATTAATGGTAACATAGGGGAATTTCGAAAAAGAGAGTCTATTTTATAGCATATTAGTAGAGAACTCAAACAAGGGAGCACCCTTCAACCACTTAACACTTTCCAAGAATTCACCATCCTCATCCATAAAGGAGTCATTGTAATTCCCCTGTAGTGATTTTTGAAGAAGAGTATATGTTCTATGTTGAGTGACTAGGATTTTAAATCTAATTCTAATTTACAACTAGGTGGCCCAACTATTATATGAGATAATATATTTACAATCCCTCAAACCTTTAGTGAACCACTCAAAAAAAAAAACATCCCTGAGTGAGTACAAGAGGCCTTTTATTGACACAAAGATTCCACCCTCATAGAATGACCCAAACAAGTTGAATATAAGTTTAAAAGTGATAAAAGGTTTTAAAAAGTCCCAAATACACCAGATAGAAGAAAAAATTAGTGACCCAATAAATTTAACAGAGAAGGGACCTATAAGAAGATCCATAATGTTAAGCCCTTTCCAATTTCATTTACCTCTAGGAGAACCACATAGGATATTAATTCTAACTAATATTTTCCAGGGCTCATCCCCTATGAAGGCTCTAATTATCCATTTAACTGCAAGGGTGATGCCTTGGATCCTTAGATCCTTTAGGTCAAGTCTCCTAATATGTCTAGGTTTTGAATAAAATTACCATGAAATAACATGTCTTTTCCTCTCTCCTTTGTCATTAGACCATAGGAAATCCTTTATAATTTTATGTAAATAATTAATCCAAGTCTTATTAAAAATCCAACAAGAAGCATAATAATAATGTATGATGTAACAACTTTTTGGTAGACCTAGATCCTTACAGGTAAAGAAAGCAAGTGTCCCTACCATTTTTAAAATTTATTACTAATTTTGACAAGTATCCACTCCCACATGAGATTTAATGAAGGGATAAGTACAAAAGGAATACCAAAATATCTAACCAACTCATCTGGCCCTTTCCACACCCATCCATACTATATAAGCCAATCAAGAGTGGTATCTTGCCACCCCAACATATAAGATTTATGCATCGAGACCTTAAATCCATAAGCAAAGAAATATATATCCAACCTTGAGAGAACCTGATTTAAGTTGCTTTAGTCTAGTTTGACAAATAGAGTAGTGTCATCAATGAATAAAACATCAATCAATCCATATTCATTGTCAGTGAAATTTCTTTGATAGGAGGACCCACATGTAAGAATCTTAGTAAATAATGTAAGGCTTCATATGCCAACACAAACGAAGAAGGGACAAGAGGACAACCTTATCTAATAGACCATTGAATCTCAAGTGAGGATGTGAGTTCCCCACTCACTTCAACTACAACAAAGGCATCTTTGAAAAGAACATTTACCATACTATAAATTTTTTCTTGAAAACCAAAATCTCTGATAATTATTTCAATGAAGTGTCATTTTATTCTATCATAGGCTTTTTCAAAGTCAAGTAGAATCATGCCCACATCTTGATTAGATATCATGAGCCTAGTACATCCCTTTCAAACTAGTTATCAAGTTATCGAGAATGTATCTTCCTTAAACAAAACTAGTCTGGGTGTCATAAATAATAGAGGGAAGTAAAGAAGATAGTCTTTTGGCCAATATTTTAATCAAAATTTTATAGGAAACATTAAACAGGGTAATTGGGCTTCAATATTTGACTAAATGTGGGAACCTTTCCTTAGGGAAGAGCTTAATAACACCTCTATTTATTTCAGGACCTAAGGAACTAGCAACAATATCTTCATTATAGACCTCAAGACAATCCTTGGCTAACTAGTCCTTATTTATTTTATAAAATTTCATAGGAAAACCATCAATACTTGATGCTTTATCATTCTTGAGCAAGTCAATGGTCTCTTTAATTTCATCAAGCATGATATCATCATCAAGGGAAATCACTTTCATACATGAAACTTTATTTGGAATATAGCTATCACAAATAGCCCCATTCTGCTCTATGAGATCATTGGATCCATCGCACAAAAATATGCTAGATTAACTTTAGAAGAAAGATTCTTTGATAATGCAAGGGTCATGAGCAATGTTACCCCAAAACTCAATACCATTAATTTTTCTCCTTTGGTTTTTGGTTCTCAAGAAACAAAATAAAAATTTAGGCACTTTGTCACCAAGCTTAAGCTATGTCAGTCTAGAGTGAATTTGCATACCCCTGGAAAGGTAGCATTGGGTTTTCCTGACTTGATGCTTTAGAGAGTCAAGTTCATCCACTAGTCTACCATTAGAGGGATCAAGTTGAAAATAAATTTCATCCTAAAATACTTTTTCTTGGGTGACCCTATGCATTTTAGCCTTGTTCTGACCATATGTTCTTGAAAAGTTCTTGTAAAATTCCATACAAGAGTTCTACTGAGCAATCTTAGAGCTAGAATTGCATGAGAATTTCCCTACATTCCAGTAAAACCAAATACCATCCATATAGACTTGATCATTTAGGTGAGAGACATTAAACTTATAGAGTCCTTTGAAAGAATAAGAACTGCTATCAACATCTAAATTCAAAGAAACTTTAATTTAAATGGGATGGTGGTCACAGATTGTGTAGAGCATAACATTCGCTACATTTACAACACTAGTTGGTGTCACTTGAAAGGAATATTTGTTCAAATAAAACATATCAAGTCTGGAATATTGTCTTTTCCTGTTGTTCTGATGGTTGCACCAAGTAAACCAGATTCTTTTACTTTGATTTATAACTTTATGTAATGGATCAAGGAGTTTCTGCATTCTCTTATATTTGGACTAGAAGAAAAGCTCATTGCATTTCCAAGACTCATGGTCACCACCAATTTTATCTTCTTTTTCCTCGACAATGTTAAAGTCACCTCCAAAACTCTAAGGGACATTTTTTAGGTTAAAATATATGGGCTCCTAGCTATCCTCAGTCCTTAATTTCATCTGGCCTAATGCAGCCTAGTTTTCTACTAATCAGCAAAGAGGAAAAGAAGGGACCTCCATATTGGTCAATCTTGAACTGAAAGAGTGCTTTATTGACCATTGTATTTCTCCTTATAACAAACTTGTATGAATTTTACTAGAAAAGCAAAATAATTTTTTTGGTCTCTACAATATATATATTCCTAATGATTGTTGAGAAATATTTGAGCTGTGGAATTAGCTTACAGCTATCTACTTTATTTTCCTAAAAAAGAGGAGATTCTATTCAAATTTTAGATATTTAATCTTGTTATATTTAAGCCATTGTTATTTTTTTAATAATGTTTTGGAATCTAGAATCAAAATGCTACAAATCATGTTCTTACCCTATCTTCAAGTTTTGAGTGTAACCATCTTAAATTATTTATAGAAATTCATATTTCTCAATTTTCAAGAAAAACATGTCGATTAATAAACCCCCTTTTCTCTCAATTTTTTTCACTTACCATTTTTACACAAAATTAAATAATTAAATTAGATTGACTATTTACATTTGTATAAGCTTTAAATGATACAATGCTTCATCTATAATTTAATATCTATACTTAATAAATGTAAAAGTCATTATATAAAAAAAATTAATGAATATTTTAATAATGACAATTTTTCATGTTTTATTGTAGAGTGTGCTCTCTATATTAACATTGCTTTGTATTTTCTTGATGTTTGTTATATTTTTATTTAATAAAATTTATTGGTGATAGTTACAATAATTTTAAATTTATATTAAAAATTAAATTTTATAATTAAATTTTTTATTTAACTTATAAAATATAATCAATATTTTTGATAAATTATATCAAATACAAATTGAGATTTTGAACATTCTTTTTAAAAAAAAATCAAAACCATTTTAATAAAACATCAAAATCATTTTAATAAATATTTAGATTATCATTAAAGATTCCATTTCCCATTATGAAGTATTCAAACATTTCAAGGGCAAAGCTAAATAAATAATGAATAAAAAATGATCATAAAAAATGCGACAAACATACGCGACTGTCAAATTTAGTCCATAACCGAGATTTGCCACAAATATTAAAACTCGGTAAAAATACATTTTAAAAATAAAGTGAAATTTGAAACTTTAACAAAATGGTATGGCATAATTTTCCCATGGGATGATTCCGCTTTATCCTACAGCGTTTATGCTTTTCCCTTTAACCTGTGCAAAATATATGAGCTGATGAAATTAAAACAATTGGCAGTATTTTGTTGGGCGCAGCTTTTATTTTAATGTTTTTACATCAGTTGCGATTTGTGTCCAATGTCTTTGCTTAGTGGTGATTTGTGATTCACTTCGCTTGGTTTTTTTAAACAAGAAGATCCATTAGTTTTATTAATCCCACCTTTAGTTGTCCTCAGTTTTATTATTATAGTACAGGGATATAATAATATAGTACAAGGATATAGATTTTACGTTTACCATTAGCGTCTTTTCATCAATCAATTATGGTATGATATTTTTCAAATGCATTATTCGATATATAGTTTACTTAAAAAGGAATTTATTTTAAATAAATTTTATATTACAATTTAGTGATTGAGAATTCATTTTTTAATCATGAAGGGGATTTTCAATTAGTGAAATTTAATATATATTTTTTCCAATCAAAGTTTGTTTTATGGATTTTTTTAAAATGAAAATAATTTTCCATTTTTTTTTTTCATTTATTCTTAAATAACATTATTTATTTGTTATAAAGGTAACGACCTAAAATTTATTACAAGAATTTAATATAAATCCAGTTAATTGTAACAACCTAATATAATTTGGAACTTAATTTTTGTTATTTATAATAACCTCATGTTATATGTCTTATGTCTCAATATACTCTTTTTACATTTAATTCACATTATAATGTAATTTATATTTTAATTTCATTTAATTTGTTACTATTAATCTTTATCCAAACCTAAGTATGGGCACTTTCACACTTAACCCAGGTTCACTTTATTATATTGTTTAGAAGATGTAAATAAAACATTGCAAAATACAATTAAATTCAAAGTAAAAATTTATAATATTTGGCATTTCTTGATTTTGATTATCCATGTTTGTTTTGTCATCTTGCCTAACCATTATAATTGATTTGGAACATAATAGAGTTCCCAGTTTGTACATTATTTTTGTCATTTATTATTGATTATTGATAATTGAGCTTCTCCAATAAATAGTTATATGTATGATAGATAATTTTGCGTTTATTAAATTTCTCTTAACCAATAAGAAATGGTTTCTTACACTATTTAGTTCATTTAATATAGAAAGTGTTTAGTATATATACTGTATATAACATTATTTATAGATCTAGAATAGATTCTTTTTACATTTAATTACATAATAATATTTGTCCAAACCTAAGTATATTAATGGTCATTTTTACAATTAAATTAAGGCTCATTTTATTATATTATTTTTATAAAAATAATAAAATAAAAGAACCCTTACCCCACGTTAGTAAAACTTTACAATATGCTATTACATTTAAAATAAAACTTTACAATATGTAAACATTTTTTAAATTTTAGGTGGCCTTTAGCAACTCTTCAGATCACGATTTTGTTTGGTCTTCAGGGCCCTGGTTTGATGTAAAATTCAGGATCCTCTTCTCTTCATGGACTTTGTTCTTTGATCCTGCAAACATTTGGTCACTGTGGTACCCTTTTGAATCATGCTCTACAATATCCCCTTCATTTTGAGAAAGAAAGAACACATTGTGATGTTGATCAACTGTGTGAGAACATTTGTGAAGTTGGATAAGGATTCATTGGAGAAGAGATTCATTAGAGATTGTACGATTGTGGATATCTACAAACCTCTTTAGTATTCCATTTGCGTTTGTTCTTTGTAGGGCTTTTCGATCTAATTTATTAAAATTGAAAGACTTCTGATCAAATGCTTTCCCAGTGCATTCCAAGTTCTCTTCACTCGGGTTGGTTTGGAGGAAAAATGAAGGAGCCCCTGATCTAGACTTTTATGGCATAATCATGGGATATTCTATCGATCGTTATGCTCTTCTCCTCCTCCTCCCTTGCTAAGGGATCCTCCTCCAAATTCTTTGTCTCTTCCCTGAGTGATGCTGATTCAATTGAGCCCTTTGTACTTCTTGGCATGCTTCCTTACATAGCTTCCCCCTCTCCTTCCCCTCAAGTCAAGATTAAAGCCCCTTTGAACACAATGAACAAAAAGAAGGGATGTAAGACAACCAAAAAGCTAAGGTCCAATGTTGAAGACCTAGTGAAAGAAGGGAACCAATGGACTATGGAAGGCTTCCTCTCTCATCTCCATGGAAGAAAACTCACCCCAGACAGTGGCTGATTTGTTGCTGATTATTTTTGGGTGTTTTCACCAATTACCTTTTGACACTTTTGATTAGTTTTTCTGAAGACACTGTGACCATTCCTATGTTTCCCTCTATAGAATTTTTGCTGATGAAAAGTTATTGACGATGGCGTTACGATCTTCTTGGTTATTTTTCTACAATATTTTTTAGTTTTTGTTTTTTCATTCGCTGTTCACTTTTTATTTTCATGGATTACAATTTTCTTGGTTATTTTTCTATGATCATTTTTAATTTTTATTTTTTCATTAACTGTTCACTCTTTATTTTCATAGATTTTATAATTTTCCAATTAATATTGATAACTTTTATATCCAGTTTAATGATCCCATCAAAACCTTCTCTTTTACCCAATCAAATTAAAAAAAACATTTTCATTTTTTTCTTTCAACTTTAAAAAGACTAACAAACAACAAAGTCGTAGAATCAGAAAGTGATGTTCTCGAAGAGGGTATTTTTTTCAAAAGCTGCTGTGTTTTTGTGGATGAAGAGTTCTCTTATTTAGCTTATTTAATACCTACCTTTCATCATTAACGTTTTGACCGAATTTGATGCGATTTTGGATAATTGCTGCTCTTGATTTGAAACATAATCAGGTCCTTGTTTTTTACATTAAAAAAATGTCTTCTTGCAATGACAAATAAATAAAAACATTTCTACTTTAACTGCGGTAATCATAAATAATATTTAACAAGTGCTACTTCTTATTTCTTGTCAAGGATCTCCGCCGAAGCAACTTGCAATTATGTAGAGAAACGCTACTGATATACCGCAGGATTTGACTGAGCTTGAACGGAAGCTGGGTTACATGGTGTTTGATCTGTATCACCTTTTGAAAAGAATTGCAACTCTTGGTTTCCAAAATTGTCATCTGACTGAGCTAAATGCTGCCCAACAAGAATCTGCCGCTGTTGCTGTGCATATTTATTGTGCTTTAATAAGCTGTGATATGTGTAGTTTGATGGAATCGAAAGAGACCGCCTCATAAGTTCCCCGTGATTTATGGACGGTACACCTAGCTGGTATTGTTTCTCAAGTTGGGTATTATGATAAAACTCAGGCGATTGTGACAAACATGATGTGGAATAACCGCGTTGGGACAAGTCAGAAAAAGCTGCGCTGTGTCCAATTGCTCCACGGCATTCCATCACCACCGACATTTCCAGCATCGTTGTCAATGGGGAATCCCCTACACTTCTTTCTGTGATGGCTTTTTCGTCAATCGAGTTGAGTCTGACATTAGTATTCATATTCTTATCATGATCGGTGAGGCAGGCTCTTTCTGGGAAGTTCAGTTTGGCCTTTGCTCCTCTAAATGCTAAAGCAGCGTCGTCGTAGGCTTTGGCTGCTTCTTCAGCTGTCTCGAATGTTCCCAACCATATTCGGGCTGCTTTCTTTGGGTCACGAATCTCTGCGGCCCATTTACCCCATGGTCTCTGCCTTACTCCTCTGTAATTCTTCTTTCGCTGTTGCTGCTGCTGCTGCTGCGAATTGATGTTTTGTTTGACAAGTAGAGGGAGGTCGCCATCATTCATCTCCAATCTCTCCTGCTCTGACTGATTTTTCTTCTGTTTTTGCTTAATACAGTTTTCTTCTGAGTGCCATCGAACGACCAAAAATATAAGAACACCATATTCACTTACAAGTTTTAATTAAAATGAATGATCTTCGTAACAATCGGTTCTACCAGTCCCAGAAAAAAAAACACACACACAAACATATATATATAATTTGGGTTTTCAAAACATTTATTTCTTGTCTTATACTAATTGGATCAATAAATGGTGAATCAGTCCCTGTTTTCATAGAACAATCAAAAGAACCGGGCAGTATAGTGTATACCCTGTGCTACAGAGATTGTAGGAGGTTGTAAGGTAATTCGAATAAATAGAAGTCAATTTCAATTGAAGTATTATCATAGAAAATAGAGAAGAATATAGTATTTTCTATCCCATAGCGAAATCAACATTTCATGCAGAGCAGCGATATACAATGAAGCGGCTGTAATACAAGAATTATAATGTGTAAACAACAGTACCATAGCGAAACAGTAGTTTCTACCTAAAAAACGACAACACGTTTTATGTTCCTTTTCATTAGAATGTTCGATTTTTATCTAGAAATTAGCATGATCTAAACATATAAATATATCGTTAAGGGTCATTGTAAATCTTCTAAGTAATTATTTTGCAATCTTGTTCTTTGTAGAGTGTATTACGAATTGAGTGCGACAAGAATTGTACAGTGAGCAAAATTCAAAGCATGTGCAGGCATTGGCGAATGTTTTATTGAAGTGATCTCCAATTACACCTGGTAAGATAAGCATGCATGTAATAGTATCAGGAGATGGTGGAAAGAGGAAGAAAAATCCCTTCACATAGGCTTTCTCCAAGATAAACAATTTATGTGTGTATTTGTTTATAGTATTTATTGGAGAGTGAATTTTCATTCATTCAGTTTTAGAGAATATTAAACTGCAAACTAAATATAAAAAACTTTCTGTATAATTAATTCATAAAAGGAATCCCAGGAAATCAATCAAGTTGTATTGACAATGTTTTACAAATCATATCGATATTTTTATTGGTGGGTTCTTTTTACGGCCTGTAGCTTTTGTTGTTGGTGGTTCGGTTTTGAAAAATTTGTGTTCATTACCAAAGTAACTCTAAGGTTAGTCTAAAATGGGTTTTAGTTCTTCAGCAGGAAGGGGAAAAGATGAGTTAGAAGCATGGCTAGTTAAATGGATGTTTTAAGCGTGGTTATTGTGCTAAAAGTATATTTCATGGAGAACATGTATTGTTATATTGTCTTAACCTATATAATCAGCAAGAATATATACTATCTTATATGGATTGATGATCTATTGAATTAACAAAATGATAATTAAAAATATTATATTGATTGATGAAACATTTGAAATATTTCAGAAGTGTAGATTTAAGTATGGGCATAATGAAACAAAAATATATATATATATATATATATATATATATATTAACAGAATATTATATATATATATATATATATATATATATATATATATATATATATATATAAATAAAGAGAATATATTTTAATATATGAAAAATGATATTTTAGATAAGGCAGTATTTAAATGAATAGGTTTTTTCATTTACTTAGGCTGTCTAATGCTTTAGCTATTTTTTAAGATGATTAATTAAGTTTTGAGGTCAATCATCATAAATGTCTTAATATTTATTTAAATGGTATATATTTTAATAAAAAAATATAATAAACATTTGAGTATTACAAAATTTTAATGAGAATAAGATGCTTTTAAATAATAATAATCATAATATTGAAGAACAATTACTAGTCTATTTAAATTATGTATTTAAAGATGCAAATTTGAAATTGATATTATTAATATAGATGTTATTTAGAAGTGTTTCAAGATTTTCAATATGAAAAAAATAATTTTATTTATTAACATAATTTAATAGTTGAAGAAGGTAATCAAAATTTATTTATTATAGTGTCATCTACGTATTCTATGATAACAAGTGTAAATTTTTCTACTTAAGATATAATTTTAAAAAAACCATATTTTTGGAATACAAATAAAATGAAGAAAAGTCTTAGGTTTACAATTACACAATTTATATATACCATTTAAGGTTGAAACAAAGTACTTATTGTATATAGGATCTTAAAATTTAAGAAAGTAACCTTGATTATTATTATTTAGTGTTTTTTTATAAATTTATTTTCACACATGACAACTATTTGTATGTTTTTATTTTAAAAGTTATGCAAAAGAATCATTATCTAATAGAAACATTAACCATTATTCATAAAAATCAAAACCTACTATAATAGTTGAAATATTGATAGAGATTGCAACAACCAAAATAATTTAATTGGTTATTAAATATTAAATACATCTAATCAACAATTTATTTTGGTTTCTTTTTAGAATTATACAATATAATTCAACTTTAACTATTTTTTAAAGAGATATAATGAATATTACCTTTTTTTTTAAAATATATTTGCAATAAATGTTTCAGAAAGTAAATAAATAAATAAATCTTTTAAACTTCTTTCAAAAAAAATCTCTACAACATAAATAATTGTACAAGTAAGATAAATTTTTTCTTCTTATAGAGGGTATTTAAATTGATATGAAATATCATTTGATACAAATTTATGGTTACTTTGGTGTGATCAAGATTATTATAAATCAACAAAGATATGAGTATTAGCCATTCCTTCAAGTTGATGTTGGATTTTTTTCAGGGATTGTCAAATATGTAGAATAAGAATGTCTATTAATATGAATTTGGATTTACATATATCACTTTTGATTTACCATAAACCATGAAAGTGAATTTATATATATTTTATATGAAGATTTTATTTATTAAAGAAATGGTATGATTATTATTATTTTTATTTCAAATCAATTTAACAAAATATTTATTCTCATTCAATACAGAAAAATAGTTTAAAGTAATGATATTTCCAAACTATTTCTTCTAATATTTGCATTCTTTTTTTATTCCATAATATATTATTTTAGTTAGAATTCAAAATCTTGAAAATAACTTTTAAAATACAAGAGGAGTAAAAATAGCTAACCGATATATTACAAATAAATGTTCTTTATTTGTCAAGTTTAAAAATATCTTAAAAAAAATCTAATTAGAATGATATTTTATGATATTATCCTTATTCATTGGATATCACTTTCCTAATACACAAAATTGTTCAACCAATACTTTTATCGACATAGCTTATAATACATGTTGAATGAGAATACGTTTGCCTTGACTTTCACCTTATGCAGGTATAAAGAGTTCTCCATGTACCTTGATGATTAGGTGGAGTAATTCTCCTTAATCTTGTAGATGAAACAATTTATTTTTCTATTGTCTTAATAATACGTTTAGTGTTTAAGAATGAAATATTTTATAATAATTAATACATTAAACAGATCTGTAAGACAGAAGTAATTCAAAACAGCAGGTTTTGACATAATAGTTTTGAAAAGAACACATTCTATTATGTTAAATTGAAGAAAATAAAGTTGACTTAAAACGGGACACGGTTCATTGTGATAAACTGAAGCAAAGAATTAATGATGGAAATTCTTAGGCTTGCCATTTGCTATGGGGGGTTTAAGGAATTTTTTCAAGGGATAATATTTGTGTCACTTCATTGCTTCAAGGATGTAAATACACAAATCAATGTGCTTGCAATTGTTTGAAAATTGGAATCGAAACTTTCTACTTCGTTTTAGATTGAATGAGCTCTTCATCTAGAAAGTCTACGTTTACATATATATATATATAGTAAATACATCTGTCGGAGACATCGAATGATTTTATCTTGTGTCATGCAGAGTTTCCCACTTTCATTTAAGCTTGCTGCTCAACTAATCGGCACCTATGGCTGTCAACGAATTAGAAATACTGAAAAATACAACCTATATTTTTCAGTTTTTACTATATTGAATTAATTAGCAGTATAAAGCTCTTATAGAGATTTTGTAATTGAAACATCCTATAAACGAATGGTTAAAAAGAGGAAGAACCCAATCTACATGCAACCACAAAACTAACAAGGGTTATGGCTATTGGATGGTATATTCACCTTGAGGAGATCCATCAGCAATTTCTATCTTGACGTATTTGGGTTTTGTGATTGCCGTCATATCCTGCTGATCAAGTCTCTGTCTTTTCTGTCCCGTGAGAGAATGAACTGGACAGGATTCGATGGGATGAATAACTTCTCCAGCAACAACACGCGACAGATCAGAAATTACCATTTGTGAAGCGATCCACAGTGGAGGAGGAGCAGAGCAGGGTATCATTAACATTAAAATCTAGGCTTTAGAATGACAAACAAACCGCAGTCGACATGATATAATACATTAATCCAAGGACGGCCACAGGTAGACCCTATACTAGGGTTTATTGCGTATGAGATTTACCCGAAAGTCAACCTAAACCCTAAACTTGAGCAGATGATTGTTGTTTTTTTAATTAAAAAGAAAATAGTAAAAAGTTATTGGCATTGCCGCCTAACTTGAAAAACGTGGCACACATCTCCAAGTCTATGTATGATTGAAGACTTGAAAGACTTTGCTCCATTAATGATTTAAGCCTACTTGTCTTTAAAATGGCATAATTGCACCTCACTTTCAAACGCGATACATTATATCACCAATTCTTTCTTGATGTTCCGCTGTCCTCCGTTTATCAATCGAACATTCCGTAGACAGTAAGGTTTTTCAAACGTTTGAACATCGCTTGAACTCGGACCTTCATTTGCAAAGAAACTTTAGAAATACTCAAAGCAAAAAAGAACCTTGGAGGAGGTGACGTTTTTGCTAATAAGTTGATGGTAAGTCGTGAGTTTCTATTATTGTCTTAGGCTTTCAAATTTTTCTGTTTTTCATTTATTCGATTTTGTTGATATATTTTTTATTCGCATCAAATTAATATTATGAAGATGGTTATAACAAAAAGTTGGTTTGTTAGTATTGACAATTTCTTATTCATGTCAACATTAAATATGGTTCATTGTGATTCACTTGAATCCTAAACTTAACTCATAGAAATAAAATATCAATGCCAACTAAAGATATCTATACAAATATATGATCAAAATAAAATACAAAAAATTAAGTGAGAATATTAATCATATGTAACATCGCCAAAAGATGATGGAGAGCTCATCTTTAAAATGCTGAATAGTTTGAAAATAAGACTTTCTCAAAGGAGGATTAGGAACGACCCCTAATCCTACATAATTTCAAAAAGAGTAAATGAAACACTTGATCCTCAATTATAAGATGAAGGCATGTAGAATCCTTAGAGATGACCCCTAATCTTGCATAGATTTAGAAAGAGTAAATGAAACACTAGATCACCAACTATGAGATGAAGGCATGTAGAGTAATTTGAGGGTAGTTTGTCAGTAGTAAATCACGTTGTAAGTCATCTGGATTAGACTGTGTAGGTAATTTAAGATTCGATGTTTTGAACTTTAGGCAAAATTTTGAGTCTAATGTTTTGGGCTTTCAGTAGAACAATGCTTTGCAATGAAAAACATTATATTTAGCTTTTGTATATGTGGAACTATTTGCAACCTATGTAACTTAAGAACAATACATCTCATTTATGAGATTTTGATGTGGAGAAAATCAGAAGCTTTATTACTTGAAAATCACCCTAAACTTCAAAGGATTAATGACATTGTAATGGTCCTCCCTAAGAGAGTATGGACAAAGATGGATCTAAAATTTATTTTGATTGACATTAGAATTTCCCACATAATGGTAATGATGTAATTGTATTTCTACAAAGAATAGGCGTATGACTATTAATAAGGAGAATGAAACCATTGACAAGTGACAAATTAAAACTATCATATCAAAGGAGTTAATTTAAATGGACAACACATTTTTTTAAGCAAATAAAGACACAAGGTAGAGGTGTAAAATCATATATGGAGATGGAATTATAGTCGATGCAACAAATGAATAAAATATTCGCACAATTACATAATAGTAGATGGGCCTGTGACGGAGACAAACGCCTGCTTAAGGAGGGCATCCCCACGCAGAGTTGACCACCAGGCCAGCGAACGGATGCGCAAACGTTGTTGTACGCGTAATTCCAGAAGACACCATTCCCTCGATTCCAGGTTTCACGTATTCACACTGGCAAGCCAGCAACAAATCCTTGTTTTGTTTTCGACTAGTCATTGGTGATTAATTTTCGATATAATGCGCACACTTTAAAATTAAATTATGATAATTCTCTACTATTGTGTCTTTTTTCAAATCGGTATTAGATAAGGAGGAGACTGAAAGTTATGGTATGGTCGAACATTTTAAAGAAATTTTGGTTAATATTTCTTTTTAAAAATTGTTTGTTGCCAAAAACTAGTTAATTGGTGAAAAATAACTCCTAAAAAAATACTATAGTATAATATAAACATTGATAGAGTGAAATAAGTGTGTTGGTAATCGTTTAAAAATAGAAAACAGACAAAAATATGAACAAATAAATCTAGAAAAATATTTGACATATTTTTTGTGCAACAAAAATATAAAGTTGAAAATTTAAAAAACAATTTTTTCTATATAATTAATAGATGCCAAGTGATAAAACAATCTACAATTAAAAAAATGGGTACACATATTGTTACACAATCACTCTTATTACATTATCTTTATTCTAAATCCCTACATATTTTCTTTATGAGAAATTTTAGAATAGACAATACCTGATAATATTTAATTACATTCTATACAATATAATAAATAAATTGTAACCAACACATCCAGATATTATGAAATGAAAATGCATAGTTGTAAAACATTAAATAGTCTCAGTTCATATGATTTATAACTAAAATTTCAAGCTAATATCTAATTAAATCTATTATGAAACTTGTTAAACATATGTGTTACATTTTTAAAATATTGTTCATGTTTAAAAGAAAAGAACACAAAATTAAAAAATACACCACTACTTAATATTTTAATGAAGTATAATAATATTATGTAAGATTAATTTTGTTTGCATGCCAAACTTTTAAGTTATCTCAATAACATTCGTCACATTAAAAACCCCTTTTTTATTTGAAAATACAATAAAAATAATATTTTATAATCTGAATAGTATCATTTCATTTGAATATTCAAAATAATTATATATCTAATTTGATTATCGAACAATTCCATTTGATACCTATAAATTTAATCATTTTCAAGTTAGTTAACAAATTTATATAAACTTTTCAAAACATGTTAAATATATATTTTATTTATCATAATTTAAAAAAATCAAATCCAAACAATTTTATTATTTTTAATTATTTAAATTATTTAGTAACACTATTCCCTTTATTGACCGTTGTTTCTCCCTTATAAGTTATCTGAGTTACCCATTATTAAACTACCTCACAAGGGCTTTATAATAATTTTTAATATATTTTTTTAAATTATTCATTTTAACTTGAAATATCAAATTAAGGGATTGAAACTTAATATCTGTCCAGAATAAGTATTTAACAAAATGTACCATCTCCTCTTAGACATTTGTTATGATAAAACACATATATAATATTTTTATTAACACACTAAGTTAACCTATTGTTTTTAATCTTCTCACACTAACTTCATTTGGAATATATTTTATATAAAATCAAATAAAATTATGCAAACACCATTTTTCATTTCCTTCACTCTAGAGGCATTTCATGGCCTTTGACGACAACTCGTGTAGAAAAAGAACAAGTTGATTTATCTTCTTATTAGAGTATATTATAGATATAAACTTATCAAATATCAGCCACTCTTATTAAAATAATTTTAATTATAAGATTGAACATTTAAACATAGTTTAAGAATTATATTTTTCATTCTAATAAAAAACTACAATCTATAAAAAGTATTTTCCGTATTTAATAAGAAATATTTTCTATAATTGTAAATATTATCTTCTATAAAGAATAGAACTAGAAAAATGGGGATGCTCACCTCCCATCCATGTGATGTTATCACATTTCCATGGACCTCATCAACTTATAAGCCCAAGGAAAATCATTAATGATCTAAACAAATTCAAGGCCACTTAAAGACCCAAACAAAGATTTAAAGATAATTAGATGTAGACATTGGCTTGAAGTTGGGTAAAAATAATCACACAACAAACAACCAAGCATAAGTAAAAATCTAGAAAGGATAGTCTAGTAGCTTCAAGGTGCAATCTAAGCATTATGTAATTCATAATTACGATTTTAAAAATTAAAACATCAATATTATGTGAACTAGAATTCATCCCCACTTGACCCAAGGTTTCACTAAAGCTTATTTTCATACCCTTGAGTATATAGATTACACATTAAACATCAAAATACTTCACATATTTTTGACATATTATTTCATATATTTGTAATATAACATTTCACACATTTTCAATACTATGTTCTAATTTATGCACAAGTTTTCAACCATAGAACCCAAAATACTACCCACTTTACAAGATGATGATAGTACAAATCCTAAACAAGCACTTTTGTAAGGTAATCTTCTTATTATCCTACGATCCTACAAATTATTATATTCATTATCTTTATTCTCCTCTATTTTAGATAAAATCCACAAATAACAAAAAAAATAGAAGAATGCAATTTCTAAGGGTGATTGAACTATTACATTATGCAACCTTTCATGGATGGAAAAGTGTCTCTTTTATGTCATGTAACCCCACCCTTTACGAAGTTACCTAGGAGGATTCAAACTTCTATAGAGGGTATCCTAGAGAGCCACCAAGTCATACAACTCAACAAAGGCCACTTTGGACACATAAAATGTATATTGAAAGATTTTACATATTTTTAAAATTTAATTAAAAAATATATATGGGTTCAAAGGTATTTGTAATGGGGCAACTTCACAAATGGCCAGGTGGGGGTTAAATTGTTAAATTAGGACATTAAGTGGCCATTATCCTATGGTACAAAATTTACAATAAGATATCACAAGGTGTTAAGTGATCCTTACACACATAAAACATAGGTAATCCTAATAATCATAAATACTAATCATGAGATCCAGAGTCACATCTAAGATATAAACGTGTCATTAGATCCATTCATCATTCCTCTTTCACCATTTTGTACCATCAAATACATATTACCATCGTGCTCACTTCACATGTCAAAGTGTTCACATATGATAAATTAATATATAAATAATGCAAATTTTTCTATCTCAATATATAGCCAAATAGTTCAATAGAATCCATATTTGTGTGAATCTCAGTGATGATCCTTGGTTATGCTTGTATTTATAATTGCATATTGTGACAAACTACATGGTTGTACACACCACTGGGTACATCACATGTCAATCATTAAATGAAGGGTTAGAAAAAATATGTCCAAAATATATTATCACATATTTTCATGCATGTTCAAATAACACACACACACACACACACACACACACACGAGATAATGAACTATGAATATTAAAAAACTAAGCATGATCTATCAAATATATAAACATGTCCATAGTCAGTCCATAGGGTGAAACAAAGAAAAAGGTTATCAATGATGTTCAATAATCTTCAAAATTATCTAATCAAATGTTGCATGATGTATCAACTATTTGTTAATGTTCAATAATCTTTAAAGTGGGTAGTATTTTGGGTTCTATTGTTGAAAACTTGTGCATAAATTAGAACATAGTATTGAAAATGTGTGAAATGTTATATTACAAATATATGAAATAATATGTCAAAAATATGTGAAGTATTTTGATGTTTAATGTGTAATTTATATACTCAAGGGTGTGAAAATAGGCTTTAGCAGAACCTTGGGCCAAGTAGGGATGCATTCTAGTTCACCTAATATTGATGTTTTAATTTCTAAAATCATACAAATTATGAATTACATAATGCTTAAATTGCACCCTGAAGCTACTAGACTATCCTTTCTAGATTTCTACTTATGCTTGGTTGTTTTTTGTGTGATTATTTTTACCCAACTTCAAGCCAATATGTCTACATCTAATTATCTTTAAATCTTTGTTTGGGTAATCCTAATAATAATAAATACTAATCATGAGATCCAAAGCCACATCTAAGATATAAACGTGTCATTAGATCCATTCATCATTCCTCCTTTACCATTTTGTACCATCAAATACATATTACCTTCATGCTCACTTCACATGTCAAAATGTTCACATATGATAAATTAATATATAAATAATGCAAATTTTTATATCTCAATATATAGCTAAATAGTTCAATAGAATCCATATTCGTGTGTATCTCAGTGATGATCCTTTGTTATGATTGTATTTATAACCGCATATTGTGACAAAATACATGGTTGTACACACCATTGGGTACATCACATGTCAATCATTAAATGAAGGGTTATAAAAAATATGTCCAAAATATATTATCACATACTTTCATTCATGTTCAAATAACACACATGCATACACACAAAAACACACACACACACACACACACACACACACACACACACACACACACACACACACACACACACACACACACACACACACACACACACACACACACACACACACACACACACACACACGAGATAATGAACTATGAATATTAAATAACTAAGAATGATGTATGAAATATATAAACATGTCCATAGTTAGTCCATAGGGTGAAACAAATAAAAAGGTTATCAATGATGTTCAATAATATTTTAAATTATCTAATCAACTGTTGCATGATGCATCAACTATTGGTTATGTTCAATAATATTTAAAGTGGGTAGTATTTTGGATTCTATTGTTGAAAACTTGTGCATAAACTAGAACATAGTATTGAAAATGTGTGAAATGTTATATTATAAATATATGAAATAATATGTCAAAAATATGTGAAGTATTTTGATGTTTAATGTGTAATTTATATACTCAAGGGTGTGAAAATAGGCTTTAGTGGAACCTTGGGCCAAGTGGGGATGTATTCTAGTTCACCTAATATTGATGTTTTAATTTCTAAAATCATACAAATTATGCATTACATAATGCTTATATTTCACCCTGAAGCTACTAAACTATCCTTTCTATATTTCTACTTATGCTTGGTTGTTTGTTGTGTGATTATTTTTACCCAACTTCAAGCCAATATATCTACTTCCAGTTGTATTATTCTTATAGAAGATAATATTTACAATTATAGAAAATATTTCTTATTAAATATGGTAAATACATTTTATAGATTGCATTTTTCTATTAGAATGAAAAATATAATTCTTAAACTATGTTTAAATGTTCAATATTATAATTAAAATTATTTTAATAAGAGTGGTTGGCATTTGATAAGTTTATATCTATAATATACTCTAATAAGAAGATAAGTCAACTTGTTCTTTTTCTACACGAGTTGTCGTCAAAGGCCATGAAATGCCTCTATAGTGAAGGAAATGAGAAATGGTGTTTGCATAATTTTATTTGATTTTATATAAAATATATTCCAAATGAAGTTAGTGTGAGAAGATTAAAAATAATAGGTTAACTTAGTGTGTTGATAAAAATATTATATATGTGTTTTTATCATAACAAATGTCTAAGAGGAGATGGTACATTTTGTTAAATACTTATTCTGGACATATATTAAGTTTGAGTCCCTTGATTTGATATTTCAAGTTAAAATGAATAATTTAAAAAAATATTATAAATTATTATAAAGCCCTTGTGAGGTAGTTTAATAGTGGGTAACTCATAGAATAACTTATAAGCGAGAAACAACAGTCAATAAAGGGAATAGTGTTACTAAATAATTTAAATAATTGAAAATATGAAAAATTGTTTGGATTTGATTTTTTTAATTATGGTAAATAAAATATATATTTAACATGTTTTGATAAGTTTATATATAAATTTGTTAACTAACTTGAAAATGATTAAATTTATAGGTATCAAATGGAATTGTTCGATAATCAAATTAGATATATAATCATTTTGAATATTCATATGAAATGATATTATTCAGATTATAAAATATTATTTTTATTGTATTTTCAAACAAAAAAGGTCTTTTTAATTTGACGAATGTTATTGAGATAACTTAAAACTTTGGCATGCAAACAAAACTAATTTTACATAATATTATTATACTTCATTAAAATATTAAATAGTGGTGTATTTTTTAATTTTGTGTTCTTTTCTTCTAAACATGAGCAAGAGGGTTTGAAAATACAATGTCCTAAGAACATGCTACCATAAAATTTTATTCATGGTTATACAAATTTACGCACATGTGTGTGTGTGTGTGTGTGTGTGTGTGTGTGTGTGTGTGCGCGCGCGCGCGCATTCGTGCACACGCGCGCGCGCATGCGCGTGTGTGTCTGTGTGTGTGTGTGCGCATGCGTGTCCATGTGCATGCATGGTGTGAGTGGACATGCACATGCGTACGTGTGCATGTGCATGTGCATGTGTGTGCGATCATCAACTAAATCTATAAAATAATTAATCAAGTTATACCAATCATCTCAAAATAGTTAGTTATATGGTAGAACTATGATATTAAGGATATCCACCATGTCTATAATCCTCTAAAAATATAATGTAATCCTCCTTAGTGCATCATGGGAGGAAACCAAGAATATATCCAATATTTTTTTAGAAGTAGAATAACCATATATGATTAGTGGTGATTTCAGTCACTACCAACAAGTAAAACAATAAATAAAAATCATAACATATAATCATCTACTAGAGATAACATTGGTTATACTTGGGATGCCATTTTCTATCATAAAGTAAAATAGAATATACAATTCATATCACAATACCTATCAGCTACATATAACATATGTTTTACCTGAAACACCATTTACTATCAACAACTAAAATTTGAATTATAACTTTTAGCAAGACACTCATCTAATAAAACTAACATCTATTTCATGTAGAATGTCATTCACTATGAAAAAATAAAATATGTAATATAACTCATATAAGGATACCCATATTTTAGAGATAACATTTATTTTTCTTGAAACCTATGCATGGTCTTCAGCAAGTTAATGTAATTAATAACACCATTTATTATCCAAAGTAGGGTACACATATGCTCAAATAAGGATTAAATATGCATACTGATCTTGAAGAATGTGGAGGAGAGTCAGTAATGACCTAATAACCATATTATTCTATTTGGATCCTATGATAACAATTAAACATTATGTCCATTAATTTATTCTATCTACCATAGTATTATACCTCTTTTCAACATTTGACATGCCATTAGAGTAAAACTAATAACGCACATAGATATGTCACTATAATTTACCACATAAGCTACAAGAATAATTCAAAATAAACTCAATAATCACATAATAAGTTTGTATAGTTAGACACACCACACACACACACACACATCATCATCATCATCATCATCATCATCATAATTATTCTTTGTATCCATGGAAGCACAAAGAATAACCATGTATGATGATAATAATACATCTAATTAGGTCATGAATAATCAGGGATATTTTTTAGTCCCCAACATCTATCTCTATGTCTCCAACCATATCAGATCAACAAGGGTGAACAAGCTGGAGGAAGAGATAAAGAAATAATACAATTGCCAATATAACCAATCATGTCAATTATAACTCATAACTATAACTAGGATGATAGATAACAATATATAACAAGTTAAACCAAATATATTTTATTAACATGGGAACATATTATAGATAATAAGGTTAGATTTCAAATTCCCACAAAATAAGAAAGGTAAATAATTTTCTTAATAGAATAGCAAGAGAATAGTTACATATTTCCATGAAGCAAGTGACCATTTGAAACATATATGCTCAAGAACTCATGATATGAAAATGAAAAAAATATACATTTCAAGGTCCCCTACAATGCAATCTACTATAGAACATGATCCACTTAATATAATAACATCATTTTTGGATAGTTTACTCAACACATGTCTATGTGGAGATAAAATTATATTTTAGGTAAAGACACTGCCATGTGAACAATGTAGATATAAATAAAATTACTAGATGTATGGAAATATATAAGAATTATAATGGGTAGTCTATAACAAGGATACTAAAAATAGATGAAGTCAACAAGTAAAATATCACAAATATTGTTGTCACTCCTTCTACCTTCATAGAAATGGTATGAAAAAATAATTTGGATAGATAATCATGTCAACAACTTCCTTAAACTGAGTCAAGGGAATTGATGCTTGACCAAATTGTTGAAAAGATAATAATTCTAAACCAATAAACTATATCACATATCATTGAAAAAATAGGCAGGATCAATAAAAGGAAGAAAAAATAAATCATAATCCAATGGTGTCTAGTAAAAATTATAGGCATAAATAAATGTCTAGAATAAAGCATGACAAATTCACTAACAACAAACATATTTTTTTAAAATATCATTATCCATGGAAGACATTGCAATATTTTTTGTTTTAATAAATATTATTTATGAATAAAAAGGACTTTCAAAATAAGTTTTTTCACCTGTTTATTTTATGTGTCTTATATACATGTTGAGTTACCAATCTTACTATGTTTTAATTTGTATGTCTAATATCATAATAGTCTTTTTAAAAAATAAAATAGATGATCGCTTGGGAAAATAATAAAATGAACAAACATTATATTTGTGAAAAAGAGATTAAAAAGTATGTACATTTTATCTTCAATTGTTTTGTATTGGAATATGATATCCTTCAAAATAGTATTTTCAAAAATGTATAGAATATAAAAAAATGGATTTCATTTACTTGTTTTCAAATGTAAAAATCCAAAAAAATAAATTATGATTGTGTATATTCACACTTAAAAGTGAGTGGATATGGCATATCTTTAATATTTTTAAAAAAAGGTATCACTTCAATGTTTCCTTTGAGAAAAGGAGAAACATCATTTTTAGGTAAACATGTAACCACCATGAAAATATCAATGAGCATCATGCTGATATAAATTATCCTACATGAAACACTACAAACTAAAACTAATAAATCAGTACAAAAATAACATTAAAAGAAATGTTTTTTAGACTATAATTTAATTTTAATCATATTTAATATTTTTTACTTATTAATTATTCAAAATAATTGATGAAATAAATTTTATCTAAACTATCATATTTAAATAATCCCATGTATTTTAATTAACATTAAAAACCAAATAGATAAATAAGATGTGAAATAGATAAATAATAAATCTAGTATAATATTCATTTAATTATTTGGATTGAGTATATACTTAAAAAAACCAATTAATCTTGTAGGACTCTAATAACCATTCGTATAAAATTCATTGGATTGTATATTAAAATTTGACACCAAAAATTATCGCAAATCAAAAAGTATAATCTTACATTGTTATTTAAAGAAAACAATCATTCATTATTATATTTTTAAAAATAACATAATAATTAAATATTTAAAATTAAATTTAAGGATACCAACACCTTAAAGGTTTCAACATTAATTATAAAATATTTACCACCTTCTCTATAATCCATTATATCTTAAGCCACAAAAAATATTTTTTAATTGTAAAAAACATAAAAATTTAAGTTAATTATTTTTAATATCTGTGATAATTGTTATAGTTAAATATTGATTCTTATTGTAAAAAGGTTTAAGCCCTTTACAAAACCCATCATATATATATATATATATATATATATATATATATATATATATATATATATATATATATATATATATATATATATCTTTTGGTCTACTGTACTTATTGTTTGCACCTTGATTTTAAATGGATTTTGGTGTTTCTCATTTTAGTATCATGATCATAGGGATTTTCTATTTATTTATTTATTTATTTTTTTGGGTATAAGGAAAGATTATTACCATATTTGAAATATTTTACTTTTCTCTTGTTTAAAAACTCATCTCTTCATAGGGTAAATTTTAGTGATAAATATTCATTAATTTATTAATATTTCAATTTTTATATTTTAGTTTTGGATATTTTTGAGGGTCGGTAAATGGAAATGGATTGAATGGATTGTCAAAATTTTAGGAATATAAATTATTTTGGGGTTAGATCACCAACCCTTTTCAAAATTATCTTTGAAAATAGTTTAATTTGATACACACACACACACACACAAACAATATACCTGCTTGATAGAGCTATTCAACCCAGTCATTCAATGCAACTATTTGGTAGAGCCATTCAGTAGAGCCATTTAGCATGACCATCGACATGTCATTTGGCACCATTGTGCTAAAAGGGCTCTGTCAAATGGCATACCAGTTTGTTGAATATAAATGATGTAACTATCGATAGAGATGTTTAGCACAACCTTTCAACTAGGTCATTCGGCCATTTCGTGTAGTTAAATGGTTGGGTGAAAAACCTAGAAACTAAAAGAAAATGCTAGACTTGCCAATTTACACAGAATATGAATCAAATTCACCTAATTGAATCTAAAGGATTATTGGCTATGGGCTCTTTAAATTTACCCTGTCTCTTCTTAAATTTTACTAGAGCATGATATCAATTGTTATATGTCAGGAACTAGAAAATTCATTGGTTTAATGTATTTATTGTTGATTAAATTTTATTTAAATATATTAAAATAATATATTTAATTATTTCTTATTATGTAAACTTTTAATTCACATATTCCATAATTATGAGCTGTCACACATTTTTTTTCCTTTTAAAGGGAATCTTAGAGTTCCATGTCACATGTAACTCCTCCTACACTTGTCACACACTTCTCCTTCACCTTATGTGGATTACTAACACTTGGTACATACTAAGAAGGTTGTGCAAGAATAAGATGGATATTATTTTTATCTCTTTTCATTCAATATCTCTTTTTAAATAACTCTCTCACCTTATTTATTATAAAACACATGAAGTGTCTTCTCCTTGTTTATTGTTTGATGCTCATTCTTCTCTTTTGAAGGTCATTCATCTTTTATATTCTTTTATTTCTTCTATTTTCTTAATGAAGATTGGAATCTAGAGAATATTATTGTAATCCTTTCCTCTTAATATATGTGGATTTTGTTCCATTGATTTAGTTTCCCACTTACTAATATTGGTTTATCTTACATTTGAGATAATATCTTACCTTTTGCATATTTATTTGCTTCTGATTAAACATTAGATTTTTATATATTAGAATTATTTATTTCATGGTATCAAAGCATGAATTTTTTAATGTTGATCTTTGAGTATGTCTAAGTGCTTGGGTCAAAAAGAAAAATATGTTACTTTTTTTTTTGTTTTTTTTTAGATATTTGTATTATTTCTTTCATTCTCACTATATAGTTTTTTATCTTTAGGGTTACTTTGTGGGATGATATTTTTACTTATCATTATGGAAATTTAAATTCATTCATTCTATTATCAAGCATACTGTTAACTGGTTTATTATATTATGATTGCATACACATTATATCTACAACTTTTAGAATGGAAACATTTGATAATATTGTCAAGTCTTTGAGGACTAGACAAAGAAATGGAAAAGTAAATTCCATAAATACAATCAAATAAATTCACAATGAAATGTCACATAACATTTTCTTGGAAGATATCATAATTATTTTGAAAGTTTATTCAATGATATAAAGATGAAGAAGTTGTTCAATGTTGGTGTTTCAGTTGATAAATCCATCCATTACATGGTTGAAGTGGAACTTAAAGTATGGAAGAATGTTTTACTTGAAGGCAAAAATATATCATTATATCATTGTTTCTAATTAACCATTACATAGTTGATTAGAAACAATGATATAATGTTCTTAATGTGGAAAAAAGACATTGAGGTTTCATAATTAATCTTTTTACTTGCATTCATCTATATTTCTAATGTATTACCTCTATCTCTCTTCCAACATTCTTTACACCATTGGAGCAACTGCTAATTTATTGTTTTAATGAAAAAGATCATATACTATATTAATAGAAGCAACAATTCAAAGCTTTAATTGGAGAGAAACTATGTGCAGGAATAGTGAAAATAAAAATATGCAGCTTTCAGGATTTTCGGCCCTCCGCGGGCCAGGGCCCGCCCGACATGAATCAAATATTCGCACAATTAGATGGTAGTAGATAGGCCTGTGACGGAGACATACGCGTACTCAAGGAGGGCGTGTGGACAAGTTGACCAACGGGCTTACGAATAGGAGTAAACTTTGTTGTACGCGTTTTTCAACTAATTGCGATACCACAACATACCATTCCATCGATTCCAGAGATTCACGTATTCACACTGGCAAGCCAGTGACAACTTTGTTGTACGCGTTTTGTTTTCGACTGGTCATTGGTGATTAATTTTTCATATAATTCACACACTTTAAGATCAAATTATGAGAATTCCTTGTTTTCTAGGGGATGCATCATCCGATCCTTTACGTGTTTTTACTAAGAAATTCCTTATTATTGTGTCTTTTTAGAAAAGGAAGAGATTTTTTTCAATTTGACGCCAAGTCTGAAAGGCGGTCAAAGATATGGTATGGTCGAACTCTTTGCTGTCGTATATGATAGCGGCACGCGGCTATGAACCCCTTTTTGCACGGCATTCTAAAATAAAATATTTGTTTAAATTCATGCATTTACATTTATGTCGTATCTTTTTAATTTCATGTTATAATCATAGTAACACCTTGAATCTGGTTGGTTACTGTTCTTTCAATTTCTAACATATGTTTTTACAATTAATAGGAAAGAATAAGACAGGTAAATTATTTTTGTAAATTAACATATTTATATTTATGTCGGATGTTTTTAATTTAATGTTATAATTAATAGTAAGTGTTGAACTACACTTTTCAATTGAGTTCATTTATTGGAGCAATCGGATGTTTTTAATTTAATGTTATAATTAATAGTAAGTGTAAATTACACTTTTCAATTGAGTTCGTTTATTGGAGTAATATAAGCTTATACGTTTTAAAATAAAGTTTGTAAAAATTTATATATATATATACAAAAAGGAGGTAACATATATAAATAAATTATTATATTTTTTTTATTCAAAATTTTCATCATTATTTCCTTTAAGGATGATAAATAAGTATTGTTTACGTATGTAATGTTGCAATGCTATATGTATAAACAATTTAGATATAAGCATTAATTATAATATAAATATTTGAAAATTCTTCATAATTTATTGCGTCTACTGGTTCAATAAGTATACAATTATTCTTTAGAGTTGTCATCTAGTGAACAAATGATTTTACATTTTCCTTACAAAATATACTTCCTTGAATGGGACTTGTGAAATGTGGGAGATCCATTAAAGCAAATTTTAATTTGAACAACTAGCAATTATTTGGTGGGAGAGCAAAACCGATACTGATGATCAGGGTTGCTCTAAAGGAATGAACATGTATATGGAGCATAGCCAACTAAATTGGGAATGTCGGTCAGTTTAATAGTGAATTTATGTTTTTTGTAATGATAAATATGAACACCATGTATCAGATTTATTTAACGGTAAGGGTCATCCACACAGAAGTAGAGGAATAGTAGTTTAGAACCATGGAACTAAGCATATGTTGAGTGTGTGTATAAGGATTGGTGACAAGTAAATTGATGTAGCATAAAATGTTAACTTTGGTGTCTATATATGCACCCCATTTATTCTAGTAAAGCAACAAAGTAAAATTACTAGAGTAGAAAGAAAAATTTATACTTGAATTTACTAATGAAGAGTAGTCTTGAAAGTGGGTGACACAACGAACTGTGATTCATGAAAATTTGAAATGAACCAAGTATGAATCAGACCTTATTTAGAACTAAAAATTTGAAATTAAAGACAAGAAACTTATAGATCAAATAAAAATAAACCAATACACTTGTTCATGTACACGATCCATTATGTTTTTTGGTGTAAAACTAGTGACTGGAGAGGGTGGAACCATTGGACATTTTAGTTGTTTAAACAATTGTATTGGACTTTGCATGCCCAAATCCTCACTGGTAGGAGAGTGTGCTTAAGAAATCAAGTTGTTCTCGAGTGCATAATTGCACAAATCAAGGTAGTAAAGTGGATTGGAATAACTGTATGAATTCTAAAAGACCATTCTAATACAAAACTAGTGAAAAAGGTTAATTTAATGTTATAGAGTAAAAATATTCATTTAGGTGAAAAATTGGTGCAAAAATAGCATGATATGAGTTTGGTGTATAGAAAATAGAGAATGAAAAGAACTATCAATTGTTTTGTGTAAATTAGTTCAAAAATGAGTAAGAAACTGATCATGTGTTGTGTACATGCCTCCAATATGATATCTAAGTATATTTATTTTATTAATTAAGTAATATAAAAATCTATGATTAAAAATGCATGAAATTATTGAACACATGTCATGCATGATGCCCTGAATCTGATCAAAATTTGAGATAATGTTGAGAATGAAATATGAAACTATTTATGATTGCCAACTACAAACTAGGTATGATTGTGAGATGTTTGGAAAAGACTATTTTTCACTTCTGAGAAAAAACCACACTTCTACAGATAAACCCACCCTATGTTGTTGTCTTTAGGGTGTTTCTTTGTCTTAATCATCTTTATAATTAGAAAATGGGTATGAACTATGATCAACTAATAAAATATTGTTATTTCATATTTGTTTAGTGGATTGTTTCATCTTAGTCTCTAAGACAAACCATTAAGTTTGCTCTCTATTTTTTGGTGAAATGAAAAACTTGCACAAGAACTTAGGTCATTAAAAAAATTGTGAAGGATGTTATAAAAAGATTAAAATCTAGAGTAATAATTATAAAATTGAAGATCATGCATCGTATTGATATTGTAAAAAAAGTAGTAGTGTATGATACCAATATAGCCAATCATACATAGTGTCATATCTAGATATATGTAAGTAATTTATCACATAGTGAACAATAAATATGTTAGATAAATTCTTTTAACCGATATATACAAAATTATAGGGAACGCATGATATTTATCATAGAAATAATAAACTAAAAAGATGTATGATATCCATCATATCATCAAAAACTGATCAAAACATAGTAGACAAGAGTCATGGCCATGAATCACATAAAGAATACACACAAGAATTCACAAAACATGTAGTAAAGCCAATGGGCCACATATAAGGGGCATGTTCAAATGTCACTCACACACATATAAACATACAATAAGGCTTAGATACACAAACATGGACATGTTCAAATGTCCACAAGCCAAATCAATTTGATACACACAAAACATGAAGCAAGAGAATAAAACACAATAACCATTCAAGAATAAGTGAAATTAATTTACATAAGTAGTTTTTAACATTATTCTATTTGGAAACATAGGATCTAATAAGATATCAATGTGAAAGAAAGTGATAAAATAATGAATAATTTTAAAAATGTTCTGTACTATAGTAGGAATAAGAGACATAGTCATCTAGTTACAAAACATTCAAAAATGATGCGCATAATGAATTTATTGTGTTGTATAGAATTTATAGAAGGTTTGTGACTATTTTAGATCCAAAAAGAGGAGTTTGTTTTCACTGGTACAAGTCCTATAGAATTGGACAAGAGCATAGTGCAGACGGTCTAGAAGAACAAGTTTTATCTATGCAATTTTTTTGGGTCTAACATAATATCACCTCTAGAATTTGAGTTTGAAGGGGATAACCTATATGTTTAATGAGTCACTGAAGTACACTTTCAAATTATATTTTATATAAAAGTTGATATATATAAGTAATACATATACTGAGTCACAAATACACTAGTGTAAACTGAATACGCATATCATGCATAGGTCTTTGTTTTTAGAATTTTTTTAAATATTATATTTTTTTGCTTGTATATATATGATTTAAAAGGAACATACTAACTAATGACTCCTTCAAGATCCTCAAAATCATAGGTTATATACCAAAAATAGGAAGGATTATTTCTCAAAAACAAACGCTATGATGCCCTTGTCAAATACATGATCTTAACTCAAATTCTAAAAATTAATTTGGTTTTGTAATACAAAAACCATTTTCATATATATATATATATATATATATATATATATATATAACATGTTGTGTATATTATATATCATTATGAAATATAAGAATATTTATAACCTATATTTTAGTATAACTACATTTGTGTTGGTGTTTATTGTGGAAAACTCTTAATTTATCATAATATTGGTCTAGGATGTGTTAGAATATAGAGTGGTTCTCTACAATCTATGAAAAATCACTAATTTTATGGATTTTTAAGGACAGGTATATTTGTAAAGTTGACCACTTTATTTTAAATTATCTAAATAGGTTGAACCTTTATAATTTTCTCAAGTGAGATCTTCTATGTAGGAACAATGATCTTTTATAAGACTACTATTGATATGGTATACCATGAACTGTGACAACTGTATAAACAAAAATGCTTTTCAAACATTTTATATTGTAGAAGTATTTGCATAAATATTACAAATATAAGTATGGCCCAATAATATATCAAAGACTCTTGCACTAGGTACTACTATAAAATTGGTGGACACATGTATGGGGCCCACCTAGAGTGGTAATATGATCTCACCAATAGAACTATGAATATGTCCATTGTATAGTTTAATTCTTGTTATTTTATAAAATATATCCTTATCTATGTATACAATATGTAATAGAAGCTTGATAATGCACATATTCACTCATGAACCATTATCAACCATGATGATTTGTATAGGTTTATGATCAATGTATTATCAAATGAATGAAAAGTGAAAATTAAAATAATCATCGACTGTCTCATGTTATGTGAATTTTCTAAGTGATCTATATGGAACTCAAACATGATATGCACTAATGTTTTCATTCAAAAGATGATGTGCATTTGCATGAGTATTATAAGAAACTAATGACACCTAGGGAAAGGATCACTAAATATATTCATTGTTCTAATCTCACTTAGTTATGATTTTTACTTTCAGCAGGTGTGCCCATATCAATTATGTATAATCTATCAATTCTTGTATCTTATGTCTCAAATTGATGCATATATTGGTAGTATGTCCTGATACTCTATGAAATTAAAAAAATAAAAAAAGAACATTATGATGAAATCATTTTAGAAGATGTTTACCCACGTAAACCTATTTAATAGGAGGGAGGGGTATGAGGTGACATTCCAATAAATTTTATAACACCTTATATGGATATTTTGGAAGTTTTCTAAAATGTTTCCTTGGAGAAGTTGATAAAACCATGCATGGAGTAGGGTCTAAAACTACATTCCTTATTGTATTTGGATCAATCTTATGTTTAGTTGGCTTTACCTTGTATCTTCCTCAGATTATTTTGATTAGAATCATTTGAATTGGGTTGGTCACATATTTTATTATATTCATTGCTAATAACTTGACCTATCTTTCCTTAAGTATGTGACATAAATCATCAAATGATAGAAAATTGTTAAACATAATAGATTCAGGTAGAGCTAGAAATAAAATATTTTTGAATATGTTTATAATTTGGTATCTATCATAGGATTCATCATCTTTGATAAAATGGTTTTATACCATAATGTATAATCGATGATAGGCTCTTTGGATTGTTGTTTGAGCTTAACAATATGAGACTATGAAATCTTTTCACTTATGTTAACTGAAAAATGTGCAAAGAATGAATCTTTTAAAGAATTGAATCCCTAAACTAATTAACATGGTTAATCATAAAACCATATTATAATACAGTGTATTAATATATTAGGAAACAACATAGTCATCAACCTATTACAATACATGTAATTGACACATGTTACATGAAAAACTTGTAAATGTTGCACAAGGTCACCTTTTCCATCACATAATGTAAGCTTAGGTACCAAATAATTGGTTGGTAAAGGTTAAAATGAGATATGTTGAGCTAATGGAGTATGAAATATTTTTTTTGAATCAAGATCATGATTATCTTTTAAATCACCTTATTCTAAATGTAGCACCTTAGTATACAAAGCTAAGACCTATCACATAAGGGATTGTAAATTAGGACTAGAATTGGTGCTAACCAAATGTGATGACAGAAACAAATGAGTAGGAATTGGCCTATTAATATGTTTAAAACCTTGGGTTTCACTTAAAATAAATGGTTATCAAGAATTTGTATATAGTGATACTAAGAAAGGCAAAGAACCCACAGTGGTGAAATTTTCAAATGATTGGACTTTAGATTATTCCTTTATTTGTTTTCTAATCATTTTTATAAACAAATATTGCATATCATGATTCTTTGTGAAAAACCCTTTTAATTCTCTTGTTTCAGTATCATCACCATGATTTAGCCAGTGTGATGGTATTAACAAAAGTAAAAGATTTAATTTTTAGGGCATATAGGCAAATGCATTGTTGAGGAAATATGGGAACAACTTTCTTAACTTGTTTAAATGGTGATAAAAAACTTGACAAGATTATTGCTTAAAAAATTACCAAATTAAAAAAAACCCCATACAACAATTGGAAACAATAAAAATAATTAAATAAACCCTAGCAACATGGTTGGTTATGGTTTTGAAATTATTCAACAATAAATGGGTCCACCAATATATTCTATAAAAAATTAGAGATTATTTGAATTAATCTAATACAATTCAGATAAATAACTATAAAATAATAATTTATAATATATGAAATAAATACATGAGATTGTTTCATAAGTTACCATATTTATAAATGTGTTAAAAGGGGAAATAACTAAAATCATTCGCTTAGCTAGATCTTAGATTTGGTAGACTGAGGCATAGACTTTGTGATCAACTACATGGGACTCTTTAAGGTTACCATGAATTAGGAACAAGGTTATGTGTCTCATTAGGATAAGGATGTGTTATTTAGAAAATTCTAGCATGTGTTAGTGTCTTAGGGTATCGAGGTCTAGTAGGGTTCTTTCCCTTTGTGTTAATTATGATGGGTATGTCTTTTCTTATAGGTCCTGTATGATTGTGCAAGATCTTTCAATATTTTATGAGATTTGTTTTGTTCCTTATTATTCACTTAGATCCATATTTCAATATAAAATGAGGGACAGATGTAATAAAATTAGAAAAATGGTTAGGGGCTAATGTTGTGTTTGACCTTAAAACCTTGTGTGTTGATCAATGCATACATAATGATATTATTTTCAAGATGGATGAAAATCCATGTAGTTATCTCATGCTATGGTTATGTGTGTGAAATGTTGGTGTAATTCTATATGATGGTGAATTTTTGGTGTGATTAAGTGCTTCAACAATGGCTTAATACCTTGTAGGTGTATCCATACTTAGGTCAAGTCTACTTTTGCTATAGGGAATCAGAATTTGGAATAATTGATGTTTTGCTCTCAATTTATAGTAAGATATTCTAATGATTATCAATAATATGTGCCTCTTCCCATAAGCTAATTAAATTATTTGAAACTTTCCTTATATAGTGGATTTACTCCAATTGGACTTGTGAAACATGCAAGATGACCAATTGTGGTGATTTTTTATTTTATCAACTATCCATTTTTTTTAAGGAAGATGAAATTAGAGGATTTAGACACTACCAAAAATTGTGATTATCTTGAAGGAATGGCCTTATTTTAAAATTAATACAATACTTAATATGGATCTTTTGGAAAGTTTATAAACTATCTCATTGGAGGAGTTGATAACACATTATGTGGAGTGGGGTTTTAAACTACATTCACTTTTATCTTTGGATCACACTTATTTTTATTTGGCTTCACCTTGTAGGGTTTATTACTAAGATTATTGTGATTAGAAACATAAATTAGGTTGGTCACTTATTTTAGTTTATTCATTTCCAATAAATTGACCTCTCTTTCCTTAACTGTGTGAGATAAATCACTGAATGATAGAAAACTATTAAACATAAAATATTAATGTATAGGTGGAAACCAACTCCTTTTTAATCTATCTTACAATTACTTATCTGTCATAGGATTCATCATCATAGATAACATCGACTTATACCATAATATATAATCGATGATATGCTCTTTGTTTTATTATTTGAGCTTAAAAATATGAGAATATGAAATATTTTCACTTATATTAACAAAAAATTTGCAAGAAATGAATATGCTAAAGGATTGAATGCATAAACTAACAAATGTGGTTAATTATAAAACCATGTTAGAACATAGTATATTAAAATATCAAGAAACAACTTAAGTCAATAACTTATTATTATACCCGTAGTCTAGGAATATTATGTGAAAATATCTCAAATTTTAACTAGGGTCACCTTTTTAATCATACAATGTAAGCTTAGGTGCCACAAAACTGATTGAGAAAGGATAAAGATGAAATATGTTGAACCAATGGAGTAAGAAATAATTTTTTTTGAATCAAGAGACTAATTATATTTCAAAGCACCTTCTTCCAAATGTAACACCTTACTCTACAAGGCTAAGACCTATTAATTAAGGGATTGTACATTAGGAGTAGAATGTGTGCTAACCAAATGTGGTGTCACAGGTGACTGAGTAGGAATTGGCCCATTAATCTAATGAAACTGTTGGGTTTCCCTCCTAATAAATGGTGGTACAAAATTTGTATCTAATGATACTAAGAAAGGCAAAGAACCCAATGTAGTGAAATTTTCAAATGATTTGAATTTTGATGATTCCTTTATTTCATTAATAGTCATTTTTATAAACACATCTTGCATATCATGATTATTTGTGAGAAACACTTTTAATTCTCTTATGTCAATAACATCAATTTTATTACATGATTCAATCATTGTGTTGGTATTAATAAAAGTCAAGTATGAAAATTTGATGGCACATAAGCTAATACATTGTTGAGGAAATATATAAAAAACTTCCTTAACTTGTCAAAAAGGAGAAATAAAAACATGGCAGGAATGATGCTCCAAAAAAATATCAAAATTTAAAACCCAATACAGAAAATTAAAATAATAAAAGTAAAGAAGTAAACCCTAACAACATGGATGGTTATGGTTTTGAAATTATTCTACAATAAATGGGTCCAACAATATATTATATAAAAATTAGAGATTAGCTAAATTAATCTAACATAATTTAGATAAACAACTAAGAAAATAATAAATTATAATATATACAATAAATACATGAGACTGACTTGGAATTTACTATATTTATAAATATGTTAAAATAAGAAAGTACTAAAATAAATAACTTATCTAAAAGTTAGATCAGGTAGACTGTGACATAGACTATGTGATAAATTACATGGGACTCTTTAATGTCACTATGAATTAGGAATATGGCTATGCGTCTCATTAGGACAAGGACATGCTATTTATAAAAGGCTAACATGTGATGGTGTCTATAAGGTGTCGACATCTAGTATGTATTTTTCTCTTTATGTGAATTATGGTGGGTGTGCCTCTACTTATAGGGCATATGTGATTGTGTAAAAAATTTTAATCTTATGAGAGAGTTGTTTTGTTCCTTATTCTTCAGTTAAAACCATATATCAATAGATAATGAGGAAGAAATGCAATAAAGTGTAACAAGGGGTTAGGGGATGAGGTTGTGTTTGACCTTAACACCACATGTTTTGAGCACTGTGTTGGTTCCTAGTTTTACACCTCTTACCCTCATCCTTACACACTTGAAAAAAATGACAAACAAAGATGAGAATCCCACTAGTATGTCATTGTATCTAGAGAGGTTTTTGGCATCAAGAATGGACCGAACAAAGAAAATGACTGAGAGGCAATAATAAATGGTATGGTTAACTCCCTACTACTTCTCTCTTTTCCTAAACCAAGGTGAGAGGACATAAGGGGTAGCTTGCTCACATGGAGAGATTCTACAATTCAACTTCTATGGAGATTTTTGGCACAAGAGAACACAAATGTGACCAAGGAACAACCAATATTTTTCACTCCACTTGGGAAGGATTGCCACATGGAATGAATAAATGCACTAAATCATGTACAAGCTACTGAAAACATATGGGAAAGTGACCATAACATTCATTCTAAAAAAATTTCAACAACATGTGTTGAGTGGAAAAATGCAGTGTTGGGTCTTTAAATTTCAAAATGCAAACACATGTTCAGTATGCAATATTTATGCATCTAAAATAAAATAACACTTATAATATGCAAAGGGTGTATTATTTTTAGGGTAGGATAAGGTAAGAGAGTTATCTAAAGAATTAAGGGTGTGCTAGTGGTTTTTAAATAGTAGGGTATCTTTCAACATACATAACATCACTTATTACAAAGATGCATAAAATAACTAAAAGGCTAAGGGGAACTACTAGGAGTAATTTACATTCATTGGTACCAATACAATTAAAGTACCCAAATGATCCATAAAAATCTAGAGCATACACTGTAACTAAAATTCCAAATACTTTCACCTATAAAATTCATGAACCCAAGGTGCCCTTAAGAGGTATTCAAAAATATATTTACAAATATTTATGCAAAAAGGGGTTTATAACCTAGATCTATGCAAAATATGACAACCATACATAATCACAAAACTAGATATCCAATAAGCATAGCATGTAAAATATCTCATTGCATTTCATTAATAGGAAAAAGTAAGAACCATGAGTATTTTCCATTATCTTGAAAGAAAATTTTACACACATCAATATTTAAAAATGCTACCATGGGAACAAGCATGGTGGATCTACTCCATTTTGGACATGGAGGACATATAAACATGCTCTCAGAGCTTGTCAATGGTGGTACAGCTACAACCACCTTAGAAAGAGAGACAAAATGCACATAGCAATGATCCCAAAATTTTGAAAAGATTATACATTGAAATAAAAACATAGACAAACAACAACCTTATAATAGAAGACATGCCTAATATTCATACATTTTTTCCACTTTCAAATCTAGTAAGGTGGGGTGGAATTTTGCAAATTATCAAAATAGCCCTCCAAGTTCTACCAAGATGATCCTGGGTGGAATCTACCCTTTTCAATGCCTAGAATCTTCACTCATTTAAACAAAAATTCATTTATCTAACTATCTCTACAAGGAATGATGAATATTTACAACAAATATTTAATGTCTTCGATGGAAATGCCTTTTACATGAGTTGGGAGGATAATATTCATGGTAGAGGATAAACAAACTTTATCCTCTTGTGCAAGTACCTGAGATGCCCTTGACCACTTGCTAGCAAAACCAAAACCTTTTTGACATATTCCCCTCTTCATATGCACACCACATCCTTGGATTCTTGAGAAATATTCTTTGGAGTGGCCCACCTTATATTTTAAGACCTAAAATTGCTCTCCCATGGAGGAGCTTGAGCAAGAAAAACATGAGAAAATTCAATACTTAGATTTATTTAACCTTTTGGCTCCAACTGGATTTTTAACATTTTTTCTTTTTCCACATTTGCTTTTTCAAAAATTTACTTTTTCAAATTTCTCTCCTCATTTTTAATGCAAAAATGCATTATTTTAACTTTTTTGACCTTTTGGGGAAATTTTGGTCACTTTTGAAAATTTGTAATTTTTCTCACTTTGGGGAAATCCAGGGCCCATTTGCAATTTTACAATTTATAAATTTTCAATTTGTAAATTACAAAATTATAATTCACTGTTAGATTTCCCATGAGAAGTTACCTTAGAGAAATGGGAAATCTAGCTACAATTTGCAATTTATAAATTTGTAAAATTAAAAATTACACCTAGAGTTCCCATTTCCCTAAAAAGTTCCTTTTAGGGAATCCAAAACTCCAAATGTAATTTGAAATTTTGCAAAATTACAAATTGCAGCTAGGTTCCCATTTCATTCAAAAGTTCCTTTTAAGGAATATAGAACTCCAACTACAAATTGTAATTTTTTAAAATTTCAATTGGTTTTATAAGTTCCCTCTTTCACTAAGACCTCCTATTGACTAGCATTAACTTGGGGATTTGGGAGATCCATGTGAAATTTCAAATTTGCACAAGTGCAAATTGTAAAATTGCATTTCTCCTCCAACTCTCCATGAAGCTCCTCTTGAGTTGAATTTTACCATGTGATTTGACTATCAAAT
>JARHVA010000330.1:5865000-5877500 GCA_037957365.1 Torreya grandis
TCCCATATCCATTATGTTATTCTCAATTTGTATGGTTATATTATATCCCAGCCATAATTTTTTTGGAGCCTTGTTCATTAGATAGTACATAGTTTTCTTGTTAAAGTCATTACAATACTTTATCAAGCATATCGTATCACTAGGCCATATGATTTTCATCAACTGCATCATAGATTTTTTAAACCGTGTATTCAATTCCTAAGTGAACTCTTTGGGGTTATCCTTGATGTTTTCAAACTCATCTAAAAGAAACCTTGGATCAATTCTATCACCATATTGAATTCCAAAAACATTCTTCATCTCTTTCCATGAATCAATGCATCCATGGGGAAGGGAATTGAACAATTCATGATTATTTTCTTCTAGTGTCTGAATAAATAAATTCATGCAGACATCCTCATTCTCAACTTCATATTATAAAATGATATTGTAAAATTCCCTCAAGTGTTGATCACCACTCACTGCATTGTTCCCTTGAAATTTTGAAAGGTGGTTCCTTACTTCATTCAAGACTTCATTGGGATAACCTTCAATTTTATCAAATTTAATAGGCCTAAATATGAGAATATGGAATAAGATATTTTCATTCTCATCTTGGTTTCTATTAATTATTATTAGTTCAATAATGGGCTTAGGAACAAATGGTAAAGGGTTATGAGGGGGTGAATGAGGTAGAATTTGTAAATCTAGTTGGGAGGGGATTCAACAAGTTGAGAAGGATGAAGATAGTATATGGGACTATAAGATTCTGAATGACAAGGAGAGATATGATAATCTTTAGGAATGGGAATTTGAAAAAATAAAAGTTTCAATCTACCAGAATCTTGATAGCCCAAATAGTCTTTAGCAACTATACTTTGCTCTTCAATAGGCAACCAAACTTATCTCCTTATTTTTTGATGAACACTTAAGGGTGAGAATAATTTATTTGATGTGTCTTCCTTGAAGGATTACCTCAATCCTTCAATATTTTCAAGCAAAATAATTCTCAAACCTAAAGTTGTTTGAAGCGGGCACTGATCTTTCTTTGAAACCAAATGATTCTTTGGAGTCGTAACTACAAGCAAACTTCTAGAATATAACCATTTAAAAAATTGTAGTGATACATACTAAAACCATATCTTTCTTAAGTTATTGATTATGTATGAAAAAAAAAAAAAAAAACTTTATAGATTCATGTTCAAATGGTGAAAACCACCTCAAAACATGACAATGTCATAACTCTTTGCAATAGATTCAGTAGATGTCAATTTAATCAAATATTTCAATTCCTATCATGCCCCTAATAGAGTACTATATCATTTATATCCAAGATAAAAAACCAAACTTAAATAATCTCAACTTTCAAACATTTAAGATAATATGAATAAACTAGTCTAAAAATATAGCTGAGATTACTTGCATCAAATATTCCAAGGTAGAGAACTTTGAAACTTAGTTTTATGAAATCAACTCTTTGCAAGAGTCCCTGGTAATATGGGTGACAAGAAGTGTCCCAAAAAGTGGTGCCAGTGAGTTATTGTCTCCCCTATTTGTACACCTATTATGCTCAAAAATAGACATTTCAATAAAATGGCAAATAAAGATGTTAAAACATTAGTATGTCATTTTAGCTTGGGAAGCATTTGGAATCAAGAGTGGACCAATTGGAGAAAATGATTGAGAGCAATCAATAGAGGGTATGGTGAACTCCCTAATACTTGTTAATGTACCTAAACCAAGGCAAGAGGACCTAAAGGGTAGCTTTGTCAGATGGAGAGATTCTACACTTCAACCTCCATGGGGATTTTTGGCATAAGCGTACACAAATATGACCAGGGCATAACCAAAAATTTTAACTCCACCATGGAAGGGTTTTCACATTAAATGCAAAAATTCACTAATTCACATAAAAGATACTAAAGATAGATAGGAGAGTGACTTGAACCTTCATTCTAAAGAATTTTCAACAACATAGGATAAATGGAAAAGTGCAGTGCTGGGTCTTTAAAGCTCAAAACATAGACACATGTTAAGTATGCAATATTTTTTTCATATACATGCAAATAACACTTAGAGTATGCAAAGGGTGTATTATTTGTAGGGTAGCATAGGGTATGACAACTAGCTAAAAATGAAGGGTGGTGTGCTTGTAGTTTTTTAATAGTAGGGTTTATTTCAACATACATGACATCACTTATTGAAAAGATACTTAAAATAACTAACAAGCTAAGGGGAACTACCAGGCTTAATTTGTATCCATCGGTGCCAATACAATTCAAGTACCCAAATGATCCCTAAAACCCTAGAGCATACACTACAACTAAAATTCCAAATACTTTTCCCTATCAAATGATGAACCCAAGGTTCCCTTAAGAGGTATTAAAAAAAAATTCCAAATCTCTATGCAGAAAGGGGTTTATAACCCAAATATATGTCGAAGATGACAACCATACATAAACACAAAACTAGATATCCAATCAACATAACATGTAAAACATCTCGTTGCATTTCACTAAAAGGAAAAAGTAAGAACCACATGTATTTTTCATAATCTTGAAAGAAAATTTTACATACATCAATCATTCAAAATGCAGCCATAAGGAAAATCATGGTGGATTTGCTCCATGTTGGATAGGGGAGATATATAAAAATGATCTAAAAGCTTGCTAGTGGTTGTAGAATTGTAACCACCTTAGTAAGAGAGACAAAGTTCACACAACAATGATCCCAAAATTTGAAATAGCTTATACTTGGAAAAAAACACAAAGACCAACAACAACAACCTTAAAATAGAATACAAGCCTTCTATTTATACATTGTTTCCACATTTCAAACCTGGTAATATAGGGTGGCATTTTGAAAATTTGCAAAACAACCCTTCATGTTCCACCAAGATGCTATCAACTAGAATATTCCCTTTGACATGCTTGAAATCTTGACCCACTTGGATGTAAATCATTTCTATAACTACCTCTACAAGGAATGATAAATATTTGCTATAAATATTTTAATTTCTTTACTGGAGATGCCTCTTACATGATTTGGAAGGAAAATATTCAAGGTGGAGTCCAAAAAAACATTGTCCTCTTGTGCAACTACCTGGAGATGCCCTTCAGAACTTATTAGCATAGCTAGAACCTTGTTGACAACTAACCTTCTTCATATGCATGCCATAGAACAAATTTTCTTTGTAATGATTAATTTTTATCACTCAACACCCTTGGCTACTTGATAAATCTTCTATGTAGTAGCTCACCTTGGATTTTCACAACTATAATTTCTCTCTCATAGAGAATCTTAAACAAGTAAAACATGAGAAAATGCAATACTTTGATTTATTTTAGCTTTATACATTTTGGCTCTGTATATACCCTAAATTTTTCAAGCAATCACACATACCATGTCTTTTCATAGTCCTTTCATAGGAGACTTTGACTGGAGAATATGAGCTTTGTTCACATTTAGTCATATCTTTCATTTTTGTCATCTTGGTCTTATTCTATGCTTGTGTCACCCTTTTGCTTATTCCTGGGCATATCAATCCTTTAAAATAGTCATTCTACCTTAGTCAGGCCAAGTTTTCTATCATTTTTCCATCCCCTAGGTCCTACGACTATAGGATAGGATCATTGGGGTTGGACTACAGTTTTGGTGCCACTAGTGTCCATTTCTAACACTATTATCTAGGTTTGTTTTTAACTTTGACAATCAGTTTCTTTCACTAAATGAGTCCTAGCCCCTATCTTAACTTCATCCTTAAGTTTCTCAATGTCAACCAAATGTGACTAAAGCTTCCAAATTCAAAATAAAGAGTCTCTTATATAAATTAATACATAAGGCATTTTATATCTAACACTTACTACTTTGGCACATTACATAATAAAAATCAGTCAATAATACAGTTTAGCATTCTGCATCACACATAAACATGCATGCTTGATCAAGAAAGGGCCTACATGAAAGTTCATTCTTTCATCTACTATGCATGTTGATTATGCATGTTCCCTAAGGTAGAACTAAATTTGATATGAGACCCTAGCTTGAGGGTTAATGTAGGCAATAATCAAGGTAGTAGGGGTTCTAAATCGTGTGATCATTCTTCTCCTAACCTAATTTTTTTCCATTTTTATTTTAATGTATTTGTTTTTTCATGTGTGTATATGACTCAATATTATAATATTGAATCATCTCTGCAAGGAGCGCCATCGATATTCAATATCTAAAATTTCATAGGTAGTTGAATATAGGGCTAAGGAACAAAAACCAAAAAGTTCAGACCTCTATGACTAGTTTGTATAATAGCGACAGGAAATGGACTATAACATCAAACACTAGGATGACTTATTTTTGGTGCTCCTATACTTTCATTTAACAAAATATAGATTCAAGTTTTAGACATCTTTCTATCCTTACACCTCGTTTTTTAGCTTCTACAATAGTCATATTAGTCTATTTTTCCAAATAAGTTATTTCATTATCCTATTTAATTAATTCTACAAAATTTGTATTTTTTTAATATTAAATTAGACATTCCTAATTATTCCAAACCCTTTATTGTTTAATAACTAAACACTAGTTTCCAAAAATTAATAAAACATCTAGTGAACCTGACTTACTTCGAAGAAATCTAAAACCCTAGATACCCTTAAGGTTTTTTCTTCATATTTTGTGCAAAAAATTAATTTCAAAATTTTAATTTTTTGTATAAATTTTTGTGCATTTATCTTATTCAAAATTATTTTTAGAATTTAAATTATTGCAATAATTTTAAAATATTATAAAACCCTAGCTCAAAACCCTAGATTTCCAAACTAGGTCCTCAAACCTCAAGCCTTCCTCACAATTTTAGATTAAAATTTTGGAATTTTTGTAAATTGTTTGAAGTCTCAAAAATATTTTCAAAACATCGATACTCATAGTTATCATGTGCAAAAATTCAATTTGAAATTTTTTATTTTTGTGTTCATTTTTGTGCATTTATCTTATTCAAAATTATTTTTCAAATTTAAATTATTGCAATAATTTTTAAAAATTCTAAAACCCTAACTCAAAACCCTAGATTTCCAAACCAGGTCCTCAAACCCCAAACTTTTCCTCCCTTACAATTTTTAGAAAATTATTCTAAATTTTTTGTAAATTATCTGGATTGTCAAAAATAATTTCACAATCTCTATGTTAGTAATTATTTTTAAATTTCTTTGCTTAAAAGTACTTTTACACACTCTCTTTGGTGGAAAAAAATAAAATGGCTACTAAGACACTTCTTCCCTCTCATCCCATAGATCAATTTCTAAATTTTCACATAATTATGACAATAAATGGACAAATTTGAAAAATTGCACATTAGCTAAACAAGTGGAAAATGATTTTATTTACAATGAAGATAATTACTATTATTATAATGAGGAATATGATGATATATGTGATAGTGATAGTGAAGTACAAGTAGAGGCATATTATTATCCTAAACATATCTCTTTTATTTCCTCTTCTAAAGAAAATAATTTTGTTAAATTGGAAAGATACTTTCCACCTCATTCTCTTATGCACAATGCACCAAATGAAAAAAATCATCATGCACTTCTAAGTGAACCTCTAATTGGTGATAATTTGCTTCCATGCGAACCTAATCTCTCTCTCTCTCTCTCTCTCTCTCTCTCTCTCTCTCTCTCTCTCTCTCTCTCTCTCTCTCTTCCATGGGGATCAACCAACAAACTTGATTACTATTATGTAAGCAACTAAACACGGAATTAAACCAGAATGATAAGTAACTAGAATCATAAACAACAAAGAATAAGAGATACAAGAAACCACCCTAAAAAATTGTATTAAATTATTCGAGAAGGAAATAAAATGAAGAAAATCACACTTTCTTCTCACACCTCTCAGATGTACATATCTCTTTCCCTCAAGAGTTTTCTCTCTCAATTACAATCAATTCCAACAACCTGAATTGATACACATATACAATAAATGTCTTGTACTGTTCTATCTTACAATAAGCTATGAAGATCTAATCCTATTATATAATATTAGGAAACATGAGCATGCATTCTCCACCATTATATATACCTCTTAATCAAGGGTTCAAATCAGTCCTGCCAAAAATAGAAATGCAAACTCAATACCAATAGTTAATCTAATTATGCAAACAATCTGTTCATCCATGAAAATAGACTTTCTGGATGCACAGGTAATCGATGTCGATCCCTACCTGTCTGTACATGACCGACATTAGCCGCTCCATAACCGATGTCGACAGCTCCTAGTCGACCCCTGACTGACGTCGGTCGCTCATGATCGACGCCGGTGATTGTGTAATTCTAGAAACCTACAATTTACTCATTTGGTGAAGCTTTTAGCTCCACAACTCAACAATCTCCCACTTGGAGATAAACAGCTGCACCAGTACCTGTACAACAACATCTTCTAGCTTCTCCATCTTCAAACTCAATCTTGAAGACCAACAAAAGTTGAATGAAGATTTAACTTCTCTTTTGTTACCAGCTTTGTTAACATATCAGCAGGGTTCTTATTGATATGGATCTTCTCCAGCTTCAACTCACCATCCTCCAATACCTGTCTTATGAAGTGGTATCTAAGTTGTATATGTTTGGTTCTTGAATGAAAGGCTGAATTCTTAGCCAAATGAATTGCACTTTGACTATCACTGTATAATCTGTAACTCTCTTGCTCCTTTCCTAGCTCTTCCATGAATCGTGTCATTCATATCATCTCTTTGCTAGCCTCTATGACTGCAATGTATTCTGCCTCTGTAGTAGACAAGGCAACAACCTTCTGCAACTTTGAAATCTAGCTAACCGTTATTCCACCAATAGTGAACACATATCCTGTGGTGCTTCTCCTGCCATCTTAGTCACCTGCCATATGTGCATCTACATAACCATGTAGAGAAGTGTTTGAACCTCCATAGCACAAATGCCTACTGCTGGTCCCTCTCAGATATCTAAGAATCCATTGGACTGCTTTCCAGTGCTCCTTCCCTGGATTGGCCATATACTTACTAATAACTCCCACTGCTTGGGCAATATCTGGTCTAGTACATACCATTGCATACATTAAGCTCCCAACTTCAGAAGCATATGGAACTCTACTCATGTACTCTACCTCATCATGTGAGTTAGGACATTGTTCTTTACTCAACTTGAAGTGTCCAACCATAGGTGTGCTTACCGGTTTTACATCCTGCATATTGAACCTCTCCAACACCTTGCTCACATAATCCTCTTGAGACAAAATCAACCTATGATTTTTCTTGTCTCTCTTGATACTCATGCCAAGGATTTTCTTTGCTGCTCCCAAATCCTTCATGTCAAATGTGTGAGCTAATTTCACCTTAAGCTCAGAGATATCCTACATGTGTGAACCTGCAACAAGCATATCATCTACATACAACAATAGGATAATATATCTACCATTATCCAATCTCTTAAAATAAATACAATGGTTAGATTGACATCTACTGAAGCCATGCTCAGTCATAAACCTGTTAAATTTCAAATACCATTGTCTAGGAGCTTGCTTGAGACCATACAAGCTTTTCTTCAATCTGCACACAAGTTTCTCCTTACCTTTGACCTCAAATCCTTCTGGCTGATCCATATATATTTATTCATCCAAATCTCCATGAAGAAATGTTGTCTTAACATCAAGCTACTCAAGATGAAAATCCTCAATAGCAACTAAAGATAATACAGTCCGAATAGAAGTCATTTTTACTACAAGAGAAAAAATTTCACCAAAACCAATACTTGGTTTCTGTGCAAATCCTTTCACTACCAAAATGGCCTTATATCTCATCTATCCATTCTCACCTTCCTTTACCATGTAGATCCATCTATTTTTTAGTGTTCTCTTTCCCGCTGGCAACTCAACCAAATCTCATGTTTGGTTCTCTTTCAAGGAATCAATTTCCTCATTCATGCCAAGCTCCCACTAATTTCTAGATTCCACCTATATTGCTTCATCAAAACTCTCTAGTTCTCCACCATCAGTGAGCAATAAATAGAATAATGAAGGGGAATATCGAATTAGAGGTTTACTTACCCTTTCTGACCTCCTGATGGGCATCTGAGACTCATTCTCAACATGCTATCCACCCAAATTCTCTGATAGTGACCGACCTCGGTCACCTCTAGGCCTGTAATTGACTGATGTCAGTTCCACATGACCGACGTTGGTTCCTTCCTGACCGATGTCGATCACTGTCTGACTGACGTCAATTCCTATATTATTGATGTCGGTTCCTTCCTGACCAATGCCGGTCTCTATGTTTTTCTTTCTGTGATTATTCTTTTCTGTGACCTCATTTTGGATCGTCACCTCATCCAAATCTCCATGGCCCTGCTCAGAATTCTTCAGCTTCTTGAGCTGATCACTATACATCACTTTTTCATTGAAAACAACATCATGGCTCCTAATTATTTTGTTAGTTCCTAGATTCCAAAATTGGAATCTGAAATCTCTAGAGCCATAAACAATAAATGTGCACCTCATAGACTTAGCATCCAGCTTCTTTCTATTTTCCTTATCAATGTGCACAAAAGCTTCAGAACCAAAAACTTTGAGAAATTAAAGATCCACCTTTTTACTTATCCATGCCTCTTATGTAATTCCACCATCCAGAGCTGTAGAGGGTCCTCTATTAATCAGGTAAACTCTAGTATCTACAGCTTCTGCCCAAAACTATAAGGGTAAACCAGCATGCAATCTCATACTTCATGCATGCTCCAATATTGTTCTATTCATCCTTTTAGCAACACCATTTTGCTGAGGTGTCTTTGGAACCATCCTTTGCCTACGTATTCCATTCATATAACAATACCAGTTGAACTTATAGCTACAAAACTCACCACCATTGTCAGATCTAAGGAACTTTAATCTCATACCTGTTTCATTCTCAACCAAAGCTTTCCAAATCTTAAAAGTGTCAAAAACATTATATTTCTTCCTTATGCAATAAACTCACACCTTTCTTGTAGCATCATCAATGAAAGAGACATAATACTATGATCCTCCAATAAAAGTAACCTGAGCTGGTCCCCACACGTCTGTGTGAACAAGCTCCAACTTGTGCTTCTTCTTTGTTGACCCAGTCTTGAGAAAACTCACTCTCTTTTATTTCCTAAAAATATAGTGCTAACATAAATCTAGATACATGCTTTTCAAATCTAAAAGCTTACCTTTTGGCTTAAGAATCGACATTCCCTTCTCACTTATGTGGCTAAGCCTCTGGTGCCACAACTTTGCATCTACATCTGAAGTAGATAATACAGAAAGAGAATTATCAGTAATACAATTACATAAATAAAGAGTACCTACTCTCTTACCTCTAGCTAATACAAGTGCACCCTTAATAACCTTTCAAGATTCAACTGTGAGAGTTACTGTGCAACCCTCATCCCCCAACTTTCTTGCAAAAATTAGATTCCTCTTCAGGATGGAAACATGCATGACATCTCTCAAAACCCATGTGTTGCCATTCTACATTTTCAGCTACACTTTTCCTTTGCCAACAGTTTTATAAGGCTCACAATCCCTTAAATAAACTATTCCAAAATCTCCATGGACATAGTCACTGAAATATTCTCTATTTGGGGTTGCATGGAAAGACGCACCAAAATCTAAAACCCAAGATTCTATATTATTATACAAAGAGAATATAAGAGCATCTTGTGTAATAATACCAGCAACTTTTGTTTCTTCTTTACCTTCATGCTGGTTGTCTTCTTTAGCTTTTGACCAGTAATCTTTCCTTGCATGCCCTATCTTTCCACAATTCCAGCAGGTTATCTTCCTGCCATTTCTGGATTTGGATCTACCTCTCATCTTTGACTTAGACCTTGATCTCCAATGCTTGCCCTTCTCTTTTTGTCTTCCCATACTTTCAAAACTTAAAGCATTCCCTGATGTTTCCTCTCTACTTTTCCTACGAATTTCTTCATTCAAGATTACACTAACAACATCATCTACTTTTAATATATTTGAAGCAGATGCAATATTAGTAACTGCCATTACCAAGCTATGCCAACTTTTAGGTAAAGAGCATAAGATTAATAGAGCTTTAATTTCATCATCAAAAACTATTTTGACTGAATTTAATTGATTTACAATTCCATGGAAATCATTTAGATGATTAGATACAAATCCACCTTCCTGCATTTGTAAATTAAATAACTGCTTCATAAGATATACTTTATTTGAAGCTGAGGGTTTTTCATATAAATTTGCTAAAGTAGTCATTAACTCTACCATTGACTTTGCATGTGATAAATTAGATATCACAGTAGATGCCAGACTCAATCTTATAGATCCAAGAGCCTTTCTAGCAAGAACTTCCCATTATTCATCTTCCATGTCTGTGGGCTTCTTTGAAACCCCACCTAACAGTTAGTATAGATCTTTCTGATACAAATAATCTTCTATCTGCATTCTCCATAATTGGTAATTCTTGCCATTAAACTTCTCCATTCTCAGTTTACTTTCTTCTGCCATTACTTCTCCCACTCAAACAGAGACCCCTATGAGTGACCTGTAATCAACAAACACTAAGTAGATTTGAAACACCTATTAGTCAACCTGAGCTCTGATACCACTTATTGGGGATCAACCAACAAACTACAAAGAATAAGAGAGACAAGAAACCACCCTAAAAACTTGTATTAAACTCTTCCAGAAGGAAATACAATGAAGAAAATCACACTTTCTTCTCACACCTCTCATATGTATAGATTTCTTTCCCTCAAGATTTTTCTCTCTCAATTACAATCAATTCCAACAACCTAGATTGATACACATATAAAATAAATGTCTTATACTATTCTATCTTAAAATAAGCTATGAAGATCTAATCCTATTATATAATATTAGGAAACATGAGCATGCATTCTCCACCGTTAGATATACCTCTTAATCAAGGGTTCAAATCAGTCCTACCAAAAATAGAAACGAGGACTCAATACCAAAAGTTAATCTAATGATGCAAAAAATCTATTCATCCATGAAAATAGACTTTTTGGATGCACAGGTAACTGATATCGTACCTGCCTGTCTGCACATGACCGACGTCAGTCGCTCCATAATTGACGCTGACAGCTCCCAGTCGACCCCTGATCGACGTTGGTCGCTCCTGACCGATGCCGGTGACTGTGTAACTCCAGTAACCTGCAATTTACTCATTTGGTGAAGTTTTTAGCTCCACAACTCAACAACTTCTTCCCTCTCATCCCATAGGTCAATTTCTAAATTTTATCATAATTATGACAATAAATGGACAAATTTGAAAAATTTCACATTAGCTAAACAAGTAAAAAATGATTTTATTTACAATAAAGATAATTACTATTATTATAATGAGGAATATGATGATATATGTGATAGTGATAGTGATAGTGAAGTACAAGTAGAGGCATATTATTCTCCTAAACCTATCTCTTTTATTTCCTCTTCTAAAGAAAATAATTTTGTTAAATTGGAAAGATACTTTCCTCCTCATTCTCTTATGCACAATGCACCAAATGAACAAATTCATCATGCACTTCCAAGTGAACCTCTAATTGGTGATAATTTGCTTCAATGTGAACCTAATCTCTCTCTCTCTCTCTCTCTCTCTCTCTCTCTCTCTCTCTCTCTCTCTCTCTCTCTCTCTCTCTCTCTCTCTCTCTCTCTCTCTCTCTCTCTCTCTCTCTCTAAAATTTAGTATTCAAATTACAACAATAAAAACACAATAGAATCAAATTGCCAATGTATAGTTCAAATGATACATCTCATGTTCTTAACTCTACTTTTTCAAAAGAAGATCTAAATGATAACTCTCTTTCTCTTAATTCTTGTGAAAATAATGCATGTACTCCATCCATGGATAACATAGATGCATATAATATTACAATTTCAAATGATAATTATTACACATTCGAAAGGAATTAAATTCTTCTCTTACACCTCTCCTTAGCAATGTTCGAATTGATAATGAGTATCATAGTGAACATGCAAATGAATATGAAAATGAGAGTGATAATGAACAATATTTAAATTATGACAATGCATGTAACAATGATGATTATTATGCACATAGTGAATAAGAAAATACATCTCATGTTTCTAACTCTTTTGTCACTCATCCTCTCAAACATAATGCAATACCAAATGCTGTTTCTATTTATATGCATGATTCTATTTCAAATAATGCACATGTTAATGATAACATCACATATTCTACTCAATTAGAATGTGATTCACTAAAACATAAAGATATTAATGAATCTCCCAAGCCACCCCTCACTACAATGGAACCTAGTCCTCACTTTTCACCTAAAGAGAATAGTAGACCGCATCCATCTAGTAAGGTCCAAGTTACCATTAATCTCAAGGATCAAGTGAGGAGCACACCCCTTATTTATGATCCAATTATTAAATGTATCATTCCCATGGATAAAATTAACAATAAAATTCAATGATTAAATGAATCACTTCAAGATACTAATGTACCATGCTAGGAT
>JARHVA010000330.1:5887500-5960000 GCA_037957365.1 Torreya grandis
ATATAGCATGACATAGTTGTAGGACCAAATAGCAAATTATAGGCATAGTGTAAAGCACAGTGTTTAGATCTCTATTTTTGCACATGGAGCATGGCACGATAGATCATATCTTATATGTTTATACAAACTACCAAATTATATAGATGCATCACTCACATATTAGATTTAGGGGCATGACATAGATGTTCAAGTTCTTCATCATATAGTATTTTACAAATTGGAATGGCAAGACATGCCATTCTCTTCTTGCACATTTACTATAGTTTCATATTACACCAAGTTGTATCTAGGTTATCACCAAGTTGGATCATATGATCATCTATAGTGGTTAATCCATAGCATTACCCAGACCTAGACTATATGACTTTTTGTAGGATAGACGGTAGGCATTGGTTTTGGGCCTCCAAGCACTTCTCGATTCTAATTCAAATTATTCAACGTGGAGGGCATGACAGATTTTGCTCTTCACAATACATAGATTTTATGCACACATTTAAAATTACATGGGTTTGTGTGGGATAGAGGGCAAACATTGGTTTTGGGCCTCCAATCATTTATCATTCCAGTCAGATCCAACACAAAGGGCAAACATTGCCCTCCTTTTCCATGTTACATGGATTACATTTCCTGATTCAACATAGTGGGCATCAATTTTAGGGATTACTTATTCTTACAAGCATTTTATGGCTCTCTATCTACTTCCATAGCTAGGAAGTGGGTTAAACCCTTTTACAACACATTCATCTCCATGTAGGTAGGTTTAGGTATGCATTTTATTTTTTTCTTCTACTCTAATACTTTATTTAATTGCATCACTAGATTAAAAGGGGGGCAAATATATACACCCTAAATTACTCAAGTGATCACATATATCATGTCTTTTCAAAATCCTTTCATAGGAGTCTCCAACTAGAGAATATGAGCTTTGTTCACATTTAACCATGTCTTTCATTTTTATCATCTTGATCTTGCTCTATGCTTGAGTCACCTTTTTGCTTATTCTTGATCATCTTGAGCCTTTCAAATAGTCATTCCACCTCAGTCAGGTCAAGTTTTCTTTCCTTTTCCCATCCTTCTAGGTCTTGAGACTATAGGATAGGAGTGATGGGGTTGGACTACAACACTAGTACCACTAGTGTCCATTTCTATCACTCTTATTGAAGGTCATTTTCAAATCCAGTGGTCAGTTTTTTTCACTAGATGAGTCCCAGCCCCTTTATTAGCTTCATACTTAAGTTTTTTAATGTCATCCAAATGTGATTAAATCTTCCAAATTCGAAATAAAGAGTCTCCTATATAAAGGACTACACAAGACATTTTATATCTAGCACTTACTAGTTTGGCACATTACATAATAAAAATTAGTCAATAGTATAGTTCAACATTCTGCGTCACACATAGAATTCCATGATTAATCAAGAAAGGGCCTAAGTGAAAGTTCATTCTTGCATCTACCATGTATGTTGATTATGCATGTTCATTAAAGAAGATCTATATTTAATCTGAGATCCTAGCTTGAGGGTTAATGTAGGCAGCAATCAGAACAACAAGGATTTTAGATCATGTGATCATTCTCCTCCTAATCTATTTTTTCTGCCTTTTAATTTTAATGTATTTATTGCTTCATGTGTGTAGATAGACTCAGGGTTTCAAGATTGAATCATCTCTACAAGGAGATCCATTAATATTCAATATCTAAAATTTTACAGGTAGACCAATACGGGAATAGTGAACAAAACCTATAAAGCTCAGACCTCTGTGATTATTTTTGACAATGACATGAACTAAACTATAACACCAAACACCAGGGTGTCTTGTTTTTGGTACTCCTATGCTTTCACTGAATGAAATCTAGATTTAGGTTTTAAACATCTTCCTAGCCCTACACCTCATTTTTCATCATCGACAAGAGTCATATTAGCTTATGTTTGTAGATAAGTTATTTTCTTCTCCTCTTTAATTAATTCTACAAAATTTGTATTTTATGATATTATATAAGACTTTCCTAATTATTCTAGACCCTTTATTATTTAGGAACTAAACACTAGCTTCCCAAAATTAATAAAATAGGTTCCAACTTGTTTATTCACATTTTTTATTTTTCCACATTTGATTTTTGCAAATGTTTCTTTTTCAAATTTGTCTCCACATTTTTAATACATAAATGCATTATTTCTCACCTTTTTGACCTTTTGGGAAAATTCTGGTCACTTTTATAAATTTGCAATTTTCTATTCTTTAGCGAAATCCGAGTGCCATTTACAATTTTACAAATTGCAAATTGTAGAATTACAAGTCAGAGTAGGAGTTCCCCTGAGAAGTTCCCTTAGGGAAATTAGAACTCCAACAACAATTTGTAATTTGTAAATTTACAAATTTACAAATTGCACTAGAGTTCCCATTTCCCTCAACAGTTGCTTTTAGGGAATCCAAAAATCTAACTACAATTTGCAATTTTGCAAATTGTAAATTATAGTTGGGGTTCCCATTTCCCTCAAAAGTTCATTTTAGGGAATCTAGCAACTGCAAATTAAAATTTTGGAAAATTGCAATTGGCTGTGAAAGTTCACTCTTGCACTAAGACCTCCTATTGACCGATGTTGACTAGGGGGGTTAAGAGATCCAGGGGAAATTTGTAATTTGCACAAGTGCAAAATTGCATTTCTCCTCTAATTCTCCCTAAAACTCTTCTTGAGTTGACTTTTCCCATGTTCTTTGATTGGTGGATTTGGGAGAGTTGACTGTAATTTTCAATTGCATTTCAAAGACTTGCATTTTTCAAGTTGCTCTTCCCACTGAAATTCTCCTAGGGAACTATGGATCTTCAAAATCTTTATTTTGAAATTTACAATTTCTTGGATTTTTTAAATTTTCATCCATTCCTGCAACCTAGTCCAATGAGTACCCTACAGAATATTTTTTACAACAAGCCATAGCCCTTCTTTATATGATGATTCAGCCAATAAATCTATACTTGACTCTCAACAATACCCAGTCATCAATGGAAGGATGTATTACCCTGCAAACATGGACATTTTTCAGACCACAGATTCTTCAATCAATCCATTAGAAATGAAATTACATCCAATGTGAGTAGCTATATCCCTCAATTATGATGAAACTCTTTGATTTCCACCTTCTAGAATCTTCATTAGATCAGGTCAAACTTTCCATCATTTAATATTGATCCTTATCGCAGACATACCTAATGCAACTAACCCAGGGGATTTCTCAAATTTGAACTAAACTAAAACCCAATCTCTCTTACCTCGTGATTTATCTCCATGGACAACAACTACTCCAAAATGACCAATACCACAGAAAAGCTGGTCACACATCTTCTTGGTCGGACAAAATATTATAATTTTTTAACATGGCTTTTATCCCTAGAGAATTTGTTCCAATATCCTACAAACATAATCTAGGGATGTCTTTATTTCCTTTGCAAGTGCCACCCTTTTCCAAGATGTTCAACATCATCAGGTATTGAATGTTGTTGAAGAAGATCCTCTCTACTTCCTGCGATGGGTATTTTATTGAACATGTTATTCACCTGTATTAGACTTCCCCTCAATTTCGTTCATGGCAATAGCGAATCTGTAACAACAAGATCCAAGTCTCATTAGATATATAAAGCTTCTGTGCTAAGAGAACCTTGCATCTTTACGGATTTATAGGATATTAACATGTGGCCTGCATTGGTTTGGGAGGGAATTTGAAATTGGTTTTCTTCTAGAAATTACTCAGTCAATGCTTTTCTCCTTTGCAGAATTTGGAAGTGCACACATAATTTACACTTTATCAAATTGCTAATTGTACTCCATCCTCCCTTTTACCTTGACTACCTTCATGCCTTTATCCTGCGGGAACTGGAATTGCGAGATCAAATTAGAATTTGGCAATTTACATTTCCGTATGTGTTCTCCTACATAGAGATCCCCAATGGAGTTTTCCATGCCATTTTGCAATTGCTCTTACCCTGTCGATCTTCCGGTGGAAATTCCTGGTGCATTTTGCAATAAACAAAATTATAGTCAATGGTTGGAGTTTTGCCGAGCTCAAACAGGTCCACTTGCTTCTATAATGTTTTTACCTTACTTCCACATGGTCTCCTTTAGCAGAATCCGGATATTCTCAAGCGAATTACAATTTATCAAATTGCAAATTACGTTTCGATCTTAATTTCCCGCCATGATCTTTTGTTAGGCATTCCCATAAACTTCAAACACTATTTTTCAATTGATTTTTAACCCTTATACCTCTGGTGGACTTCTATACCTTCCTCTGAAATTTGTTTTTTGACCCATGCACCTTCAGCAGACCTTAACCACCTTTTTTTCAATTTTCAAAATCGTGTTTTGGATTTTGGTATTCCGGCAGAATTTGGTGGTGCCTTTTGCAATTGGGACGCAAGTCAAAACTGCAATCAACGTGAGACTCTCCACTGAGCTACCACGCAGCCAAGCGTTTTAAAATGATATTTTTCTTTGCTTTATTTCCATTTAGGAAAATTTATTAGGGTGTGTCTTGAGACATTCATTACATCTCATATTTTCCACATGGCATTGCTCCATGTCACCATTGTCCTACTATATTAAAAACCCGTCATGTTTTTAAACATTTTCTGCATTATATTAACCTCTACCTCCACATGGATCTCTTTGACTTTTGCATTTTAATGTGGCATCTTACTAAATTTTTCTCAGAAAACGTCACAAAGGAATAGTGCAAAATAAAGCACCAACATTGACTCTCGCCTGAGGATGTACACCCTTGTGTAAAGAACATTAGAATACAAGACTAAGTGCCAATCCATTGGGCCATGGAGTCAACACTTAGTTAATTTATGTCAACAGATATCCATGAAGGCTCAACAAAACAAGGTAGCTTGACAAAAACAGATCAAGAGGATCTGAAAATGAACACGTGATAGAAAAAACAAGAAAAGGAACTATACAAACAATGCCTAAAGTAGAGGGGCAAAAAAGCAATAAAACAATAATACTATATACTATACAATTATGTACATAGTCATGGGCTCAGTGTAGGAAATGTTTCAAATGTCTGCCATTAACTCGTGATTCCATAATTTCTTAAACTTTTAAAATAGCTTGGTGGCCAAGATGAAGCAAACCAATCTCTACACTTATCTGAAGGTACTATTATTACACTATAATGGGACGACATTTTGAAATAAATCCTTTCTGTACGTTCTCAAATCTTGATAAGACCATGCTAAAACATTTTGGGACCTTTCCAATAGATGTAAATAAGCTTGTTTTTGGGTTGTAAATAGGTGAGTACCAAGCAAGAGTGCTTCAAGTTCAACAATGTCATTCATGCACTCAAAGTACTACTTGAAAGAACATTGAAAATAGTCTTGCTTAGGGGCATAGAATACAACCCTAGCTTCATCTAAAAACATTCTCCAAACAACATCATTATTTTGAAACCCAACATCAAGAATAGTTGGCTGCTTAACAACATCCACATTCCCAATGAAGTTACCCAATTCCACATTTGTTTACAACATTTTGTTTAGATCACACTTTGGATATTTAATTACATCATTATTGGGAAACTCATATGTTTCTGTCATATTAACATCACAATCAGATCTATACATTGGGACATATACATTCTTGGCACTCCTAAACTGATCAACAATAGTAGCACTCATCATTTTCATGGAGGCAAAAAAATTACTCTTGGAGACTTGACTATTAAAAATCAAAATCTCATCATCATCATCATCAGATGTGAACTCAAAATCATTTGTATCTTCATCACTTGGTTTAGTAGTATCACATGGAGGATTTGGGAGGAAGCATTTATCACACCAATCAATATCAAAATCATAATTCACTAAATTCACCTTGGCATTCAACAGATCAGGGACTTCTTTTCCAACCCCTCTATTCTGATTATTATCCATTCTTTTTTCATGTGCAAGGATATTCCCTCTATAATTATCTCAATTATGGAAAGCAAGCCTTGTGTTTAATCTGGTTTTGGAACCCTCTCTATATTGGTAGACCCATGAGGGATCCCCTTCTCAGCTCTAGACAACTTGTATGACATCTCTTTGATAGCGGAGGCTAATGTTTTAATAGTATCTTTGAGGTTGGCATTCTTAGTGGACCTTTTTCTTTTTGGATTAACCAAATTTACATCATCCCACTTTCTCATGGGCTTTCCCTCAACCTTAATGTTATTCTCAATTTGGATGGCCATATTTAATGTCAACCACAAATTTATGGGAGCCATGTCCCTCAGGTAGTACGTAGTCTTCTATTTTATCAAGCACATTGTATCAGTAGGCCTTATGTCATTGGGAAACCACATCATATCTTTGTTGAACCATGTATTGAAGGCCTACACACACTCATTAGGGTTCTTCTTGATGTTTTCAAACTCAGCCAAAAGAAACCTTGGGTCAATTCTATCACCATACCAAATTCTTAAAATATTATTCATCTCTTCCTATGAATCAATGCATCCACGAGGAAGGGAATCAAACTATTCAAGAAACTCTTCTTTTAGCATGTGCAAAAATAACATAATGCACACATCCTCATTCTCATTCTCAACCTCATAATCTTTAATGATATTATGAAAATCCCTCAAGTGCTTATCACCATTGACTACATTGTTCACTTGAAATTTTGGAAGGTGGTTCCTTACTTCATTTATGACTTCATTGGGATAACCTTCCATTTCATCAAAGTTAATAGGCTTGAATATAGGAATGTGTAATGCAGGACTCTTATTCTCATCTTGGTCCCTATGCCTCATTATTGGTTCAATAGTGTGTTCAATAATAAATGGCAAAGGGTTATGAGGGGGTGAATGAGGTGGACTTTGTAGATCAAACTTGAGAGGGGATTTAGTCGGTTGAGAAAGAGTTGGATAGTATATAGGAGTATAAAAATCTGAATGACTAAGAGAGCTACGATAATCTTCATCAATAATAAATTGAACAAATAAAATTTTAGAGTTATTAGAATATTTATAGCCCAAACAATGTCTACTAGTTGCATTTTGCTTTACAACAAGCCCCCAAACTTGTCTCCTTGTCTCTTGATGAACACTTAAGGGTGAGACAAGTTTATTTGATGAATCTCCTTTGAAGGATGAATTCAATCCTTCAAGCTTTGGAAGCAAAATAAATCTCAAAGCTTAAAATGTACAAAACAGGCACTGATCTTTCTTTGAAATCGGATGATGTTTTGGAGTCACCACTAGAAGCAAACTTCTAGAATATAACCATTTATAAACATGCAGTGATAGATACTAAAACCATATCTTACTGAAGTTAGTGATGATGTATGAAATCAAATACAATTAGATTTTTAGATTCATGTTCAAATAGTGAAAACCACCTCAAAACATGACAACTTCATAACTCTTTACAATAGATTTAATAGCTATCAATTTAATAAAATCTTTCAATTCTTAGCACGTCCCTAGTGGAGTGTTGTGGCATTGATGACAAAGAAAACAAATCACACTCAAATAATCTCAAATTTCAAACACATAAGATAATATGATTAAACTTATCTGAAAATATAGCTGATATTACTTGCATCAAATATTCCAAGGCAAAGAACTTTAAAAACTAGTTTTATAAAATCAACTCTCTTCAAGAGTCCCCAATGATAAGGGTGACAAGAATTATCGCTGAAAATAACACCAATGAAGTGTTGGTTCCTAGTTGTACACCTATTATGATTAGCCTTGCACACTTGAATAAAATAGAAAATAAATATGAAAAATTTGCTAGTTTGCCATTGTAATAGGGGAAGTGTTTGGCATCAAGAACTGACTAAACAAAAAAATGACTGAGAGTCATTGACAGAAGGTATGGTCAGCGCCTTGCTACTTTTGGATCTACATAAGCCAAGGTGAGAGGACCTAAGTGGTAGCTTGATCATATGGAGATATTCTATAATTCAACCTCCATCTGGATTTTTGGCACAAGGGAACACAAATGTGACCACAATATAGCTCAACTTGTTCACTTCACCTAGGAAAATTTGTCACATGGAATGAATAAATGCACTAAGTCACATATAAGCTACTAAAGACAGATGAGAAAGTGACTACAACCTTCATTCTAAACATGGGCTAAACGAAAAACTATAGTGTTAGGTCTTTAAAGCTAAAAATGTAGACACATGGTAAGCATGCAATATTTATGCATATGTGGGAAAATAACACTTATAGTTTTTAAAGGGTGTATTATTTGTATCATAGGAAAATTAGCTAAAAAAGAAGGGTGGTTTGTTGGTGGTTTTCAAATAGTAGATGTTCATTCAACATACATGGCATCACTTATTGCAAAGATGTAGAAAAATAACTAACAAGCTAAGGGGAACTACGCGGATTAATTTGCATCCATTGGTGCCAATACAATGCAAGTACCTAAATGATCCCTGAAACCCTAGAGAATATATTGTAAGTAAAATTATGAATACTTTTCCTTATCAAATTCAAGAACTCAAGTTTCCCATAAGAGGTATTCAACAAAATATTTCCAATTCTCTATGCAAAAATGGGATTACAACCTAGATCTATGACCAATATGACAACCATACATAATCTGAAAACTTGAAATCCAATCAGCATAGCATGTAAAACATCTCAATGCATTTCATTAACAGGAAAAAGTAAGAACCATAGGTATTTTCAATTATCTTGAAAGAAAAATTTACATATGTCAATGTTTCAAAATGCTGCCATGGGGACAAGTGTGGTGGATTTGCTCTATGTTGGATAGGGGAGAGATATAAACATGCTCTTAGAGATTTTTAATCACTGTACAAGTGCAACCACCTTATCAAGAGAGACAAACTACACACAACAGTGATCCCAAAATTTGAAAGCGTTTATACTTGGAAAGAAACTCAAAGACCGCCAAAAACAACCTTACAATAAAAGACAAGCCTTCTATTTTTATATTTTTCCACTTTTCAGATTTGACAATGTGGGGTGGCATTTTTCAAATATGCCAAACATCCCTGTGGGGTGGCATTTTTCAAATATGCCAAACATCCCTCCAAGTTCTGCCAAGATGCTCCCAGCTAGAATATTCCATTTGCCACACCTGGAATCTTCACCCATTTAAATGAAAAATCATTTCTCTAACTACCTCCACAAATAATGATAAAGATTTGAAAAAAATATTTGATTTTTTGGATGGAGATGACTTTTACATGATCTGGAAGAAGAATATTCATGGTGGAGGTGAAACAAACTGTCCTCTTGTCCAACTGCCTAGAGATACCCTTGACCACTTTTTAGCACATCTAGAACCTTCTTGACAACTTTGATTCTTCATATGCATGGCATAGAACAACCTAGCTTTGTCATGATTTCTTTTGATCACTCCAGACCATTATCTACTTGAGAATTCTTCTTTGGAGTCGCCCACCTTGGATTTGCACTCCTATAATTTCTCTCCCATGGAGGAACTTCAACAACCAAAACTTGATCAAATGCAATAGTTAGGTTTATGTTACCTTTTTACCTTTTGGCTCTAACCTGTTTTTTGACATTTTTACTTTTTCCACATTTTCCTTTTGCAAATTGGCCTTTCTTTTAATTTTTTCTCCACAATTTTGAATGCATAAATGTGTTATTTTTCACTTTTCTGACCTTTTGTGAAAATTTTGGTCAATTTTGCAAATCTACAATTTTCGTTGCTTTGGGGAAATCCAATTCTCATTTGCAATTTTGCAATTTACAAATTTTTAAATTACAAATTGTAGGATTACAATTCGTAGTTGGAGTTTTCTTGAGAAGTTCCCTTACGAAAATGGGAACTCTAGTTGTAATTTGCAAATTGCAAATTTGTAAAATTACAAATTACACTTGGAGTTCCGATTTCCATCAAAAGTTCATTTTAGGGAATTCAAAACTCTAATTGGAATTTGTAATTTTGCAAAATTGCAAATTGCAACTAGGGTTCCCATTTCCCTCAAAAGTTCTTTCTATGGAATCTAGAACTCCAACTGTAAATTGTAATTTTACAAAATTGCATTTGGCTATGGAAGTTCCCTCTTGTAATAAGACCTATTGACAGGCATTGACTGGTGGGTTTGGGAGATCCAGATGCAATTTGTAATTTGCACAAGTATAAAATTGCATTTCTCCTCCAATTCTTCTTGAAACTCCTCTTGAGTTGACCTTTTCCATGTGCTTTGACTGGTGGATTTAGAAGAGTTGACTATAATTTGCAATTACATTTCAGAGACTTGCATTTTGCAAGTTGCTCTTCCTACTATAATTATCCAAGGGACATTTGGAGCTTCAAAAGCAATTTTTTGAAATTTGAAATTTCTTGGATTTTTCAAATTTTCACCCATTCCTTCAACCTGGTCCAATGAGCACCCTGCAGAAGATTTTTTACTAGGAGCTATAGCCTATCTTTATATGTTGCTTCAGCACAACAATCTATAATTGTTTCGAGCAACAATAACCAGTCATCAAAGGAAGGATGTATTGCCCTGCAAACATGGACATTTTTCAGACCAAGATTCTTCAAACAATACATTAGAAATGTCATTACATCCACTATGAGCAACTATATTCCTCAATCACGAAAGAACTTTTTGATTTGCACCTTCTAGAATCTTGATTAGATCAGGGCAAACTTTCCTTCCTTTAATACTGAGCCTACTTGCAGCCATACTTGTTGCAACTAACCCAAGGGATTTCTCAATTTGGAACTAAACTAAAACCCAATCTCTCTTGACTCGTGATTTGTGTCCATGGACAACAGCAGCTCCAAAATGACCAATACCACATAAAATCTGGTCACACATCTTCTTGGTCGAACATAGTATTCTAAGTTTTTAACTAGCTTTTGTCCCCACAGAATCTGTTCCAATATCCTACAAACATAATCTAGGGCCATCTTTATTTCCTTTGCAAGTGCCACCTATTCCAAGATGTTCAACATCATCAGCCATTGAAAGGCGTTGAAGAAGATCCTTTCTATTCCATGTGATGGGCATTCTATTGAACATGTCATTTACCTGTATTGGACTTCCCCTCAATTTCGTTCATTGCAATAGCTAATCTGTAACAGCAAGGTCCAAGTCTCGTTGGATAAATAAAGCTTCTATGCCAAGAGAACCTAAGTTCGAATGCAAGAACTTCTGCAAATCTGCATCTAACGGCGGAACCCAAGGTGCATGCTTCAAATCAGGATCAAAATTGTGATAACATCATGAGATGATTTGGGAAATTGCAAAATATATATATATCTATCTAACAGATCAATATCCAATAGGGGATTCTGAAAGTGCAGTCAAACTCCTCTTTCCATATACGAGAGCATGATCTTTTCCATGAAACCCTACTTTCCAAGCATTCAAGGCACATCAACGTACCGAAGCATCGATTCACTTTGCATCTCTACGGCTGTACATGATATTAACACGTGGCTTTCATTGGTTTGAGCGGGAATTTGAAATTGGATCTCTTCCAGAAAGTACTCGATTAATGTTTTTCTCCTTTGCGGAATCTGGAAGTGCAGACACAATTCGCACTTTGTCAAATTGCTAATTGTACTCCATCCTCAATGCGGGGGAACACATACCGAAGTGCGGGAGCAAATTGCATTTGAAATTTGGTATGTGTTTTTACGCATAGAAATCTCCGACGAACACATACCGAAATGCGGGAGCAAATTGCAATTTGGAAATTTGCATTTTGATATGTGGTTTCTCGCATAAAAATCCCCGACGAAGTTTCTGTACCATTTTCCAATTGCTCTTAGCCTCTTGATCTTCCAACAGAAGTTCATGGTGCAATTTTGCGATAGTCAAAATTGCAGTCAATGGTTGGAGTTCCGCAGAGCTCCCACGTGTTCACTTGCTTTGTTAATGTTTTTACCTTGCTTCCACGTGGTCTCCTTTGTCGGAATCCAAACATTCTCCTGAAAATTATAATTTATCAAATTGTGAATTGCGTTCCGATCTTAATTTCCGGCCATGCTCTTTTGCTGGGTATTACCACGAACTTCGACCCCCTATTTTGCAATTGCTTTTTAACCCTTATACCTCCGGCGGACTTGTATACCTTCCTTTGTAATTTGTTTTTCAACCCGTGCACCTAGGGCGGACCTTACCCATCTCTTTCGCAATTTTCAAAATTGCATTTGGCCATTTGGTCTTCCGGTGGAATTTGGTGGTGTTTTTTGGTATACTTTTCTTTGTAATTTGTTTTTCGGAACGTGTATTTATGGCGGATTTTACCCACTTCTTTTGCAATTTTTAAAATTGCATTTGGCCATTTGGTCTTCCGGTGGAATTTGGTGGTGTCTTTTGCAATTGGGATGCAAGTCAAACCTACAGTGAATGTGAGATTCTCCACCGAGATACCATGTAATCAGGGATTTTCAAATAACATTTTGCTTTGCTTTATTTCCACATAGGCAAATTTATTAGGGCGTGTCTTAAGACATTCATTCCATCTCATATTTCCAACATGGCATTGATCCATGTCACCATTTCCTGGCTACATTAAAAACACGTGTTGTGTTTTCAAACATTTGTTTTGTTATATTAATCTCTGCCTCCATGTGCCTTTCTTTGACTAATGCATTCCAACATGGTATCTTACTGCATTTTCTTCTGAAAACTACACAAAAGAATGGTGCAAATTCGAGGACCAACACATTGTATACATACCAATAATTTTAAGATGGATGAAACTCCATGTAGTTATCCCATGCTACGGTGTTGTGTGTGAAATATTTGTGTAATTCTACATGATGATGACATTCTATTTTAATTAAGTACTTTAACAATGGCTTACGACCTTGGAGGTCTATCCATAGTCACGTCAAGACTACTTGTGCTATAGGGAGTCAAATTTGGGAATAATTTATTTTTTCTTCTCAATTTATAGTTAGATATTCTAGTGATTTTCAATAGTATGTGCCTCTTTCCATCAACTAAGAAAATGAATTGAAATTGTCCTTGTATAGTGGATTTCCTCCAATAGGACATGTGAAACATGTAGGATGACCTTGTGAATTTTAATCTTATCAACTAGTTGTTATTTGTCAGGGGGATGAAATCAAAGGATGTAGACACTAACAAAAAGCATAATTAGCTATAAGGCATTGTCTTTTTTGAGGAATAGAGAAAACTAAACTAGGAATGTGAATCGGTCTAATAGTGAGTTTAGGCTGCTTGGAATGAAAAATCAGAAAATCATGTATCAAAGTTGATTAAGGGTAAGAGCTATCTACATATAAGTATATTAATAAAAATTTAGAACTTTATAACTAAGAATAAGTTAAATGTTTACAAGGAGGGATCACAAATGCATTGTTAAAATATAAAATGTTAATTTTAGTGTCTACATTTTCCCTTTTTTTATTCTAGTAATGCAAGAAAGCAAAAGTACTAGAGTAATAAGAAAAGTGTTATATCCAAACTTACACATCCACTTATAATTCAAACCAAATCACAACATCAATATTTTTTATTCATCGATAAGTAATCCTACCAAATTAATATGGGAACAATACTAAAGTAATCTCAATTCATCTCAAGTACATATTGAGTTACGATCCTGAGACTTGTATGTTATGGGACCATAAGAGATGACTCCTCCTAAATCACTTGAAGGCTAAAATAAATACACAATAATCGATATAAAAAGAGCATAAGCTTGGCATCCAACATGCTCATGCCCACACCCTGGGCTACCTAATATTGTATTATGCTCCCAACATAAGTGAAATCATGGCTACAATAATTCTTCCTAAAACCAAAAGAGTGATATCACATATAATTTCCACATAGGGCTAGGGGCCACCGATCATATTCTCATATAATATTAACTAGCAGTTTCCCCAAAGGTGCAAGTTACATTTGTTGGGTTCTCATTACAATTTTTTAAATTTCTTATGTGAAAAAATTACATAGAGGAAATTGATGGCTACACACCCAATAATTATTATTGATTTATGGTGAAGGATTAGTGGATGAGGGCTATAAATACCTCAATGTCATGAGTGACAGAAATGCATTACACCTATAGTTGATCATTATGTGTGCATGGTTAACATTCTTGTCCATGATAACTATCATGGTCATGTGAACATGTTTGTTTAATATTTTTAGACCACATAATAACGTAATGTTAAGAGTATTTACAAAAATACTTCTTTTTGAGATAGATACTAAAAACATTGAAACCTATGTTCGTGAGCTTTGTAAAATTGTATGAACATCCATAAAAACATAATCAAAAGTGAATTTTTATCAGAGGTTGAAGTTTTAAGTTCCCTGGTACACATGTATGCAAAATGTGTAAGCTTAGGCAAGGCATGTGAATTGTTTGACAAAATGTATCAAAGACATGTGGTCTCATGGGTTGTAATGATTGTAGGAAATACATCAAGGGATTTTGTTGAAAAGGATTTGGAAAATTTAATGTAAATGGAATTGGCAAGTGTAAGCCAAAATCCACAACCTTTTTTGGCATCTTACCAATGTGTGCCAAAATGGGAACTTTGGAACATGCCATGGACATCCATCAAAGCATAATTGAAAGTGGACGATCAGATGTTGTTGTTGGATCTATCTTGATAGACATGTATGCAAAATGTAGAAGCATACACAAGGCATGAGAACTGTTTGACAATATGTCTGAAAGAAATTTGGTCTCATGGAAATATTTGATAGCATGATATACACACAATGGAATTTTCAAAGAAGCTCTCAAATTATTTTAACTAATGAAGAAAATAGAACAAACCTTGATGAAGAAAGATGTGCTTGTGTTTTATTAGCATGCAACTACACAAGATTAGTGGATGAGGGATGTAAATACTTCAATGTCATGAGTGACTCTAAATGCATTACATGTATAATTGATAATTATGTGTGCATGATTAACATTATTGGCCATGCTGACTATCCTGTTTAAAATCAAACTTTATCATCAAAATGCCAATTCAAATGATGGTGGTTATGTGGACTTGTTTCTTTGGTGTTTGTAGACCACATAAAAATGTAGATTTAGGAATATTTATAACAACTCTTCTTTTTTAACTAAATGAATATCTGACATTATTGACATCAATATTATAGGTTACGTGGCATAACCAAAATCAAGTGAACAATCTTATCAACTGTATAAATCCCTACTCTAAATGGTATCAACTATAAATATTTTCCTTTAAAGTTATCTTGACATGAACTAACAGTTCTGTGAGGGAACAATAGAGGAGAAACTACATGCAATCAAAATAGTTCTTTCACAAATGCATGGTGATAAGGACAGTGGACTATGTTATATTTTTTAACTCTTATGATTAGACCCATTTCATTATCTGTGGGATATGAATGAGTTATAACATCATCGATTCTACTATCATAATAATGGTGCCACTAATCTCCATCAAAATATCTTTCCAGATCAAAAACAATGCTCAATGAATAATTATCATGATAAAATGAGAAATCTTTTTCTCTATGAAGATGTGTTCAAAAGAGTACTCCAAACATTGAGTGTAGCTTGAAGTAAAGTATATATAGGATGCCACTCTACAAACAAAGAAGTATAAATTAACACTATTGGTGGCACAAATAATTGAATTTGATTACCCTAGGCCTCACAAAGGCCATCTCAATATGAGAGAGGGATCATCGCCTATAGACTCGAGAAGGACATACAAGAAATCCTTCTCTGACTCTAAGACATGCAAAATCATATTACTTAATAGTTTCATAGCTATGTGAACTCATGTTTGCCTAATGTTCCCACTCTTTCCCTCTATGCTATGACTATACTTTAATGTCAACATATAAAACATATATATTATTGTTGAAACACTACATCAAGGCCATATAAAACATGCAAGTGGTGAAATATTTATAAGTGAGCTACGTGGGGATCATGAGGGGTAATGATAAGGTATTTATTATGAAATCATACATCAGAGGCTAATTCTATTTGTTCGTCTCATCGGTTGAGAGAAAAGGTGTTCGATTAATGATTGGTAGTAGGTGAGAGGAAGAGTTGGTATGTTTAATTCTCAAATAGTAAGGGGAACCCACATCATTCACTTAAAAGGGGAATATACTCCACACATGAAAATAAAACACTTACCAAAAAAAACCATGAAAATTAAATATACATTCCTTCTAGTGGTCCTTGCACCATCAAGACTATTGCTAGTATACTTATTATCTTTATGTAATTGGTCGTGAGATAAAGACAATTTTTTCCAAACTGGTTAATAAATCAAATTATATTGTAGTAATTAAATATATTGTACATATCAGATTAATATGTTTGTTATTATCTTTACATAGTTGGTCAAGAGGCAAAAACAAGATTTTTCTCACTAAATTAGATTATGTTATAATAATTAACTTATTGGATATATCAAATTAAATCAAATTGAGATGTTATTTTCATTTAAACCAAGTATCTTTAGTATTTATGTGGTTATATTTGTAATCCATTGACTAACATTGATTGGATTTTATTGGGTAAGTGTTTTATTTTCATTTGTGGAGTATATTCCCCTTTTATGTGTATGATATGGGCACCCCCTACTATATGAGATTTAAACATGTGAACTCTCCATACCACTTAGGAACAATCGCCAATCGATTTTTTACTAGTCAATTTATCATATGTTCATATGCGAATAAAGGCAATGTCCTTTTTTTTTCAAAGTACATACAAGGTCATATTTAGCCGTGGTTCTAGTGATGAGGCCTAAATTTCACTGTCAGCACTACCAATAATACATGAAATATTATTATACTTTAGTGACCAATTCTCATCGTTTGTGAAAAGTTATATATATATATATATATATATATATATATATATATATATATATATAATTAATAAACTGTTAAAACCTCTCTCAACAATAATATAAGGAAAGAGAAAATGTTACTCTATCCTTTATGAATGTATATAATAGATTTGAACAAAATCAAACTATAAATTATCCAAATATTGTATACATGCATGTGATCTTAAAAGACAACTCAATTAACCTAATCACGTCACCAACTTGCTATATTTTAATAAACAAGTGTATATTGGCTAAAAGCTTTCATTTGTAAAGGAATTTGTCCTTTAAACAATGTGTGTATTCTCTACATTGTTTTAAGTTTTTTTTTAATATATAAATTTGAATTTTTGATAATATATAAATTTAATTTTTTTTACCATAAATATTATAATATTAATTATATGATTCTAATTATTTGAGTTGAAAAAATAATCTACAGATAAATTGTTATTTATTAAGTCGGAAAAATAATTTAGAAATTATTTTTTATTTCTTAAGTTAGAAAAATAATCTAAAAGTAAATTATTATTCCTTTGGACCTTTTTATGGCTCATTGAGAGCAATGTAAGAAATTACACATTGTTTCCATTATAACCTGTAATAAAATATAAATATAGAATGAAATATATGAATAAAGGTTTATAGGTGGTCCCTAATAACAAGACGTATTCCTCTATAAGTAAATTTAGATACATTTTTTGAGCGGAATATTGTGACTTATGAATTAAGATTGTATTTTACTACTTTTAAAAGCTCAAATACGGTCATACGGCCAACAAATTTAGTCGCTAGTTTGTATGAATTTTCACAACATCATTAAGCTTGCTGAAAAATTGCGTAATGAATGGAAGCGGTTATATTCGTTATTTATAGAAATCAGTTAACTTTTACACATAATATAACATGATATTGTTCTCATTGTACCTTTGTGTAACTCGTACTTGTCATTAAAACATATTGCCAAAAGCCAAATGTTTCAAAATATATATATATACATATATATAAAATGTATATATATAGAGAGAGAGATAAAATGCGACTATACATCAGGGAGGCGGCCAACAGGGATCAAAGAATGAACCTGGGGTGGTTGGGTGGTAGTCCCCCGGCCATACCATTGCACCACGGCCTGTAGCCTCACGTCTCAAACTCTTGGTTAGTTGGTCTCCTCTTCCTAAGAGGAAAATGGTATTTTCCGTTGGTGCAATTTGTGGTATTCTGACTTGCAGTGGTATTCACAGAGGTGCAAGAACAGGGTAAGTGAATGAAACATAAATAATGTACAACGACGAGTGGGAAATCAATATTAGGTGAAGGAGAATTAAGTTCTCTTGGAGAATTAAGATCTAAAATTAAAAATGGACAGAAGGATGTTACACAAGGGAAATGAAATGGAATGGAAGCAGGATCTTGGATTAAAACCTTAAGAAATAATATAAAGCCTCGTCCCTTGCAGTTACATTCTTAAAGATTTTGAGCAGGTGCTGCTTGCATATTTATGAAGCAAATTAATATAGACCAGTCCCATAAATTTGTATTTAATGGTAAAATTATTTTTGCAGAGAAAATTTAAGGGATGTGAATTATAAAATAAAATTATAAAAAATTATAAACTAATTATGATTTTATTTGCCAACCACGGGAAAGACGATAATTTCAATACATACTTCCAGAGCAATAACCATGTGGAAGCAACGACGCTCTGTGACATGGATCTCAAACCCGTGCCCCCTCACCACAAGGAGAGTCCTCGACAAATTTACTTTATAAAGAAGCTCTATTAGGAAGGGCCAATGCCTATGAAGTTTTAGGGAAGGTTGATCTAGCTTTACAGGATGTGGAAACTGTTCTCCAGGTGGAACCCACTAAAATGGATGCTCTCAACATTAAAAAAATGTTAGGGGAGGAGAAATAACCCATAAGGGATCCTTAGCTTTCGTGGTAGTTTCTGTGCAGCTAACAATCTATGGTAGTATGACCTTTGCCCAGGTTATTTCCACATTGCTCTCCAGAACGTAGGCAAGATATATAGATAGAGGCAGTGGAAAAAGCTTTCAAGGGTATTTAATGCACTTCGACCGCATTATGGGCATCCATTCTGTGCGTTCATGCTCCTGACTTCCATTTCACGAAACTAACTTTGTTGCAGACATCCCTTCAAAATTACGAGCCCAAAGATTTGCATATCCAATACCATGAGACGAATCTTTGATCTTCGTCTGTCAATGTAAATACCTTCGATATGCTATTAATGTGATTTTCACCTCTGAATATATGTAAAAATACATTTGATCACAACATGACCATCTCGACTGCAACGAAATACCCATCGATTCCAATAAAATTTTACCTTGAGTTGCAAGGTCTTGAGCCTCTATAAAATTAATAGATTGCATGGCCTTGATAATCACATTATATAGTTATCGACCTCTATTCACGCGATCTGTAAGTGCTTCTAAAATATAACTTAATATGGCCACGAGTCCCACTACTACCTTAGTTAACCAAGATCCTGAGCCAGTTCAATAAATGATTAAAAGAGTGGCCATCGTCACGTTTAATATTAATGTGATTCTAACTCCTCCATGTGACTATTGTCACCACCTCTTCATAGAGGTAACCTAAACTATAGGCCAAGTTAAATTTTATAATAAACCCATAAACATGAGGAGGCTAACAAAATTCAGAAAGTAATTTGGTACTATGGTGAAGGAAATATTGTTATGATCCTTCGTGTAATATATTATAAAAATAGTGATAAAATTAAAAATAATATTGTAAATAAATGGAAAAAAAATTATATTCCATTAAAAATGGATAAAAATTGTATTAAAATATTATTGGTCTTTTCTAGGAAGAAACTTATTTTGAGAAAGCTTAATAAAATATAAAATTGGTATATGATTTTTCACTAATCTAGGATCATATTTACACTTATTTTGTACTAGCTAACTACTACTTTTGATGACATTGGAATTATTCCAATTAAGTCAAGATACTACTTACAAAGAATATGTGTTTGTAGCTTTTATTAGTGAAAAGAATTTGAAAAGAGATTCAGAATGAAGAGATACTAACATGCTTTCCCTCTTAAAAATATTTTTTCTTCAAATTTAAAGGTAAGGAAACTATTACTGAAGTTGAAAGACGGTATCCCAAGTTCTTTATACTAGTTTTGTGCCATGCCACTATAATATAAGTGCAATGATGGTCCAGTTGTGATGTTGATGGGAATGCCTATATACAATAAATTCAAGTTCAAGAAAAAGATATCCTTCTGTATTGAGCTGAAGAAGTAGTGGTTGATCTTTAACATTATGGCCAAGGATTTTATTTATAAGGTACACATAGAAAAACTAGATGAGCATGCAAAGAGGGTGGAATATCTAGCTTGTAGGTAATGAGACCAATTTGTCGAAGAACCTTATAAGGTCCATATATCTTTAGAGCATGTTTTTGGTGACTCTTTATCTTGAGAGAGGACAGATTATAAGGTTGTTGTCAAATGAAAACCATATCTACATGGTGGAAGGTGTACTTATAATGGTGTTCATCCTACAATAAATTTTAGTGGTGAATATTCATTAATTCAGAATTTATTTTTTAAATTTAGTTTTGGTGGTTTTTGAGTGCCACTACATAGGTCCAAGTTATCTAAAAAATCAGAATGTAAGTTATTTTCTGGGTCAATTTTCCAATTATTTATAATAAATTCATGGTTAACCAACCAATTCACCTTATATATATATATATATATATATATATATATATATATATATATATATATATATATATATATAATGCCATAGTTAACCATCAAATTTTACTTTCGGTAAAGGCAATTGGCTATTGATATCAAACAAATAACCAAATGGTGAAGCATCAAAATTTGATGAAACTAAATGGATGCATCATGAATGCACCAACCAGTTACAACCACAACACTGCTTTCTAACTGTGAAGGAACAACTACATTCACATTTTTACCAACTGGCTTTACGTCCACTACAATCAAATAGTTGTATTTGTACACCAACTGAATGGTAGCATCATTGCTATAACTAAATGGTAGCTAATGGCATGTATTGGGGCTAATGGTGCATAAAAAATGTAGTGAATTAGAAATGGTCTTTGTATTCAACTTTAAACAAAAACTACAATATATATGATTCTAATTCATTCCATGGATCATAGGACTATTCTTGCATCCAAAATTATTAACAAATTTTCTAAAGTTAGAAAAGTGGAATATCCCATTTGCAACTTAAATGATTATATATCAAGTAATCTAAAAAGATTTTTGGAGTTCCAAAATTTCACAAAAGCAGTGATTGATGGTAAAAAATTGCTGAAAGATGTTGATACAAGATGAATTTCTATGTATGAACCTACATGATTTTTTTTTAAGAATATCAATCATTAGTAAGTTTTATATATAAATATCATAGGGAAGTTGACAAGGCAAAAGATTTATTATACTGTTTAATATATTTAGAAACATTATTAACATTATCTGTAATTCTTCCAATGTTAAAATAAATGAATTATTTAATGAAACATTATCATGAGAGATCCATATATATTTTTGACTTCATAAGGTTGAGAAACTAAGTATTCCAATCTCTAGATATATTATACACATTGAATGAAAACTTTCAGAGACCTATTGTTAGGAGTTGGCAAATTTGAACTGATTTTAAGAATCCTAAAAGCTATTTGAAATTCAATATCAACTATCAAATTTATGTCATCATTAATGGTAAGGAGATACCAATGGACACTTTCTACACAATAATCAAATTTATGGGAGTTGAAATTGAAGATGTGCATGTAACACATCTTTTATACGATACTATTATATCTGAATGTAGATGAAATTGAATAGAATTTCATAAAATGTACTTCTTAAGATCTTAGATCATTTTCAAAGGGATGATTTATTGGAGGCCATGATAGTTTTGAATCCCATATTTTTAAACAGTGATAATTGTCAATAATTAAAGAGAAATTTAATTAAAAAATGCATGGGTTCTCTTATTAAGCATTTAAGTAAATATTTAGAGGTCAATGGAGTTGAAATTAAAGGTATTTTAAAAAAGTATTTACTAACATCTTAGTCAATACTTTTTTAAATTACAATAGTTGATCAATATCGGTGTCTAAGCAAACCAACAAAAACTTGTGAAACTACACGACTATGGAAAAAAAATTATCATAATAACATCCTGCAAGAAAATATTATTGAATATTTTCAATTATATGAACTTTGTCAAATAATTATTTTAGTCTTAGTGGAATATGAAAAATTTTTTAGTGAATTTTCTTTCATGAAGTCAAAAATTCAAAATAGATTGGATACAAATATAGAGACATGTTTGAGAATGTATGCTTGACATTATGTTGTCGACATGTTTCCTTATGAAAGAGATTTAAAAACATGAATTTATCTAACTGAAAGAAGAGGAATCAATAATACAATGACCAATATAAAGGATGCAAATATTGACACTAGATATGACACTGACATGGCATATGTGAATGTCACCTACAATGAGCAAGTTTATCAATGATTATATTAGCTACCTATGTTTTAATTTTATATTTATTGTAATTAACATTTTTTGAAATCTAATTTCATATAAAAAAATTTATTGTAAAAAATTTGAAATATCTAATTCATAAAAATTATTGATATCATTGTCATTTACTTAATAGATATTTTCCAGACCTTAATCCTTTAACCATGTAACTTTCCCTTTTATGTAAATGGTTATTCAAATGCGTTAGAATTTATTTGTATTCTTTAGGATGGTATTTATAAACATATATGTTTATTACTTTTTAAAAACCATAAGTTTGATATTGAAACATAATAATAATACTTTTTATCTTAAATTATAGCTTAAAATTATGGATATTGAAGTCAAATACAAGGACAAAAGAAGTCTACAAGCCATTTGAACAATATGACCTAATTGAAAAGGAAAACTATCTTATTGAACCACTACATCATTATATATTAGATCATATTCAAGTGTAGAATAATAACCCAAGAAATACTTTCACCATTGAATTGGATTAAATCATCATGCAAAAAAAATCAAAATTAATTTCAACTCAAAACGAAAATTTTTACTTAGTTGATGTCAAAGAGATCAATAAGCTTTCTATTGGCCAAATGAGCAAGACATAATCATTGCTTGGAGTGTACATCCATAATAATTACATACAAGCACAACATTTTCACTTACCAAAAAATGGACTCATAACTAAACTGAATGATTAAATGCATAATAATAGTTTTTTCATTATATACAACCATTATAATAACTAAACAATATGAAATCACATAACATTCAATTTGATGCTTAGTCCAAATTCATAGTAAAAATAATTGTAGTCCACATCACCATATTTTTTGAATTACATCAACCCAAAATATATAACATCTGTACAGTTAATTCAATGCATGTAAGATGTTAAATGAATCATAAATCAGTAAAATATAAGTATTTGAAACATAATAAACTTTTATTCAAAAATTGGAACTTAACATCATCAATTCAAATTATTGTTTAAAACATAACATTCTCTTTTGAAACATAATAAACAATTTGTAGTGTCATAAAATATCATTTTCTAAAGACCCATCATCCACTTTCTCACTACTATCCTTTGAAATCCTTGCCTCCCCTTCCTCTATGTTGTCCTTTAATATGCCTATCATTTGAATATGCTCTACAGTAGAATTAATATTGTTAATATTTTCCCTTTCTTCATTTGATACATCTCTTGCTGAAAGAAGACTAGTATCTACATCTATTTTATGCTTCAATAAAATATTAGGGTCATTTATTAGGTTTTCATATTTTGCCTACAATTTTAAAAAAACATAATTTTATAATAAATAAAATATATTTTATATAAAAATATGGTAACTTATAAAAATATTTTTCCTTCTTGGCATTTATAATCTTGATAGGGTTTTTATCTCTTGCCCATTTATTAAAGTATGCTTGGGCTTTTGCATTTAAATTATTCAACCTATGCAACATAATACTCAAAATATTTTCATTGTAATCATTAGAAACTGAAATTGACATAGATTTCACTTTATTGAATAAAGTGTAAGTATTTGTGGGTTCATTTTGAACTAATAAAAATAAATTGACTCTCTAGGATTAGTTGTGATAATGCGCATTTATTTAGTTTATCAATGTTTTCACTCAAAACTCCAAAAATCTTAAATTATTCATCTCATCTAGAACACCCTCCTTAAGATTTGAAATTATACTTTTTGACAATAAATTATTCAATTAAAAATTAGTCACATCATCCTCCAACAAATCAATATTTCCTGTAATTTGTGGGATAGGGGGTGAAGAGGTACAAGGTATATCAAGAGTAGGTACACTTGGAAGCTTTATTAAATCACGGGGATTAAAATAAATATAAGTGAGGTCTCCACTTTCACTCCCTAAATATTCCTCATCAAGATGAATATGATGTAAACATGTTAATCCCTACAGACTAGATGCACCTTGGAATGATAAATTAAGGAAGTCAAAAACTTATAATTGAAGTGTTCCTCTACTTTATGCTAGAAATGATATATTTTCCCCTTGTGAAAATTGGGTTTGATGGTGGTGGTGGTATACTTTTATTCATAGATTGAGGGTGCCCTGTAAAAAGAAACTATATTTAGAAAGGGAAAATTTAAAAAAAAAAATAATGCTAATTTGAAATTTAAAATTTAATACTTGTATTCGGAGAGAGTATGTCCTCCAATATACATGCCATATTTGGAGTCACATTGGTGTTTTCAACTGCAAGAGGAAATCACTCAATCAATAAAATATCTAATTTAAGAAACTTTAATTAAAATACCAAAAGTTGGAATGTAAAAAACCTTGAACAAGTGCTTGAGAATATTGTGGCACATAAAATTTTGGGGTTTGTTGAGCTCCTTCAACTTCAAGGTCAACAAATTTAAAATCAACTTCGAAAATCAATGAAATAAATAAAATAAAATAAAAACTAAATTTAAATGATGCATCATTTATCATTGAAATTTAAAAAAATGAAACCCTATATGTGGATATGATTCTTAAGAAAGCATCACATGTTTAGAAATTTGAAACAAATGAAATGATGATTTTTTAGACTTAGAAACTCTAAAACATGTAAAGGAATGATGCCCTTTTGAAGTATCTTATCTTCATGTGCTAAGTACATGAAGTCTTAAATTTAACAAGCAAAAAAATATTAAAATATAAATTTGTAAAAATTTACAAAGTAAACCATTCAGGTGATTCTTTTGAATGTTAAACTAACATCCTAATCATCAATAAACAAAGAATTTATGCTCATTTTTTTGATGAAGCATAATTAAAATTGATGTTTTCTTAAGGTCATACAAGTCCCCATAGTACAAGGCCAAAATAAAATTAGAACATGAAATTATAGAACTCTAATTGCAATAAGCATAATTCAATTCTAATCTAATCCTAGTTGAAATAAATGTAGGTCAGTCATATTTTAAATGTGAAATAGTATGAAGAATGTAAACAATAGCCCTAAATGGAATGTCTCCTATTATTCCCAATAAGAGTATCATTTAATGAAAAAATTGAAACATGGATTTTAGAAATGGTTTCGATATTTTGTTGACTTGGAGGCCCCTTTTAATATGACTATCTGAAACGAAAGTGAAAAATATGCAATTATTGAAAATTGATGACAAATTACAAAATGGTGAATTTTAAATTTGAAAACCAATGATATACATACTAGTTGGACCGATCTACAAGTTGTATGTAGAGTCCAAATATTTTTTGTCATCATTTGTCAACATCATTTTTATGGTTACAGGGTTAACATTGTGGTGTGGAAACCTTGTCAAATTATGAATATCGATAGGTGAGGTACCAAAAAAGATTAATTTCATGTTGATGCTAATAGTGAATCCTATATTTTTATTTTCATAATAAGACATTAAAAATTTTATCAAGCTTGTGTTAGTTTAATACTATGGCACTTAAATGAGGCCACCAAAATTAAACTTGGGAATCTAATAGTTGTATGTGTCTGGTTGTTGTAACTTAGTTTTTAAATATTTAGCCATAATAATGTCTTGAATACATATTTGCATGTGAAATCCATGTCATTATACACTTTCCAAGTCATAGGTGAATTATTGTGGAAAAAACTAGAGAAGATGAGAAAATGGTTGTTGAAGAGTTAAAAATTGAGGATAAAGAGATATTTATAAGTAGTGGTGAAGACACCACACAAAAACTAGGGAAGCTAGTTATATATACAAATGAACAATTTTTTAACCATATAGTTGCATTGTCTAATCAACTGAATTGTTGCACCATCCAAGAAAATAGTATAGTTAGGCATCTAATTATATTGTGCAATAAACTGGTAAGAGCTGCCACCCTTTTGTAAAATACAATTGACTAGTAGATGGTGCTACCTTACTGCATAACACAACCAAATGATAATCCTTACCATTTAGTTACATAATACCACTAACCGGTAACCTTCATCACCCAGTTGTGTTTTTCAACTAAACAATAACCTTTCTCAATCATTTATATTATATAACTAAAGACATCTTCTACTAGTTGGTTGTATTTTTATGCCATGTAATTTTAGTTGCATAATGCAACCTACTAGTGATGTCTATCATTTGATCATGTTATTTAATATAATGGTTATATAAAAAAATGAAAAAATTATTTATCCTAAGCTTTTCAATTTCAACCCTCCTTCCAATGGATTTGCCATTGCCTTAAAAAAATTCCATGCCTATGAAACATTTATCTATAGAGTCACCAATGAGATCCAATGGTATTTCTAATAAGGGATATTAAAACATACCCTTGTTGATCCTCATGATTGTTTCAGGGGATTAGGTACCATATCTAGATTGTGTTTGAGAAGGTAAGGAATGTTATCCTTAGCATTGAGTATATTATCATGTACCTATACATGAGAGCTCTTGGGAGATGAGAAATGAGAGATTGTGGCTTTTGGCCATAGATAACTTTATAAGGAGCCATCTTGGTGGTTTTAAAATAAGTCATGTTGCAACACCATTTTATAAGTGGTAACAACTTGACCCATTATTTTAATTGATTAGAGGCAAAGCGATGAAGATATGTTTCCAGTAATTTATTGACAATATTAGTTGATCCATCTATCCATTGGTGGTATCAAGAGCTTATTTTTATTTAGATACCCCTGCACTTCATGATATCCTTCAAAGATTTACTTTTGAAAGTTGAGTAAAAATTAGACACAATAGAAAAGATTTTATGAATATGGAATATTTTCTTAGTGAGTGTTCAAGTGATTTAAAAAGTAGTGTAAGGACAATCCAATATATAAAAATGGGTATATTTGGAGAGATGGTCTACCACCACTTGAATGATTTGTTTTACCTCAAATTTTGTAATCCTTTTATAATCTCCATGGAGATGTCTATCTAAATGCCTTAAAAAATATGTATTGGGTTGAATAATTTAAGCACTACCATTGTGTTTCCTTTGGGATTTATACATGCATAAAATTAATTAACAAATGTCTTGATATCTTCTTTGATGCATGGCCAAAATAAACTATGTAAAACATATTCATAAATTATTAGAAATCCTAAATGACATGCAAAATGTTAGGTATGATGTACTAAAAAAGTTATTATGTTGGAATTTGGATCCATAAATAAAGTCAATATGGATTTTGTATCCTAAGGATTGGCCATCCCATTTATTGTTAGGTTTAGATGCAATTTCAATAAACATTTTTAGATGATTTGATGCATGTGATTTCTTGCTACCACTCTTTCATGATGTCGTGCATCCAATATAAAATATGGATGGATAAGGTACACATTTACAAATGGTATTCATATTCATTCAATAGTGCATTCGTGACTCAATTTTCATATCCATTTTTATTAGTGATATCATATTCACACCCAATCATTTTGGAAATCCATTTTTGTGTAACTAGTGAAGACACACATTGCATCAAAAAGGATTTAATGTTTTGAATATTATTTTTAATATGAACATGCTAACTCACTAGGTGAGGGCTCTACCTATGGATAGCATGGAGGATAAACATCATTTCCTTATCATATGTAAAATTCACAAAATTGTTTTCACTGAGGGAATTAATAATAAAAGTGATTGGATGTTAATATTACATGAGGAAAACATCGATAGCATTTACATATGCATCACTCTCAATGAAAAATGTCTTTGATAATTTTTTGATGGTAAAAATAAGTATAGCACAATTCTATCAAGGGTGTGTTTAGTTGAAGTAGACAAGGAAAACTAGTTGTATTCTAATATGTTTTCAATGGGGAAAAAATACTTCCATAATATTTAACAATTTTTTTGTATTGACTAGTGAAGCAAATAAATCCATGAACGATTTTGAGTTTCCTAAGTTTAGGCCACATTTTCATGGTCTTAAATTTTTTTGAGGGTTGACCCAAAGCCCTATTGCTAAGACAATATGGCCTATGTAATCCACCTATTACTCACAAAGGGATAATTTGGAATGTTATGTGTAGATCAAGTTGTTTAAAAGAAGTTATAAAGTAGTGTTGAGGTGTTGGATGTGTTTCTCCCATGTTATACTATAAATTAGGATATAATCAAAGAAGACCATAATTAATTTTTATAAAAGGGGCACAATTTTTTTTTTTAAGACTTGGAACATGGAATGGTAATTGGTAATCCTGAAGATCATGACCATGAATTTATAGTGCCCATAGTTTACGCATAAACATTTTTGGGAGTGTCTTCATCCCAAAGGTAGATTTGGTGATAGCTACATTGTGCATCTGATTTGGATAAGAATTGGGCATCATGAAATCCATCAAAAACTATATTTATCACAAGGATAAAACATTTATCTTTAAAATTGTGATTATTGAGCTCATAGAAATAAATGCATATCAGGGCTTTTTGTAAACTAGAAGAATCAAGGAGGAGTATGGGCTTGTAATTAAATGAATTACACATGCCTATAGGATTTATTGAAGCTTTCTTCAATTTTGTCTTCTTGAAAAAAGATAATAGTGTACAAGAATATTGGGGCTACACTAGCTGAAAGGAGTTAAATATTCTAGTCTTCTATTCAGTGAGGCAAAAATACTTGTGGATCTTAAAATAATGATGAATGTTTGATGAGGAAATTTTTTAAGTCAATAGGATAGTGGGAATTAGGATATGTATTAAGTTGAATAGAGGAGACTTCAACAATGATTCTATGTGAGCATTTCTCAAGGAGTTTTTTCATGCTGAGGGAAATGATGGCACAAGTGGATCTGGGTAAGAGATATTATGGTGTGTAATACTAGCCATTGTTAGAGAAATGAGTCCAATATTATTTAATGTTTAAAACTATAGTGCCAAAAGTGCACAACCATTAGGCTCCAAGAACCACATTACATTTGCCCAAAGGTAAGGCAATTTTTTTGTTTTGAAGGTGTAGTCCTTGACTAAAATATGAATGTTTTGACATTTGACTTAACAAGGAAATGTTTATTTATTTGTAACCATTATTTTAAACCTAGAACATGGATACACAAAATAATTGGCATATTTAATTAACCAAAGATAAAAAATATGTAGTATTAGAGATAATAAAAATAGAGAAGTGTGGTTTCTTAAAATAACCCTTTACTTTCATAATCTAAGGGTGTTTTAAAATTTTTTTGATTAGCTTATGAACATAACTTTACTAGATATAAAAGGTTATCTACAAAACTTCTTAAAATAACCACATAGAAGACTCTAATGATGATTTAACAATACAAACAAAAAATTATGAAGTTTTCATAGAGATATAATTTTTCCATTTCCTTCATAGAAAAAGAGAAATTGCAACTTGATAATTTAACAATGAACATCTATATCCACTTACAAAATTTCCATTTTGTAGGGTGGTGGAGACTTTATGAAGTTAGGATTTAACACTACAAATTAAAAAAATGATGAAGTCTTCACACGGATATACTTTTTGTTTTCCTTCTCCGAAGAAGACAAATTGAAAATTGATTATTTAATATGAACATCTATATCCACTTACCAAAATGCCAAGTGAAAGGGGTGTCAAATTTATGAAGTTTTATTCTTAAGTAGTGTTTTGATGGTTGTATAATGTGGTATCTTTGCCAAAAAAAATCAAAGCTATTTTTCTCACCCATAGATAAAAAATACAAGTGTGTAAAAATAAAAGTTAATCTTAAAATCACATAAAATATATAAGGAATGTTTTAGTCATTTAATAAAAAAAATAATTAGATTCCACTAAAAGTAATTCTCTATGATTTTATAAATAGGTTTTTGTTTTCATTAATGATGATGATGATGATGATGATGATGATGATGATGATGATGATGATGATGATGATGATGATGATGATGAGCTATCCTTTCTTACAAAACTCTTTAAATATTTGATGTTAGTAAAAAATAATATAAATGAATTTGTGTTGTATATTATAATTAAATTTTAAAAATCATCTTTATTTTTACATTATTTTATTTAATTAATAACATTTTATTATATTTGATAATAATTAATTAAAATTATTTATATAAAAAATTAGTATGATGTTCATATATATTCATGTTGTGATAATAGACTATTAGGTGATCCATCTTCATCCAATATTTTATTATTTTAATTTACAAGACCAAATTTAATGAAAATAGAAGTAACAACTTCAAAGCTTTAATGAGAGATAAATTATCATCAGTGTTTAATACCTTCTATAATTACCCTTATTTTTGTTGATGCTACCATGGACCATGGGGACGTGAAAACAATTAAAAATAAATATTTAGGACAAAGGTGTCCTAACATGCCCTTCCCCTTAGATAAAATTTCCCTCAAAGATGAAGGTGATGAAACTATTTTTGGACTCGAAGGATGGGTTACCCAGTTACATATTCTAGTTGTATCCAATGGCATTTTACTACAAGCTTAGTTATGGTCCAGTTATGAAGTTTTTGGGACTGCCTATATAAAATAACTTAAATTTAAAGATAGAGATGCCATTTACATAGAGCTCAAGAAGTAGCATTTGAGAAATGACATTATGGTAGAGGACTTTATTTAAACAAAAGACATCAAAAAAGTGGGCAAACATGCAAAGAGGGTGGAAGTTCCATCTTGTACATGTGATGAGACCAATTTATTGAAGAACCTTATAAGGTCTATAGAACTTGGGATAATTTTTTTGGTGACCCTTTATCTTGAGAAATGACTTCTTATAAAATTATTATCAGAGGGAAAACATATCTCTAGTTTGGAAGGTGCATTCAAAATCATCCTTTTTGCTTGATGTTTCCTATGATTATATGCCATGTGGATATTTTACTTGATAACATGAATAATATTAGCCAAAAAATTTAGGGTACGTTCAACTGCATGCACATGAGAAAATTTGGAAGATAAGAAACAAGATATTGTTGCTTATAATCACATACAACATTGTATAGAGTCATCTTGGTAGATGTGTGATAGGTGGTGTTATACCAACAATTCATAAGTGGTAACCATGTATACCATTGATGTTTTTTATTAGAGGCAAAGCATCAAAGATATGTTTCCATACATTTATCGATAAGATCAGTCTGGGCATTTATCTGTGGGTGATAGTATGAGCTCACTTTTAGTTGGATATCTATGTGCTTGACAAGTTTATGCCATAAGTGACTTGTCAAAGTTGACTAATGATCATACAAAATATAAATTAGGATTATGTGAAAGTAGATGATTTATTTGAGAATTTTTAGGTGATGTTATAAGTAATGTAAGGATGGACCAAGGCACAAAAGTGGGTACGTTTAGAGAGGTCATCTATCAACACCTTAATGATTGATTTTCCATAGACAAAAGGAACATTTACGTAATTTTATGTAGAGCTAGTCCTTTCTAAGAATTTATAAAGTAATGATGAGTTTCTATAGGTGTTTGGAGGTGTGTCTCCAAAGTTTTATTAAAAATAAGGATAAATCAAAGAAGACCAAGATGAATTTCTATAATAGGGGAAAATATTGTGTTCAAGCCTTGGAAGGTGGAAATGGCATTGGCAAGCTCAAAGGGCATGACAAAGAATTCATAATGACCATCATTTATGTAGAAAATAATTTTTGGAATATCTTCATCCCAAAGGCAAAAATGTTTATGTCCAGATTGTGGATCTAAATTAAAGAAGAATTGGACAATGTGAAGTTCATCAAGAACTATATCTATCATAAGGATATGAAATTTATCTTTAATATTGCGTTGGTTTAGCTCACATAAATCAATGCATATTAGCTAGGATCCATTATTTTGAAAGTAGTAGAACTGGGGAGGACTATGGGCTTGTCCTTGGATGAATTACTCTTGCTTAAAAGAATTATCTAACATTTTTTTCAATTTATGCATTCTATAAAAAGGATAATAATGTGGTTGAATGTTGGGGGTACAATACATGAAAGGAGTTGATTATGTTGGTATTATGATCGATAATGAAAAAATCCTTATGGAGCCTCAAAATATAAACTTATGTTTCATGACAACATTTTTTAAGTCGGTAGGCTATCGAGAATCAAGAGATGCATTAATTTAAATGAAGGAGATTTGAATAATGATTCCATGTGAGTATTTCTTGAGGATTTTTTCTATGCAATGGGAAATGATGACACTAGTGAATCCTAGTAAGAGGTATTTTAATGTGCAATAGTAGCCATTATCGGAGAACTACATCCTAAGTTTTGAAAAGTCCAACAAGATAAGGCCAAAAGTGCATATCCACTGGCCTCCAAGAACCACATTACATTTGCCCAAGAGCAATACAAAAATGTTTGTTTTAAGGGCATAGTCATCCATAGATATACGGATATTGTGACATCTAGGTTAACAAGGAAATGTTCTTCGGTTGAGAATCATTATTTCAAAACTATAACATGTGTATACGAAATAGTTGATTTGATAAACCAACCAAAGATCAATAAAATCCTATACTATCGAAAACAATAAGAATATTAAAAGGTTGTTTCTTAAAATACCCCTTTACATTTCACAGTCTAAAGTTGTTTCACAAATTTTTAAAATAACTATACGAAATATTAAGTAAAATTTAAAAAATCTTAAAATAACCATTTAAAAGACTCTAGTGAAGATTTAACACTATATAAATAAATAAAATAAAATAAAATAAAATAAAATTTAAATTATTAAGTCTTTACATGGATATACGCTTTTTATTTCCTTCACCAAAAGATAATAAGTAAATATGACACTCGATAATTTAACCATGGATATCTATAGCCACTTAGCAAATTGGCACATAAGAAAGGAAATGGAACAACTTTATGAAGTTATATTTTTAAGTAGCGTTTTCATGGTTGCATAACCTAGTCTGTATGCACCAAAAAAAATTATAGGTTTTTTTATCACCTATAGATAAATAAAATATTTATTTTAGAATTATAAAAAAGATTCAATCAATTAATAAAAGGTATTGAGTTTGAATCTGTAAAGAAATATTTTTTAAAAAAATTATAAATAAATTTATGTTTACAATCATTTCATAAATAATAAAAGAAATAATATTTATATTTTTTAGTTTAAAATAATTTAATATTTAAAATATGTTAAAGATATATGTTTTTATATAATTATTTAAATATCTAAAATCATATTAAAATAATTTAAATTTAATTCCATATTGTAGTTTAATATTTAAATTTATTTATATTTTAATTAAGTAATTTTTATTAATATAAATTTATTATACTTTATTAAAATTAATACAAATTATTCAAGTAAAAAAAATATTAGTATGTTGTTCCTATGTATTTGTTGTGATAATAATTTTATAGGCTATTGATCTGCAACTAATATTTCATTATTTTAACGGAAAAGACCATATTAAATGAAAATAGAAGTAACAACTCGAAAGCTTTAATTGGAGATAAACTATGTTGCAGTGTTCAGCACCTTCAGATTTGTCTGATTTTTGTTGATGCGGCCGCGGCCGCAAGGGCATCCAAAGTTTGTCGCAAGACACCATCCATCGATTCCAAAGTTTTGCGATAAAGTCTGGTTTTGATTTCGACTCGTCATTGTTAAATTAATTTTCCATCTCCCGCGCACACTTTAAGATCAATTTTTGCGAACCGTAGACTGCGTTTTTTTAATATAATTTCCGTATTATCGTGAATTTTGTTTAAAGTCAATTATAGACAAAGACGGACTATTTTATAGACAATTATAGACAAAGACGAACTTTTTTATCCGACAAACACAATGAAAGCCAGAATTATGGTAACGTAATATTGTTCATTTACTTTTTTTTTTAATATATATATTATAATATTTATTTAATTTCATGTCATAATTGATATTAAGAGTAAACTGCACTCTGTCAACTGACTTAGTAGTGATAATATATGATTATATGTTTTAACAAATACAAATAAAAATAAAAAAATTACAAATTTAATTTGTCAATAATAAACTAGTATATATAAATAAAATAATATGTTTTTAATTCAAATATTCCATCAATATTTATTTGAAGATAATAAATAAGTATTATTGTTTAAGTGTATGATGTTAGAGTGTTATAAGTACAAACAATTAAGATATAAGTATTAGTTTCAATATAAATATTTGCATAATCATCATGTTTTATTGAATCTACTAGCTAAGGAAGTATGTGAGTATGTATGAGGTGTTTTAAAGAACCACAATCAAGTTTAAACTGGATACATTTTATATGTAGTAATTGTAATGCCTCTTTTTTTTAGCAATAGAATTCCAAGAGTTTTGATTTAAACCATGCCTTCTTGACCTTCAAACACTTGGTGCATACTCGAAATGGGTTTGACTTTTTATATAAGCTATACATCGTGACCTTGTGTGATAATTTTGTCACAATAATCTTTTAAGCGGGTTTTCTTATGGTTGAGTAGATGTTGACATATATATCATAAGATCTTTCTGACTTATTAAATTTCAATATTCGATTAATCTAATAATCGATAAATGGAAGGTGCATAGCAAGTGTCACTGGTCAGTGTATCGAAAGAATACGTGAACATTCATTTTAAATACTTGGAGGACCTTATTGATCAAAAGAAATATGATTGTCACCTAATCACACGTTTGTCGACCTTCAATGGACAAGGTCAAGAGGGCATAAATTTTAAACATTTTAACCTAGACTTATAAATTACTAATTGATTTTTTTTGGTCTCAAAAAAAAAAAAAAGAATCTTGTGCCTATGCAATATTCTCACCGTTTGTGATCATATAAATCTTCATACAAAAGATAAGGGTCATTTTAAGATCTCTAATAATTTTTAATATTTATTTTTTAACATGTAATTGTATCGTAACATTTTTAACCAAACCTTATGTCAATTATGTAAATATGCAATAACATAACATGAAAGTAAAAACCCTTAAAACTTACAAGTAATCATGAATAAGATTTATTAAATTATATATATTATTATAAGTATTATAGTGCAAACTAATTTTACCCTTTTAAAACCGTGATGTTAGTAACACTTCTTATATCATATAATCAGTTTATTAATCTTATCTTTCTAACGTTATCAGCAATCTCCTCTAATGTGGTCAAACTTACAACACACTTTCATAGTTTAGATGACATGCTGTAAATAACATTGAGCAATCTCTATGTTTTTGCTTAAAAAAATATCATCTCTTATTTATGGTTAATTTGTTACCTTGGTTATCGAAACATTTAATAATTTAACTTTAATTCGTTGATTAAACCAAATCAATTTTACGAAGGGAGATTTTGCGTATAATGTAGAAAGAATAAACTTCTTGGGGAATGGATCCTTGCCTTAGAATGCCATGCCATATATGGCGGTAGTGGCAATCTTAAACACAGCATTATGACTTTTTCAGAGCTGAAATCATGGCAGACGAAATGTCAGAGATAACTCTTGCTTTTAAGTCTAAGGAGTGAGACACAATAGAGGAAGGGGGACGCTCAGAGGTGGAGGAGGACTCGCTGAAGATTTTCTATCTCATGAGAGGCATGTCAATCTCCACACATTAAATTTCATTTAGTTGTGATGATGGAAATCTGTGTACTTGTTGCTTAGCGCGTAGACATATGGTGAAAGGGAGATTTACATGTAAATAGAATAATGCAATTTAAAACATATATCAGTTTAGTTGACCTTTGCGCACTATTCAATCTTCACTTGACAAAGGGTGGTATGATTTCATTTGACAAGGCTTATAATTGACTGCTCTCCCTCCTCATTGAAAAGTTGTCCTATCTATGACATCACAAATTGGTAAGATTGGTCTTTACCGAACTCAACTAGTCTCAACGAGATTCAATCGAAATTGAGACCTGAGATGCGATTAACACCCCATTATGCCCATATTAAATAGGTTTGTTTGTTTTGTTTATTTTTATTTTTCTAGTTTCAACTCTTTCCTGATCAGAGCCAGACTTTCATAGTCGACCTCCATAGCTCTTGTCGAGTTCCTACTTAAATTTATGCGCTCTACTTCGAGTCTGGACTGAAGCCTAGACACCCTGAAGTTAGAGATCAATATAACTGTCGACATATTCATCCACATAGGTTGAATATGTCGGATTGGAAGTAGTCTAAATATGAAGAGAGCGTTGTTAGTTAAATTTTCTGGCGGTGCAGTTAATAAATTACTAGAAACGCTCTTGTTGTATATATCTAACTCTTCGACTGCTGGAAACTTCAAAATAATGCATACAATTATTTCAGTAAATGTAGCAGCTACCTGCTAACGGTTAGAAAATTTATTTTCAACCCAACCACAACCTTACGCAAGGGTAGAAAGCAATCAAACTTTGATAATAAATCATTAATCAACATATAAAATGCAGAAAGTAGGCGAAGTATATGCCAACCGACACTATTATTTAAATTGATTTTGTATACAATGAGAAGTAGTTGCAGGAGACCTTGTGAGCCCCATCACCCTGTCTTTGAGTACATCTATATTGTGTCGGTCAACACTCTATACATATTACTATGAATAGAAAATTACCATGGAGACATCCACAATCATGTATTTTTTACCGGATTATAGGCTTGCGAGTAAAACGAACTTTTCCAAGCTACTTGCAATGTCTAAACCGACAATTGTGTAAATATGAGTGGCAGATAAATTAAAAAGAATGATACTTCTTCCGCAAAGTTCGATCATTGAAATCAGCAATAATGGATGAATTGGCTCCGTCGTGACAATTAAGCAATCCATTTCCTTGACGTCTTGGCCCTTGCAGCCCACCAAAAGTTACGGTGTATTTTAACTGGGCCATGAGCAAGGCATGAAGTTCTCCGGATAATGGTTGGACTTGAGAACTGTGTACAACGTGGAATACAAGTTAATAGCATTCGAGATTATAATGTGGAGGTATTACAATATCGTAAAGTTTCATGTTTAGAATGTGTGCATGCATACGATTTAGTTGTGTTGCATTCTTCTTGAAAACTTCAAACTGATATACAAGCGTGTTTGAAAAATGGTTATGATTTATTGTTAAAGGGTGTTAAACGTTTTATTATGTAAAAAATATTGTAACTGTTATTGTTTACATCAAAACAACATATAAATTAGATATGTTATGCATGATATGTTATGTATTGTATAACACTCTCTTAGTTGGATCTAGTATTTAATGAGGATTTTTTCTTTTAGCGCAATGTATTTATATGTATGCATATAAGGGCGTGATTAACTATATTTGTGTATCCATATGCATATACGGAGGGATTAAATATATGATGTGAATTTCATCTTGGTTAGTATGAAACTAATATTGAGGAGAGACATTGCATGCATTATTCTTATGTAACATGCCTGTGGACTGTATTGTAACATGAGGATTGATTGGAGATGAATAGGACTCAAGAAAAATAACCTCTTCACACGATGAACCTTTTATTTGATTATGTGTTAGTCTTTAAGAAGGATGTATTTGAAATGTTTCCACTTCTCCCTTGATGAAAAATTGATATTGACTTTACGTTATTTTTTATAGCTTCCTCTATCTATTTTATAACTATACTTGGAAAAAGTTGTACTCCACATGTTTTGATGATTACTTTGTGCTTGATTATGTTTCATCTTGATTGATTTTATCTATCCTTTAAACATGCTTATACATTCCCCATTGCTGATATATGTTGCATTGTATTTGTAATATGGAAAAGTTTGTGAAGAATTGGGATCATCAAAGGGTAAGATGTGGTATAATGTATTGGTTGCTTGATATGAATTAAGAACTATAGACATGGTATTAAAACTCAAGTTATTTTTATAGTTCTCTAATAATCTTAAGGATCACTTGTCTTAAGTAATACAATTATTAATTCTTTTTATCATAAATTACCTTAAGTCATAAGGATAATTTGTTAGAGTGACTACCTCCTCATAAAATTTTGATCAAAACCCTCGCAGAGAAGAATTTTAGGTTAACACAAAACCTATGTGGATGCATCCTTTAATGTAAAATCTTTTTATACGGATTGATGATGTAATATGTATCATCCATTGCTTTCATCAATGTCTTAACTATCGGTTGTAACACAGAGACTTGATGATATTTGAATGTGAGAGACATGATACCTTAGCATTGGTTAAATCTAATCGAATTGTTTAGAATATTGAATTAAATAGAAAGTTTCTATCATAATTCAAATCAGTAAATTTGAATCATAGTAACAAGCTTACTTCTTTTAGGCCCTAGGTATTGTTAAAATTAGATACCATACGAAGGAAGTGATTAGTTATATTAATCTTTTACTTGCATGTTCCTAGCTAAGTTCAGATGTGGTGACTTAACTCCCTACCCTGGTTACATTTTTGTTTAGATTTGTAATATTTGTTACAAACTTTATTGGTACAAGTATAATGTGTTATATTGCTCATGGCCGATAATTCCTTGGGACAAGGTATGTAGAAACAAGTTAAAGGTGTAGATACTTCTATCCCAATTTATGACAAAACTTAATGATATATAACTTCTTTGTCTAAACCTCGTAGTTTACTAAGGTTTAGTACAATTCTTAATGTTGTCAAACACCTTTAAAGTAAAGAGTTGATGTAGTGATAATAAATTTCAAGAATTACATTTTTACCAAGTTAAACCTAGATATTGATAAGACTTAGAGGAGTTGTCGGTATATTTTATTAGTGGATCAAAAGTTGTCTTGCCTTGTCATTAATAAACTACAAAATAAGAACATGATTTTTTCTAGTGGACTAATTCTTCCAAGATTATGATGTTTTGTGAATCCCTAACCATATGTCGAATGTAAGTGACTCATTGTGCATGATGATAGTTACTTCCTAAAGGAAACTTATTTATAGTTATATCTATTGATATTATAAACCTATCTTGTACTCATATGAATATGGTGTTAAGTTATTTTGAATCTCAAAATAAATATCCTGCATTGTGATAAAAATAGATTATGAACTTTGCTATGGAATTTTCTTTAACCAAGATGAGTGTTGTCTAAATTAATTAACTTTACTCCCTTTATAGCTATTGTCTTCTCGTATTCCACAACTTTTGATATGAGACTTAAAAAAAATATTGTTTGTTTTATGATTTGTGTGGAATGGGGGGTTGCTACACTTGGTATTAGAACATAGTTCCAACATTAAGAGATCTAGGTGGATTTTCCTTATTTGTTCATCCCGTTTCCATGGTGAGCATAAAATCATATTTTTTGTGTTTAGCCAGTTTAGGTAAAAAATAATATATAGGATGTCTATGATATTAAAGCAATTTATGTTGAAGTTTTAATTTATATAGAAGTGTCACATTATGTTTATGCATCCTATTGTACCTTATTTATTTTTTGGATAATAAAATGCTATGTAAACCAACACTACTGACTACTCTTTTAGAATGTGTTGTATTAAGAGTTCTTGACACAGAGGGGATTGATATATTATGTGATGGGTTGCTTTTCCATATAATTTTGTTGAATTGTTATGCTTTTAACCCACTAAAAATTGTACACTAAGACAATCTTAGTCCCTATCTTATATAAAATTGATGGCATAGACCCGCTATTATATTTTATGAATATTTTGGATATGATTATAGATTATTCAGTGAATGTTCTTATTGAATTCATGATATAAATGAAGTTTATGTTTGTCATTGGTTGGGGGTAGAATGAGATGTATTATCATTAACATGATAATATTAAAATATAATCATTGGTGATATACTTAAATTGCACAGAACCTGACATGAATGTGTCATTGCATGGATTGGATTATGGTTAAATTGCACAGTTATATTTCTCCATACTTCCATAGATTTTGATCATGGTTATTATGTTGTATATTTAAATATGTGATCTATCCTAGTGTAAGATAACCATGATATCCATTTAGTTGGAATTGGATGATCCATGTAATACTATCATTGTAGGTGATACTGCCACATCTAAATGTGTTATTTGTTAATACTCTAACAACATGTGTATGGGTGTTGGAAAGAGGTATGCTACCATGATGACTAGGAGAAGCTTAGCATAATGTGGGTTGCACTAATTATCTTAGGAGATAAAATAGATTATGGGGATTGGGTAAGTGCATAGAGTTGAGAGATATTTATGTGGAGATTATCGGTAAGATGATCGTATTAATTAATAACCTGATCATATTATTTAATTAACATAATCACATTATTTGAATATAGGATTGGGATTGTTGGGCCATAATGTGATCATGTTATATTAAATAATAATGTGATCATGTTATAACATAATCACATTATTATAATTTACAACAATGTGATTGCTTCAATAACATAATTGCATTACATGTGTGTCAAAAAAAATAGAAAGGGAAATCCAAATGCAAAATCCTCAATTTGCATTCGAGTTTCCTCCCTCTCCCATAGCTTTTATGATTGTGTGTTGTATAGAATACTCTAGAGAGTGCCCAGATGCTACTAGATACATCCCACAGACCTGTTAATTGATGATGTCATCATGTAGGATAGGTAAGTGATTGAAATCTTCCCAATTTAACCCTAATTCTTCATAATTTTCATTATTTAACCTTATATTTTAATTGTAATTTATTTTTTTAACAACCCATTTTGCTAACCCTCTAAACCCTTCGTAGAACCCTCTAGTTGCTCCTTCTCCTAACCCTCCACAAAACCCTCTTGTTCCACCTATCCCTCCACCTAACATTCCTAGAGTTCCCCAAAACCCCATGGTGGTCAAGAGGTTTTGATTAAAAACATTATGGGAAATAAATTAGAAATTGAAGAGTTAATTGATAGAATGAAGGATCCCAATTCGACCAACCCCTACCACACCCAACTAACTAATTCCCTAGAGACCTTTTTATGTCAAATTAACTGATGGATCTCATATATGGATAATTATAGGACATATTATGATGACAATATGTGTATCCTTTAGGTCAAGAATAATGAAATTTCAAAATATTCCATTTGCACCCTATTCTTTGACCAACCACTAATGCCTAATTTCTCATAACCACTAAATGTTTTCCTATCCTTCATTATGTACATAACATAACCATGACCAATTTTTCGGACAGATGGTGGATGGTCTTTGATTATCCACCATGTAATAACCATGAGGTCTAGTTATATTTTTTGAGGAAACTCTACTATGATTTTCTTGTCAGTCAGATTCACAACTATTTTGATTTTAGTGAGTTTCAGGGCCAAAGAAAAAGCTCTGCATAAGATCAACTATTGCATGTCGTAAACCTAATCAACCTATATGGATCAGTATCCCAGATCTTATTGAGCCTAAGATCCCCTCTGTAGTTCAACAAGTTATGGAGATAGACATTCTCCATGTTCTTAGTTCACTCACTGATACACTCATTCATCATACAACTAGGCTTTCACAGACTCATGCTATAGATATACCACCTACACAACCTTGACTTGACCCTTATAGTTAATGTGGAGCTATGTGCATAGGACCTTCTAATGATGATTCATGTAAAAAAATTAGGCCAACATTTTGGAGGCCATAACTTGACAGGACCTAAGTTCCCTAAAGCTCTGACACAACTTGTCAGATTTAAGAGCACACTTGATTACCAATGTATAATCAATTAAACATGTGAAATTACGCATAAGTAAAAGTAACTATCAATGACAAACAACACAAAATATGAGAGGAAACACACAATTGTATTCAACTCATTACAAAATGAAATTACAACAAAGAGATCACACTCTTTCTTCCACTTCGTGGGCTTACAGTAATCTTCCCTCAAGAGTAATCTTCTCTCAATACAGGTCACAACAGACAGCTAACACAAGCTATTGTTCACCACATTGTACTGCCAGTACAACCGAGTACGAACTGCTACTCCAAGTAGATCTCACCATGATCTTGCTCCTTGATGTATTGCTGTCACCTTGGATCTTGCTCCCCCACAGATCTCCTTTTGACCCTTGCATACACACACCCCTGTAGACCAACCTGATCTTACTTATCACATGTCGATCTCCTCCATGATCTTGCAACACCCTACAGACCAAACCTGATCTTACATACCTGGAAGAACCCCTGTGATTCTTCCAGGGGAAGAACTCTCCAAGTTCTACACTTAAGAATACAGCCCATGAGTCTATTATATAGATCTCATGCATACAATGATTAGACTTGCAGATCAAGACTCGAACTAGTCTTTAATATGCAAACAACTCGTTTAACTAACTGAATGTTCATCAACAACAGTTTTGGAACCACACAGGTGACCGACGTTGGTCCCTGTCTGCCTGGATGTGACCAACGCCAGTCGATCCTACTAATGTTGGTTGCCTTTGCACTGATCCCATGACCGATGTCGGTTGTGGCCTGTTGACGTCGGTGACTGTCATACTCAGCAACCTCCATGTTTGCATCAAGGTGAAGCTTTTAGCTCCACAACCTAACAATCTCCCACTTGGAGATAAACAACTGCCCCTATACCTATACCAGTACTTTGTCTAATCTGCATCTTGGCTTGTATTCCTCTTCAAGCTCAATCTTGAAGACTACCCACCACACTTCTTGTGGTGTTAATCTTGTGCTTGAATTTCTTCATTTTCAGCTTACCTTCTTCTGCCATTGCTATACTCCCACTCAAATAGAAACCCCTGTGAGTAACCTGTAAAAAAAAAACCACTAACTAGGTCTAAACCATCTGTTAGTCAAACTCACTCTAAGAACGTCCAACCTCGCTCTGATAGCAATTGATAAGACCTAAGTTCCCTAAAGCTCTGACATAACCTATCAAATTTAAGAGCACACTTGATTACCAATGTATAAGCAATTAAACATGTGGAATTACACAGAAGTACAAGTAACTATCAATGAGAAATATCATAGAATATGAGAGGTAACACACAATTGTATTCAACTCATTACAGAAGGAAATTACAACAAAGAGATCACACTCTTTCTTCCACTTCGTGGGCTTACAGTAATCTTCCCTCAAGAGTAATCTTCTCTCAATACAGGTCACAACACACAGCTAACACAAGCTATTGTTCACCTCATTGTACTGCCAGTACAATTGAGTACGAACCGGTACTCCAAGTAGATCTCACCATGATCTTGCTCCTTGATGTATTGTTGTCACCTTGGATCTTGCTCCCCCATAGATCTCCTTTTGACCCTCGCATACACACACCCCTATAGACCAACCTGATCTTACTTATCAGATGTAGATCTCCACCATGATCTTACAACACCCTGCAGACCAAACCTGATCTTACATACCTGGAAGAACCCCTATGATTCTTCCAGGAGAAGAACTCTCCAAGTTCTACACTTAAAAATATAGCCCATGAGTCTATTATATAGATCTCATGCATACAATGATTAGACTTGCAGCTCAAGACTCGAACTAGTCTTTAACATGCAAACAACCTGTTCAACTAACTGATTGTTCATCAACAACAGTTCTAGAACCACACAGGAGACTGACATCGGTCTCTGTCTGCCTGGAGGTGACCAATGCTAGCTGATCCTACCGATGTTAGTTGCCTTTGCACTGATCCCATGACCGATGTCGGTTGTGCCTGCCGACGTCGATGACTGTCATACTCAGCAACCTCCATGTTTGCATCAAGGTGAAGCTTTTAGCTCCACAACCTAACATAAATTTTGACCCGTAACTCTATTTGAGCTTTTATAAGTGCCAAAATGACCATATCAAAAAAAAATTTGTTGTCCTAGGTCATTCCATTAGACTTGAAATGTTTTCAATATTTTTTAGAGGTCGTACATGATCACCTATGGTATGAAATTACAATTTAATTATTTTTTTCATATTTTTTTAATTTTAGAAATTATATATTATTAGAACTAGACATCAAATTTAGTGAATTTCATTCCATAGTCTAATTATAGTTTTTTGTATATTTCAAGAGTTTTTTGAGAAATTCTAGGAGTTTTTATAAATAGGCATTTTTTTTAGATTTTTTTTTAAAAAAAAAAAAATTCATGTAAACTCTAATTTATGAGTTGAGGCTTATTCAACCATGGTTTGGGTTTGTAATTATTTCAAGCAGTCAATACGAATCAATTTTGAGTATTGTTTCAAGATCTTGACCTATTGGTAATTTTCTTGTTCTTGATAGTTTTTAGTTTCATTATCTGGTATTAGAGTCAGGATCTAATCTTAGAAGAGTAAATAATGGAGAGAGGATGAGGAGATGTTTCAAAAATGAACTTGACTATATAAGATCTTTAGAGGCAAGTTTAAAAATTCATAGAGGTTATCACCAATCAACAGAGAAGACAAGGTGGTGATGAGGAAGACGCAGATCATGATGAAGAAGTTCAACAAGAAGAAGAACACCAAGAGCAGCCACCATCGATGGAAGAGAGGATGGTTTGGTATTTAGAAGGAATAAATGAAGGAATCAAGGTTCATGTTTGAGATTATGGAGGCAGTTTACAATCAGAGGATTTGAAATATTAGATGAATATCATGGAAAAGTTCTTTGAGTGGAAGACTATGAGAGAAGACAATAAGGTAAAGTTTGGATGCATGAAATTGAAATGTGATACAATGATTTGGTAGGATCACCTGTAGAAAGAGAGATAGAGAAAAAGTAAAGATAAGATTAATTCATGGAAATAGATGGAGAAAAAGCTAAGGGATAAATTTTTTCTTGTTGATTATGCACAAACCCTATACAAAAGATTTAAAAATTTGAGACAAAAAGATCATAGTATACAAGAGTATACAAATGAATTTTATAAGCTTTCCATATCAGTGGAGCATGATGAAACAAAAAATAAGATGGCTGCAAGGTATGTAAATGGTTTGATATTTTCTATTGAAGATGAATTAAGCATGCATAGAATACTTAATATGGAGGAGGCTTATCAATTAGATTTGAACGCAAAAGACAAACAAAATAGATAGAATTTTAAAAGGACATATATTGGTCAAAAAGAGGTGGATCCCCTCCAATAAGGGGTTGAGGTGGGTTTAATACCACCAGAGGTGGATTTAATGCCAATAAAGGTGAATCATCACGTGATGTAGAAAGGAAAGATGATAATTAGCAAGGGTTTCAATACCAAAAAATAGGAAGAGGATGAGGTTATGGAGGTGCTAGAGGATGGTTTCTGAATCAACATAGATATTATGTTTATTATAGATGTAGAGAAGAAGGGAACAAAGTGTTTGAGTGTCCAAACTATCAAGAACAATAAAGGAGGTAAGAATATCATCCAAGAGTAAATCTAATTGAGTCTAAAATAGAAGAGTAGAATATTAAATTTATACTAGCTGATGTTGGAGAGAATCTCATGATGATAACCATGATCAATTCAGAGAAGGATCAAGTGAAGAATAAAGAAGGTGGTGATGCATGGATGCAATCAAATATTTTTTGAACAAGATTTACTTTAGGTTGAAGGATATGTGAAGTAATTATAGATTGTGGTAGATGTGAAAATATGGTTTCAAAAAAAATTGATTGAGAAACTAAATCTGCAATGTGAAAAACATCCTAATCCTTATCATATTTCATGTTTCAAGAAATAGAATGAGGTTACAGTAGATAAAATGTGCTTAATCAAGTTTTATATAATAAAAACTTATAATGATCAAATATTTTGTGATATTATAATTGATGCATGTCATGTGTTATTGGGGAGATCATGACAATTTGACAAGGAAGTAGTTTATTATGGAGTAAAGAACACATAATTTTTTTGGAAAGGTGGTACAAAGGTAGTTTTGTTACATCTTAAATAGGAAGAGAGGATAAAAATCATGCTCTCTACTAAATAATTTATCCAAGATATGAAGGTAATATGTTGTTGTTATGGACCTATAACAAATAATGAAGAAATAGAAATGGTACCAATACCAATAGAAGCAACAAGAGTGTTGAAAGAATATGTAGATGTTATGCCTGATGTGTTACTGAATGGTTTACCACCAAAGAGAGATATTTAGCATCACACTGATTTGATTCCAGGATTAGCTCTACCCAATCAAGTAGCTTATAGGATGAGTCCAATGGAACATGTAGAATTAAATAAATAGGATACTGAATTGGTAAGGAAGAAAGTGATAAGGGAGAGTATGTGTCCATGTGAAACACTAGCATTTCTAACTCTAAAGAAAGATGGAGAATGTGTGTGGATAGTAGAGTAATTAATAAAATTATAATAAAGTATAGGTTTCCCATACCTCATTTAGATGATATGATGGATGTGCTTACATGAGCAAAATATTTTAAAAACATTGATCTAAGGAGTGGTTACTATCATATTTGAATTCATGAAGGATATGCATGGGAAATTACATTCAAGACTAGGGATAATTTATATGAGTGTATGGTGACATTATTTGGATTATCTAATGCACGTAACACATTTATGAAGGTGATGAATATAGTGCTACAAGCATATATTGGTAGGTTTATCATTATTTAATTTCATGATATTTTGATATTCAATAAGACTAAAAAAGAACACTTAAATCATTTGAGATGGTAATGGATTTTTTAAGCAAAGAGAAGTTGTATGCAAATTTGAAGAAGTGCAGGATTATGCAGAATAGTTTGGTATTTTTGAGATTTGTAGTTTCAGTAGATAGTGTGAAAATGGATGAAGAAAAGATAAAGACAATTGTTGAGTGGACTATTCCAAGAAGAATTACAAAGGTAATAAGTTTCCATGGTTTAGTAACTTTTTACAGAAAATTTATTAAAAATTTTAGTAGTATTGTGACACCAATAACATATTGCATGAGAAGGAAGGAATTTGCGTGGAATAGAGCAGTGAAAGAAAGTTTTAAAATTTTGAAGAAGAAGATATTAGAAAGAATAATTTTATCATTACCAAATTTTAATAAAGTGTTTTAGGTTGATTGTGATGCTTCATTTGTGAGAATTGGTGTTGTGTTAAGTCAAGAAGGAAAGCCAATAGCATATTTCAGTGAGAAATTGAATGGGGCAAGAATAAAGTATTATACTTATGATGTTTAGATTTATTCAATTGTACAATCATTCAGACATTGGAGGCATTATTTAGTGCTTAAGGAGTTTATACTATTTATAGATCATGAGGCTTTGAGGTATGTGAATACATAAAAGAAGTTGAATAGTAGGCATGCAAAGTGGGTTTCTTTCTTGAAAGGGTATACTTTTATGTTGAAGCATAAATAAGGAAAATAGAATCAGTTAGTTGATGAATTGAGTAAGAGGGTAGCATTATTAACTACTATGGTGATTGAATTAGTTGGATTTAAAGCTATCAAAGAATTATATGATATTGATCCATATTTTGGCAAGATAGTTGAATAGTACATGAATCCATTAGCAGGTGGGATAGATATTATTCATGATGAGTATATTATAAAATAAGGTTATCTATTAAAAGGGAAATAATTATGCATTCTAGTTGGGTCCCTATGAGACAATATAATAAGATAATTACATAGTGGTGGTTTGGTTTGACATTTTGCTAAAATGAAGATAATAGCTTTGGTGTGGAAAAAATATTGGTGGCCAAACATGAAGAGAGATGTGAAAAGTTATGTGTGAAGGTGTAGAATATGTTAGGTGTATAAAGGAAATGCACAAAATATTGGACTATACATGCCATTACTAGTTCCAAGAGGTTGATGGATAGATTTGAGTTAGGATTTTGTGTTGGGATTGCCAAACACACATAGAGGTAATGATTCAGTTTTTGTTGTTGTAAATAGATTTTCTAAAATGGTTCATTTCATTGCATGTAATAAAACCAATGATGCTACTAGAGTTGTTGAATAATTTTTTATGGATATTGTGAAATTACATGGTGTTCTAAAAACTATTACTTCAGATAGGGATACAAAATTTCTAAGTTATTATTGGATAAATTTATGGAAGAAGATGGGTAATAAGCTAAAATTCAATAGTGCATATCACCCAAAAATATATGGATAGATAGAAGTTGTGAATAGGAGCTCAGAAATTTATTGAGATACATAGTGGGAGAGAAGCCAAAGCAATAGGGCTTGGCTTTACCACAAGTTGAGTTTGTATATAATAGTTTAGTGAATAGATCAACAGGAAAGTCACATTTTAAAATTATTTATGGGATAAATCCTATGGGTATTTTGGATTTGATATTATTACAAATTTTAGATAAAATTAGTGATGATGCAGAAGCATTTGTAGATCATATGTAGCAGTTACAAAGAGGAGTAAGAAGTAACTTGCAAGAAAGTAATGAGAAATTAAAGTAGTAGCAGATGTTTGAAGAAGATCCAAATTATTTGAGGGAGATCTAATAATTGTTTACTTGAGAAAATAAATATTTATAAATGGCACATACAATAAGTTGAAGTACAAGAAAACTGGGACATGTAGAATTGTGAAAAAAATCAATGATAATGCATATGAGGTGAGTTTACCACAAAATTTTGATATATCTCCAGTATTTAATGTTTCAAATTTATATGAATTTTATGTAGAAGATAATGAAGATGGTGAAGACGAAGAAGTAAATTTGGATCAGTAGTTTCCAAAGAAGAAGAAAGAAAAAATAGTGTAGGTTTTGGATATGAAGAGAGTTAGAACAAGAAAAGTGAATTATAACAGGGATTTGGTGTAGTGGGAAAGATTATAGTAAGAAGACAACACTTGGATTATATAATGGGAGTTGAAGAAGATTGACAAGGAAAAATGGTAGAAGTATAATCAAGGAAAATCACAAGATCTGAGTTATTTTCAACCATAGGAGAATGATGCAGAAAAATTAAGAGAACCTACTAGAGGTCATAAATTTTGACCTATAACTCAGTTTGAGCTCTTCCACATGCCAAAACGATCATATTGAAAAGGTTGTTTCTGTCCTAGATCATTTCACTAGCCTGACAATGTTTTATATTTTTTTAGAGGCCGTATGTGATCATCTAAGGTTCAAAATTGAAATTTAATTATTTTCTCAATTTTTTTCTATTTCTAGAAATTATATATATTTAGAACCAGACATCAACATTAGTTGAATTTTGTCCCATATTCTAATTATAGTGTTTAGGATATTTTAGGTGATTTTTGGGAGTTTTTAAAAATATGCATTTTTATTTAGATTTTAGTTTTTTTTTCAAATTTTGTGTGTAAACTCTAATTTATAAGTTGAGCCTTATTTAGGCATGGTTTGGGTTTCAATTATTCAAGAAATCAATATGAACCAATTCTAAGTATTGTTTTAAGATCTTGGCCTATGTCTTGTTCTTGATAGTTTTTGGTTTCATTATGTATTATTAGAGCCATGTTTGAATCTTGAAGGAGTAAATAATATCAAGAGGATGAGGAGGTGATGCATAGATGAACCTGACTATACAAAAGCTATAGAGGCAAGTTCAACAATTAATAAAGGTTATCACCAATCAGTAAATAAAAGAAGGTGGTGATAAGGAAGACACAGATCATGATGAAGAAGTTCAGTAAGAAGAAGAATAGAAAGAGTAACCACCATCAATGGAAAAGAGTATGGTTTGCACTTTAGAATGAAGAAATAAAAGAATCAAGGTTGATGTTTTAGAATATTGAGGTAGTTTAAAACTAGAGTATATGATATATTGGATGAATAGCATGGGAATTTCTTCGAGTGGAAGACTATGAGAGAAGATAAGAAGGTAAAGTTTGCATGCATGAAAGTGAAAGGTCATGCAACGATTTGGTGGGATCACCAATAGAAAGAGAGATAGAGAAAAGGTAAAGAGAAGATTCATTTGTGGAAAAATATGGAGAATAAATTTAGGGAGAAAATTCTTCCTATAGATTATGCACAAACCATATACAGAAGATTTCAAAATTTGACACAAAAAGATCACAATATATAAGAGTATATAAATGACTTTTATAAGCTTTCCATATGAGTGGATCATGATGAAATAGAAGAGTAGATGGTTGAAAGGTATGTAAATGGTTTGAAATTTTCTATTCAAGATGAATTAAGCATGCAAAGAATACTTAATATAGAGGAGGCCTATTAATTGGCTTTGAAGGTAGAAGAAAAACAAAATAGATAGAATTTTAGAAGGACATTTATTGGTCCAAAAATAGGTAATCCCCTCTAATAAGGGGATGATGTGTGTTTAATTCAACCAAAGGTGTCTTTAATGCCAAAAAATGTCAATCATCACATGGTGTAGAAAGATGATAATAGGCAAGGGTTTCAATACCAATAAAGAGGTAGAGGAGTTCAAAGAGGATCAAGTTATAGAGATGCTAGAGGATGGTTTCCAAATTAGCGTAGATCTTATGTATGTTATAGATGTGGAGAATAAGGGCACATAGTTTTTGAGTCTCCACACTATCAAGATCAAGAAAGGAGGCAAGAAGATTATCTAAGAGTAAATCTAGTTGAGGTTGAAATAGAAGAGCATAATACTAATGCTACACGCGCTGATGTTGGAGAGAATATCTTTATGCGAAGAAACATGATTACTCCAAAGAAGGATCAAGTGAAAATTAAAGAAGGTGGTGATGCATAGCTACAATCAAATATTTTTTGAATAAGATTTACTTCTGGTGGAAATGTATGTAAAGTAATTATAGATGGTGGTTGTTATGAAAATATGGTTTCTAAAGAAATAATTAAGAAACTAAATTTATAATGTGAAAAGCATCCTAATCCTTATCAGATTTCATGGTTTAAGAAAATGAATGAGGTTACAGTAGATAAAAGGTGCTTAATTAGGTTTTTTAAAGGAAAAACTTATAATGATCAAATATGGTGTGATGTTATTCTGATGGATGCATGTCATGTGTTATTGGTGAGACCATGCCAGTTTGACAAGAAAGTAGTTCATGATGGAGTAAAGAACACATACACTTTTTGTAAAGGTGCTACAAAGGTAGTTTTGTTACCTCTTAAAGAGGAAGAGAAAATAGAAAGCATGCTCTATACTAAAGAATTTATCCAAGATATGAAGGTAACAGATTGTTGTTATGCAATAGTAGCAAAGAATAAAGAAATATAAATGGTGTCGATACCAACATAAGTAGCAAGAGTGTTGAAAAAATATGTAGATGTTATGCCTGAAGAGTTACCAAATGGTTTACCACCAAATAGAGATATTCGGCATCACATTGATTTGATTCTAGGATCAACTCTATCCAATCAAGCAACTTATAGGATGAGTCCAACGGAACATGCAGAATTAAATAAACAAGTTACTAAATTGATAAGGAAGAAAGTGATAAGGGAGAGTATGAGTCCATGTGCAACATCAACATTGCTAACTCCAAAGAAATATGGGGGATGGAGAATGTGTGTGGATAGTAAAGGAATTAATAAAATTACAATAAAGTATAGGTTTCCTATATGTAATTTATATGATACGATGGATGTGCTTACAGGTGTAAAATATTTTTCCAAGATTAATCTAAGGAGTGGTTACTATCAGATTAAAATTCATGAAGGAGATGAGTGGAAAACTATATTGAACACTAGGGATGGTGTATATGAGTGGATGGTGATGCCATTCAGATTATCTAATACACCTAGCACATTTATAAGGGTGATGAGTATAGTGTGATGAGAATATATTTGTATGTTTATGGTTGTTTATTTTGATGATATTTTTATATTCACTAAGACTAAAGAAAAACACTTACAACATTTGAGAATGGTAATTGATTTGTTAAGAAAAAAGAAGTTATATGCAAATTTAAAGAAGTACATGTTTATGCAGAATAGTTTGGTATTTTTGGGATTTGTAGTTTCAGTAAATGGTGTGAAAATGGATGAAGAAAAGATAAAGGAAATTTTTGAGTGTCCCATTCCAAGAATAATTATAGAGGTAAGAAGATTCCATGGTTTAACAACTTTTTACAGAAAATTTATTAAAAATTTTAGTAGTATTGTGGCACCAATAATAGATTGCATGAGAAGGAAGGAGTTTACATGGACTAGAGTAGCCACAATTTTTTTAAATTTTTTGAAGAAGAAGATTATAGAAAGACCAATTTTAGCATTACAAAATTTTAACAAAGTGTTTGAGGTTGATTGTGATGCTTCATTTTTTTGAATCAGTGTTGTGTTAAGTAAAGAAGGAAAGCCAATAGAATATTTTAGTGAGAAATTAAATGAGGTAAGAACAAAGTATTCTACTTATGATGTTGATATTTATGCAATTGTATAATCATTAAGACATTGGAGGAATTATTTAGTGCCTAACGAGTTTATACTATTTATAGATCATGAGGCGTTGAAGTATGTGAATACACAAAAGAAGTTTAATAGTAGGTATGTAAATTGGTTTTGTTTCTTTTAGGGCTAATTTTTGTGTTCAAGCATAAAACAAGAAAATAAAATTGGGTAGTTGATGCATTGATTAGGAGGGTATCCTTATTAACTACTATGCTAAGTGAAGTAATTGGATTTTAAACTATCAAAGAATTATATGATACTTATCCATATTTTGGAAAGATAGTTGAATAGTACATGAATCCATTAGTAGGTGTGATAGATATTATTCATGATGAGTATCTTATACAAGAATTTTATCTCTTCAAATGGAAATAATTATGCATTCCAGTTGGGTCGCTACATGACAATATTATAAGAGAATTACATAGAAGTGGTTTGGTTGGACATTTTGGTAAGATGAAGACAATAACTTTGGTGGAGGAAAAGGATTTTTGGCCAAAGATGAAGAGAGCTATGAAAAGGTATGTTTCAAGGTGAAAAATATATATAGTGGCTAAGGGACATGCACAAAATACTAGAATATACATGCCATTACTAGTTCCAAGAGGACCATGGATAGCTTTAATTATGGATTTTCTATTAGGATTGCCAAACACACAGAGAGGTAACTATTGACCAAATTTGACATTTAGTCAAATTTTAGTCAACCCCTACATTTATAAAATTTTTATAAGTTTATTCATGTCCTATAGGGTTTTCATATTGATCTAAATGTTTTACTTATCCTTAGTCTAGCCTTGGCCCAAGTCTAGCCCCTTTGTATTAGTCAAGTCAATAAAAGTCAACCCTAGTCAAATAAGGTCAAACCATGATCCAAATTGTGTTTAGATGTCCTAATATGGTCCTTTAAATGTTTAAATGTGTCTACAAGTCATACGTTGATCACTTGTTAGGCTTCATATGCAAAAGGGGTCATTTGGACACTTTTCTAGCTTAATTAATGGCATGTACAAACTTTCCAAGCAAAATATTTGACACAAAAGTGTATATAAACATGGAATAGGTAAAAATATTTCATGATAAGTTAGGTGAGATTTAAAAATTTAGTTATGTGAAGGAAATAGTAGTTTTTCCTTAAAAATAGGTCATTTGTAGCACATTTATAGACTTGTGGAACTCATCTTCAGCTAAAAACGTGGGTGGAGTGTCTCTTCACCTCATCTCACTATTTTACATGATTTTTTTTCAAGGAGGATGTAAAAAATCAATAGTCAAATTATTTTCTTCCATTTTATCTTTGCAAGCTAAGAAAGGCCATTTTGAAGTGCTTGGTGTGGACCGTATAGATGGAGTCGACAAGAATGGTATTGGTGGGTGAAAGGTATCTAAGTGAACTTAATTTTAATAGTAGGAATTATTATATTGGTGGATACTCCTTTATGAACCATTGCTAACACTCTAGGAAGATTTTTATGCACTTATATCCATAAGGGGGTCATTGTTTGCACTTGTTTTAGTTTTTCTAGCTTTGGTTTGACGGTTTTATTTATTTCAAGTGTTTTCACATAATTTACAAGAAATTTCCATTATTTCCTTGGTTATGAAAATTTCAAGTGCCTAAGAAACCATTTTTTAGGCTTATGTATGCTTGCAGACTAGTCCTTTCACACTTATAGTCATCTCAGGTGCTTTGAAAGTGATTTATTTATGTTTAAGAAAGTGTCTTGGTGTTTTTATAAAGATACCCCTAATGTATGTTATGCATTTAAGGGTTGAAAATTGTATTTAAGGTGTTTTGAAGGCCTTGCCTTGCATATTTCTTGCTTTTTCATGTTTTCGTTGCACGTCATGGTCAATACATACGTTCAAGTGTTCTAAGCAAAGTATATGGAGGTCATTTAGTGATATTGAGACATTTAAAGAACTCTTCCTTTGTCCTGGTAGGGTGGAATGAGTATAATAGTTCAGCCCTTGAGAGAAATTTTCCAAGAAAAGAGTGAAGATCATGACTGAATTTCAGGCCCTTGTCCTTAAAAGGAAAAATAGAGAACTCTATGTTTTTTTACAAAATTGGCTATGTTTCAAGAAAGCTTCTTGATAGAACTTATGAGCCCAATATAGCATCCATACTATGAGGGTATTTCCTTGCAAGAGAAGGGAATTGGGAAGTCCAAGGAACATGAGTTCTAGGAATCCCAAGTCATGCTCAGATACACTAAATTATTCTAGTACCACCTAGAGGTTTGAGACCAAAAAGGGAGATTTCCTCATCAAGGTTACAAAACATATGATATTTCATAATTGGAGGATTTAAATGCTTTAAGGAAACAATTATGATGTGAAAGATAATAAAATTAAGCTGTTAAGTGGTGTCATGTCCTTCACATTTCACTTCCAATTTGTACAAGGGATTGAGAACAACCCCCTATAGCCAATTACATGACTGACATAGGAAGTGACCTATATGTTTACGTCTAGGTGTTTAAAAATAACAAGAGGAAAGTGGAAATTAGATATGATTTTTAACCCAAAAGGATGAATATGTTCCTTTATCTCAAACCTCATTATCACCTCAATACACATCCACAAGCACATATAGGTAGAGTATCTCATCACAGTCAATAGATAGTTACTTTGGCATAAGGTTTGAAGATATAATGACTCTTTCAAGGTGGATATAGGTAAAATGAATGATATGTGACCTATAGATGTTATAAAAAAAACCCCATAAACCTTTCAAAAAATAAGTTATAAAACCTAAAGATATGCCTATAGCAAGGCTTGAACAAGAAAGTGTCCCAGTCAATTCAAGTAGTGAGCAATTGGAAGCCTTGAAGATGCTAGTATTACTTAAGGATCAAGGGAGTGGGATAAAATTAACATGAGAAGAGACTCAGGGAAGATATATAAGGTATTTTACACCTTTATAGGATCTTCAAAGAGAGGTATCTATAGGGAAAGATCTCAGTCCACTATTGCAGTTAGGCAGAGTCCTAGCTTAGATGGAGCAAGATGAAAGTTTGACTACCTAGGAAGGAAGGGAAGGTTTTTTAAAATGTAATGTGATTCAACATGATAAAATTAATGTAATTTTATTCCAAATATACTCTCAAGGTACCCAAAGACCTTCCTGTCTTGGTAAAATGAACTCAGTCCATACAGACAGGCTAGGAAACCTTTGGTTCAAGGGGTAAGGATGGTGATTTCACTTATGAGAAATGTTTTGGGTAGATTAAAAGGTTAAATAAGAATTAAATTAGGGTTTAGATCATGTATAAATAACTTATAGGCATGAAAATAGTTTGGAAAGATCATGTATGAGGAGGTTTGGGAAAAAACGCAAGAAAATAGGGTTTTTGACCCCTCTTTTGTAGAAGATTGAAATGGTTAGCCCCATAAACATGAAATTACTTACAATAATTTTGAATAATTTTTAATCAAAGAATTATAAATATTCCAAATAATTCAATTTTCACCAAAAGAGAGGGAAATATGCCTCTATTTTATCTTAGAGGTAAGGTGCTTTTCCCATGCACAAGACTGGCAATTTTGGTGAAAATTGATGAACGGTGAACTTAGATCAATTTTACTAGTAAATAGGGTTTGAATAGCTATAAAAAAACATGTAGAAACATAATAAACTATTATATAGGGTTTTAATGCAAGAAAATAGGTCTAGATAGGAAGGTCTGCAAGCAGACCTAGTGAACCAACATGCAAATTTAGCTCCAAATGCAAGGCCATTTCAAATTCCAACCATTGTCAATAATTATAGTGTCTTGAATAATTAATATGGGGTTTAAAATGATGTGTCAAAGATATGAAAGTGGATATTAAGTGAAAATAGGAGTCTTTTGGCTTGAAGGTGCAGGTAGACCCATTTGCAAGGTATAGACCTAGTCTCAAAATAGGGGTCGGTTTCAATATAAACCATTGGTGAGATATTCTAGGGACTAGGAAATGTTTTTAGGAAATATAAAAAAGTGTTTAAACCTTTGGTTTGTAGGAGATCCACCAAGAAACCATTTTTTGGCCTAAAATATGCTCAGACCTCAAAAAATGTGCAGAAAAGACTTGGATGACCATCTTCAAATGCTTGGAGCTCTCACCAATATTCACATCAGACCTTGATGTGATTAAAAAATTTAGAGAGGGTAATAAATAATTATTTAGTGGCATTTTATTGTAGGTCTATTTTTTTTTTAATGAACAAATGTTAAGACCGAAAATCACCTCAAAACCTTGCAAACCCTCCTCAAGGACTCGATTGGGAAGCTGAAGCAAATGAAGCATCTAGATGGGGTGGAATTCAAATGAAAATAATTATATTATTTATTTAAATATCTAAGGATTATCTTGACATATTCTAATTTGTTGTATGGACCTGTACATAATAGGTCAAAATGGGGCTCTTTTTGACCTTTTTTATGTGTTTTACAAGCATGGAGAACTTTCAAGAGACCTAATAAAATTTGGGAAAAAGTTTAGTTTTTTTTTAATAAATAATAATGGTCATTGTATCAGGTGTCTAATATCCTATGCCTATCTTCCATCTCTTTCATTTCAACTAGTCTAGTGGCCAGATTGTGAACACTTAGGAGAAAGTGGTGAATTTCAATTTGGAAAGCCTTTTAAGGATAATATCTTAAAAATAATGATACGAAAACATTTTGAAAGTTTCATTATCCCTTTTTAATGGAGTATACTAATTAATTGGTAAGGTTTTAGGTGCCATGTGTGAAATTTGCATATAGAGAGCTCATTTTGGGACTGTCTTGGATGATTGTGCATGTCTAGAATGAAAGGGATGATTAGGAACCTATCCAATCAATGTGAAGGATTATTAGTATCCCCTTTCACTCAAATACGTCATCAGACCTGATGAATTATAGTAATAAGATAGTTTCAGAATGTAAATCATGAGAGACAATTTTTTATGCAAGGAAAGGATTGTTTAGGCCACTTTGCAAGGATTGGATGATTGGAGGTGATACTTGTATCTCCTGTCATGGCATGGCTTACCCCATCTCTCTTTAACATGAATTTTTAACTAATTTTCTCAATATGACACATGTACAAGTGACTCTTGGACTACCTTCTCTCTCACACACACATAGTTACTATAAATTTTGGCCTTTTAGCTATTGTATGGATCTAACCATAGCTAGTATGGCAAATCCCTACTAGAATGACATTACACTTTTTCTTTGAACATTGAATACAAGTCTAATTTTGAGTTATGAACATTTTGTGTAAGTATGTGAGTGATGAATAATGGAACCAAGTGATAATATCGTCCTTACTCCCTTTATCCTTCATGTTTAAGCCAACATTCTAATTTTAATAGGTCATGTGATGTGAAATAATTTTACTTGAATCTTCTTCAAGTAAGCAATTGTCTCTATGGTGTGAAATATTCCCCTAGATCAATTATGTTGTTAATTATCCCATGCATAATACCTTCACATTAAAGGAATTATGTAAGAATCCTACAATGCTTAGAATCAATCTTGGAAAGATTTATTGATTAGTAGGAGTTTGATAGTCTATGGGATATGTCTTATTGGATCACCTATTTAGTGTAATTAGCATTTTATACAAAACTTCTAACTCTTTTCATGAACAAGCATTAGATTAGGTGATAGGTATTTAAGGAAGATTCTAGGGAGCGAGCCCTCATAAAATAGAGATTCATCTCTCTTAAAAGTTCCCCCATGACTTGAGAGATGATTAAATGTTGCATCAAATTGTAGGAGATAAATAGAGTGTCCTAAGGTGCACAATTTGATGCTAATAATTCTGAGATGCCCAATTGGACAGCTAGTCCTAATTGTGTCATGTCAAGGTGAATGCTAGTCTTGATAGGCCCAAGGTTGCATATGTCATTTTAATCCAGTATTTGGTGACTCCAAAAGGTCAAAATTTATGGTTGTATATCAATTTATTCACATTATACTTCATGTTCTTCACTAGATCATCTTCTAGTAGAGCATTCAATCAAGTCCCGCTATCTGAAGTTCCTATTGAGGAACAAAATCCTAAACCATCCTTAACATTTCGAGATCCTGAACAAGAAGGTTTTGAAGAGGAAGAAGGAGTTGAGGAGATATAATATCAAGAGGAGGAAGAAGAGATGTGTAGGAAACATGCTTTCCCAACCTTCAACACCCAAAATCCAATTAATCTTGCAGCATATGATCCTATTCCTGCTAATGCTACCAAAATTATGCTTAAGAACTTGTGATATTGCAAAAGGGTTTCTAGGTCATAGGTCTACCAATATATCATTAATTATTGTTGTATAGGACATGATAAATGATCTATATGTGATTTCAGAATAACTTCTTGGTAGTGAATCCTGATGAAAGTCATCTAGATTAGACTGTGTAGGTAATTTAAGATTTAATGTTTTGAGCTTCAGGGAAAACTTTAGGTCCAATCTTTTGGGATTTAGGTAGAACAATGCATCATAATGTAAAACATTATATTTAGCTTTTCCATATGTGGCACTATTTGCTACCTATGTAACTTAAGAAGAATACATCTCATTCATGAGATTTTGATTGGGAGAAACTTGCAAGCTTTATTACATGAAAATCATCCCAGACTCCGGGGGATTAGTGATGTGGTGATGGTCTTCCTTATGAGGTTCTTGATGAAGAAGGATCTAAATTTTATATTGATTGACATTGGAATTTACCACATTATGGTAAAATGCATTTGTACAGCTATAAAGAATAGGCATATGACTTTTAATAGGGGAATGAAACCATTAATAGGCAAAAGATTAAAACTATCATATCAAAGGATATAATTTAAATGGACAACACAATTTTATATGCAGATAAGGACACAAGGTAGAGGAAAAAAATCATTTATGGAGATGGAATTATAGTCGATGCAACAAATGATGGTAATCAGTTCTCATGATTCTTTCATCCACCCTTGAAAAATGAAAACAACCAATCAAAAATGCCTACTCCATGTAAGATAGGGACCCCTATACAAAGGGCGAAGGGCTTGTAAAGGATTTCTTTTGTTTATTATGACCAAGATCCATGCATTTATAAAAGGTTATATTTTATGACTTTTTTTTGTCAATCAAAGGAAAATTGTGCTTAAGATCTTGGGAGAGTGCAAAATGGTTTCAAAGTCATAAGTCTACTAATATATCATTGATTAGTCTCATAGAGGACGTATGAAATTATCTATATATTATTTTAGAGTAGCTTGTTGGTAGTGAATCATGTTGTAAGACATTTGGATTAGACTATGTATGTAATTTAAGGTTCAATGTTTTGAGATTCAAGAGGAATTTTGGGTCCAATGTTTTGGTCTTTGGGTAGAACAATGCCTCAGAATGGAAAATATTAAATTAAGATTTTCCAGATGCGGCACGATTTGTTACCTATGTAACTTATCAACAATACATCTCATTCATGATCTTTTTATGTGAAGGAACTTGCAACATTTATTGTATGAAAATGATTCTAGACTCTAGAGGATTAATGACGTGGTGTTGGTCTTCCTTATAAGAGTCTTGATGAAGATGGATCTACAATCTATTTTGATTACCATTGGAATTTCTCACTTAATGGTAACAATGCATTCATATTGATACAAAGAATAGGCATATGACTATTGACAGGGGGAATCAAACCATTGACAGGTGAAAGATTATGTTTGTTCACGATATGAACTAGCTAACATACCACCTAGTAGAGCAGTGCATATTTTTAAAATGTTTTAGGTTTTGAGTAGAATATGGCCTCAGAATGGATAACAATAAACTCAATATGTTTGATGTTTGTGACCTATTTAACATTAAAATATTATGTTGCACTCATGCGGTTTAAAGGTATATAATACATGTAATTTATCATACATCTTTACTTTGCGAAAAATAGATTTACATCCATTGTATAAATAGTTTTATATTGATAATATTAATATATATTATGAATAATCATATAATATAATCATATTTAGTAATATTATAATATTATATTATATTGTTCTATATATTATATTGTTTAATATATTTTTAGAGTGTTATTTTTTTACGCTAAACAAGGATATCATGAGAGTTGATTTGTAAATCTATGATTTATGATTAGAAATAATGATATAATGTTCTTAATTTGGGAAAAAAACTTGAAGTTTTATAATCAATCTTGTTACTTCCATTCATCTATATTTCTAATGTATTACCTCTATCTCTTCTACATTCTTTGCACCATTAAAACAACTGCTAATTTATTGTTTTAATGAAAAAGATCATATACTATAATAATAGAAGCAACAATTCAAAGCTTTAATTGGAGACCAACTATGTGCAGGAATGGTGAAAATAAAAATATGCAGCGTTCAGGTTTTTCGGCCCTCCGCGGACCACGGCCCGCACTACATGAATAAAATGTTCGCACAATTAGATGGTAGTAGATAGGCTTGTGACGGAGACATACGTGGACAAGTTGACCAACAGGCTTGCGAATAGGAGATTCACGTATTCACACTGGCAAGCCAATGACAACTTTTAATTTTTGTCTGGTCATTGGTGATTAATTTTTCATATCATCCGATACTCTGCGTGTTTTTACTAAGGAATTCCGTATTATTGTGTCTTTTTTCAAGTCGGCATTAGAAAAGGAAGAGAGTTTTCTCAATTTGACGCCATGTCTGAAAGTCGGTCAAAGATATGGTATGGTCGAACTCTTTGCTGTCATATATCATAGCGGGTCGTGGCTATGAACCCCTCCTTGCACGGCACTCTAAAACAAAATATTTGTTTAAGTTCATGCATTTGCATTTATGTCGTATCTTTTTAATTTCATGCATTTACATTTATGTCGTATCTTTTTAATTTCATGCTACAATTGAAGTAACACCTTGACTCTGGTTGGTTATTGTTCTTTCAATTTCTAACATATGTTTTTAGAATTAATAGGAAAGAACCCCTTTTTGCACGGCACTCTAAAATAAAATAGTTGTTTAAATTTGTGCATTTACATTTATGTCGTATCTTTTTAATTTCATGTTATAATCAAAGTAACACCTTGACTCTGGTTGGTTACTGTTCTTTCAATTTCTAACATACGTTTTTACAATTAATGACAGGTAATTTATTTTTGTAAATTAACATATTTATATTTATGTCGATGCTTTTAATTTTATTTTATAATCAATAGTAAGTGTGAACTACACTTTCCAATCAAGTTCGTCTATTGGATTAATATAAGATTATACATTTCAAAATAAAGTGTTTAAAAATCTTTAAAAAAATTAAAATATATATAAATATAATTTATCAATAAAAAGGAGGTAACATATATAAAGAAATTATTATATTTTTTTATTCAAAATTTTCATCATTATTTCCTTTGAGGATAATAAATAGATATTGTTTAAGTATGTAATGTTGCAATATTATGTGTATAAACAGTTCAGATATAAGCATTAATTATAATATAAATATTTGAAAATTTATCATAATTTATTGCGTCTACTAGTTAAACAAGTATTCAATTATTCTTCGTAGTTGCTATTTAGTGAACAAATGAATTTAAATTTTCCTTATATAATATACTTCCTTGAATGAGACTTGTGAAATGTGGGAGATCCGTTAAGGCAAATTTTAATTTGAACAACTATCAATTATTTGGTGGAAGGGCAAAACTGATACTGATGATCAGGGTTGCTCTAAAGGAATGAACATGTATATGGAGCATAGCCAACTAAATTGGGAATCTCGGTCAGTTTAATAGTGAATTTATGTGTTTTGGAATTATAAATATGAACACCATATATCAGATTTATTTAAGGGTAAGGGTCATCCACACAAAAGTAGGAGAATAGCAATTTAGAACCATGGAACTAAACCTAATTTGAGTGTGTGTATAAGGATTGGTGACAAGAAAATTGATTTAACATAAAATGTTAATTTTAGTGTCTATATTTGTACCCCATTAATTATAGTAATGCAACAAAGTAAAATTAGTATAGTAGAAAGAAAAAAATATCCCTGAACTTACTAATGAAGAGTAGTCCTGAAAGTGGGTGACACAATGCATTGTTATTCATGAAATTTTGAAATGAAACATGTATAAATCAGAGCTTATTTATATCTAAAAAATTGAAATTAAAGACAAGAAACTTATAGATCAAATAAAAATGAAACAACAAACTTGTTCATGTACACGATCCACTATGTTTTTTGGTATAAAACTAGTGACTGGAGAGGGTGGAACCCTTGGATATTTTATTTGTTGAAACAATTGTAGTAAACTTTGCATGCCCAAATCCTCACTGGTAGAAGAGTATGCTTAAGAAATCAAGTTGTTCTTGAGTCCATAATTGGACAACTCAAGGTAGTAAAGTGGATTGGAATACCTATATGAATTCTAAAAAATAATTCTAATGCAAAACTATTGAAAAAGGTGAATTGAATGTTATAGAGTAATACAATTCATTTTTGGTGAAAATGTGGTTCAAAAATAACAGATATGAGTTTGGTGTATACAAAATAGAAAATGACAAGAACTGTCATTCATTTTGTGTAAATTAATTCAAAACTGAGTAAGAAAGTGATCATGTGTTGTGTAAAAACCTTAAATATGATATCTTAGTATATTGATTTTATTAATTTATTAATAAAAAATAAATTTATGATTAAAAATGCATGAAATTATTGAACACATGTCTTGCATGATGTCCCCAATCTGATCAAAATTTGAGATAATGTTGAGCATAAAATATGAAACTATTTATGATTGCCAACTACAAACTAGGTATGATTCTGAGAAGTTTGGAAAAGACTATATTTCACTTTTGAGAAAAAACCACACTTCTAAGGACAAACCCAACCTGTGTTGTTGTCTTTAGGGTGTTTCTTTATCTTAAACTTCTTTATAAGTATAAAATGGGTATGAACTATGATCAAATAATAAAATGTTGTTATTTCATATTTGTGTAGTGGATTATTTCATCTTAGTCTCCAAGAAAAACCATTATGTTTGTTCTCTATTTTTTGGTGTAATGAAAAACTTGCACAACAACTTAGCTCATAAAAAAATTTCTATGAAGGATGTTATAAAAGATTAAAATCTAGACTAATAATTGTAACATTTAAGATCATGCATCATATTGATAATCTAAATAACATAGTAGTGTATGATACCTATATAGCCAAGCATACATAGTGTCACGTCTAGATATATGTAAGTAATTTGTCACATAGTGAACAATAAATATATTAGATAAATACTCTTAATTGATATATACAAAATTATAGGGGATGCATGATATTTATCATGGAAATATTCAACTGAGAAGATGCATGATATCCATCATATCATCAAAAATTGATCAAATCATAGTATACAAGAGTCACGGCCATGAATCACATAAAGAATACATACAAGACTACATAAAACATGCAATAAAGCCAAAGGGCCACATATAAGGGAGATGTTCAAATGTCACTCACACACATATAAACATACAATAAGGCTTAGATACACAAATATGGACATGTTCAAATGTCCACAAGCTAATGCAATTTGATAAACACAAAACATGAAGCAATGAAATAAAACACAATGACCATGCATGAATAAGTGAAATTAATCTACATAAGTACTTTTTAACATTATTTTATTTGGAAACATATGATCTAATAAGATATCAATGTGAAAAAAAGTGAGCGAATAATGAATAATTTTAAAAAATTTATGTAATATAGTAGGAACAATAGTCATAGTCATCTAGTTACAAAACATATAAAAATGATGCCCACAATAAATTTTTTGTGATGTATAGAATTTGTAAAAGGTTTGTGAATATTCTGGATCTAAGAAGAGGAGCTTATTTTCAATAGTACAAGTCCTATAGAATTGGACAAGAACATAGTGCATGACGGTCTGGAAGAACAAGTTTTATCTATGCAATTTTTTTGGGTCTAACACAATATCACCACTAGCATTTGAATTTGAAGGGGATAACCTTTATGTTCTATGACTCATTGAAGTACACTTTCAAATGATATTTGATATACAATTGGATATATGGAAGTACCACTTATACTGAATCACAAATACACTAATGTAAACCAAATACACATATCATGTATAGGTCTTTATTTTTAGAATTATTTAAAATATTTTATTTTTTTGTTTGTATATTTATGATTTAAAAGGAACATACTAACTGATTATTCCTTCAAGATCCTCAAAATCAATAGGTTATATACCAAAAATATGAAGTATTATTTGTCACAAACAAAAAGTATGATGCCCTTGTGAATTACATGAACTTAACTCGAAATCTAAAAATTAATTTGGTTTTATAGTATAGGAACCATTATCATACTAATAATATATAATATGTTGTGTATATTGTATGTCATTATGAAATATAAGAATATTTATAACCTATATTGTAGTATAAGTACATTTGTGTTGGTGTTTATTATGGAACACTGTTAATTTATCATAATATTGGTCTAGGATGTGTTACAATAGAAAGTGGTTCTCTAAAATTTGTGAGAAATCACTAATTTTGTGGATTTTTAAGGATATGTCTCCTTGTAAAGTTGACAACTTTATTTTTAATTCTCTAAATAGGATGAATCTTTGTAATTTTCTCAAGTGAGATATTCTATGTAGGAACAATGATCTTTTATAAGAGTGCTAATGGTGTGGTATACCATGAATTGTGATAACCTTATTAAAAAAATGTTTTTCAAACATTTTATATTGTATAAGTAATTGCATGAAACTTAGATATCCAATTATAGCCCAATAATATATCAAAAACTCTTTCACTAGGTACTGCTATAAAATTGGTGGCAAAATTTATGGGACCCACCTAGAGTGGTAACATGATCTCACCAATAGAACTATGAATATGTCCATTGTATAATTTAATTATTATTATTTTATAAAATATATCCTTGTTTATGTATACAATATGTTATAGAAGCATGGTAATGCATATATTCACTCTTGAACCATTATCAACCATGATGATTTGTGTAGGTTTATGATCAATTTTTTATCAAATGAACGAAGAGTGAAAATTGAAATAATCATCGACTGTCTCATGTTATGTGAATTTTCTAAGTGATCTATATGGAACTCAAACATGTTATGCATCAATGTTTTCATTCAAAGGATGATGTGCCTTTTCATGAGTATGATAAGAAACCAATGGACTATATTGTTTATATGTGTAATTCACCTTTGATTTATTCATTTATTTTTGACTTGGACACATAGGGAAAGGACCACTAAATATATTTATTATTCTAATCTCACTTAGTTATGATTTTTTACTTTTAGTAGGTGTGCCCATATCAATTACATTATCATCTATCAATTATTGTATCTTATGTCTCAAATTGATGCATATATTGGTAGTATGTCCCGATACTCTATGAAATTTAAAAAAAAAAAAAAACATTATGATGAAATCCTTTTACAAGATGTTTACCCACGTAAACCTATTTAATATGAGGGAGGGGTATGATATGAAATTACAATAAATGTTATAACACCTTATATGGAGATTTTGGAAATTTTCTAAAATGTCTCCTTTGAGGAGTTGATAAAACCATGCATGGAGTAGGGTCTAAAACTGCATTCATTATTATCTTTGGATCAATCTTATGTTTAATTGGCTTCACCTATATCTTCCTTGGATTATTTTGATTAGAAGCATTTAAATTATGTTCGTAACATATTTTATTTTATTCATTGGTAATAACTTGACCACTCTTTCCTTAACTATGTGACATAAATAGTCAAATGATAGAAGATTGTTAAACATAGTAGATTCAGGTAGAGGTGGAAATAAAACCTTTTTCAATATGTTTGCAATTCCTTATCTATCATAGGATTCATCATCTTAGATAAAATGGTTTTATACCATAATATATAATCAATGATAGGCTCTTTGGATTGTTGTTTGAGCTTAACAATATGAGAATATGAAATATTTTCACTTATGTTAACTGAAAAATGTGCAACGAATGAATCTGTTAAACAATTAAATCCCTAAACTAACTAATGTGGTTAATCATAAAACCATATTATAACATAGTGTATTAAAATATTAGGAAACAACATAGTCATTGACTTATTACTATACATGTAATCGAAGCATGTTACATGAAAAACTTGTAAATGTTGCACAAGGTCACCTTTTCCATTGCATAATGTAAGATTACATGCCAAAAAATTGGTTCGTAAAGGTTAAGATGAGATATGTTGAGCCAATGCAGTATGAAATAATTTTTTTGAATCAAGAGTTTGATTATCTTTCAAATCACCTTATTCCAAATTTAACACATTAGTTAACAAAGCTAAGACCTATTGCATAAGGGATTGTACATTAGATGTAGAATTGGTGCTAACCAGATGTGATGCCAGAAAAAAATGAGTAATAATTAGCCTATTAATGTGTTGAAACCCTTGGGTTTCACTCAAAATAAATGGTTATAAAGAATTTGTAAATGCTTTCCTTTATTGATTTTATAATAATTTATATAATAAAATCTTGCATATCATGACTTTTTCTGAGAAACCATTTTAATTATCTTGTTTCAGTATCATCAACATGATTTATCCATTGTGATGGTATTAAAAAAATTCAAGGATTTAATTTTGAGGGAATGTAGGCAAATGTGTTGCTGAGGAAATATAAAACAACTTTCTTAAGTTGTTTAAAAGGTTACAAAAAACTCGACAATATTTTTGCTAATAAAAACATTATCAACTTAAAAAAACCATATACAACAATTGGAAACAATAAAAATAATTAAATAAAACCTAGCAAGATGGATGGTTATGGTTTTGAAATTATTCGACAACAAATGGGTCCACTAATATATTCTATCAAAAATTATAGATTATTTAAATTAATCTAATATAATTTAGATAAATAACTTAATAATAATAATGTATAATATATGCAATAAATACATGATATCATTTCATAAGTTACCATATTTATAAATGTGTTAAAAGGGGAAATAACTAAAATCATTAACTTAGATAGAACTTAGATTTGTTAGACTACGACAGAGAATTTGTGATAAACTACATGGGCATCTTTAAGGTCACCATGAAATAGGAACATGGTTATGTGTCTCATTGGGATAAGGACATGTTATTTAGACAAGGCTAGCATGTGTTGGTGTCTTAGGGTACCGAGGTCTGGTAGGGTTTCTTCCTTTTGTGTGAATCATGATGGGTGTGTCTTTACTTGAAGGTCATGTATGACTGTGCAAGAGATTTTAGTATTCTATGTTTTTTGATTTGTTCCTTATTCTACACTTAGATCCATATTTCAATAGACAATGATGGAAAAATGCAACAAAATGAGAAAAAGGGTTAGCGGCGAAGGTTGTGTTTGACCTTAACACCTTGTGTGTTGATCACTACATACATACCAATATTATTTGAAAGATGGATGAAAACTCCCGTAGTTATCTCATACTATGGTTGTGTATTTGAAATTATAGTGTAATTCTATATGATGGTGAAATTTTGGTGTGATTAAGTGCTTCAACACTGGCTTAATACCTTTGAGATGCATCCATACTTAGGTCGAGTCTACTTCTACTATAGGGAATCAAAATTTGGAATAATTGATTTTTTACTCTCAATTTATAGTTAGATATTCTAATGATTTTCAATAATATGTTCCTCTTTCCATAAGCTAATTAAATTATTTGAAACTTTCCTTATATAGTGGATTTACTCCAATCAGACTTGTGAAACATGCAAGATGACCCATTGTGGTGATTTTTAATTTTATCAACTAGCCACTTTTTATTAGGAAGATGAAATTAGAGGATTTAGACACTACCAAAAGCCATGATTATCTTGGAGGAATGACCTTGCTTGAAAATTTAGACAATACTTAATATGGATTTTCTAGCAAGTTTATAAACAATCTCATTGGAGGAGTTGATAACACATTATGTGGAATGGGTTCTTAAACTACATTCATTGTTATCCTTGGATCACACTTATTTTTAGTTGGCTTCACCTTATATGGTGGATTACTAGGATTATTGTGATTAGAAATATAAATTAGGTTGGTCACTTATTTTAGTTTATTCATTTCCAATAAATTGACCTCTCTTTCTTTAACTATGTGAGATAACTCATTGAATGATAAAAAATATTAAACATAAAAGATTAATTTAATGGTGGAAACAAACTATTTTTTAGTCTATCTTATAATTCCTTATCTGTCATAAGATTCATTATCTTAGATAACATGGACTTATACCATAATATATAATTGATTATATGCTCTTTGGTTTATTGTTTGAGCTTAACAAAGGAGCATGTGAAATCTTTTCACTTATGTTAACAAAAAAATTGCAAGAAACAAATCTGCTAAAGGATTGAATGTATAAAATAACAGATATGGTTAATCATAAAACCATGTTAGAACATAGTATATTAAAATATCAAGAAATAACTTATTATTATATATGTTGTCCAAGCATATTATGTGAAAAGATCTCAAATTTTGACTAGGGTCACCTTTTTAATCATACAATGTAAGCTTAGGTGCCACAAAACTAATTAAGAAAGGATAAAGATGAAATATGTTGAACCAATGGAGTAGGAAACAAAGTTTTTGAATCAAGAGACTAATTATATTTAAAAGCATCTTCTTCCAAATGTAATACCTTACTCTACGAGGCTAAGACCTTTTAATTAAATAATTGTACATTAGGAGTAGAATGTGTGCTAACCAAATGTGGTGTCACAAATGATTGAGTAGGAATTAGCCCATTAATTTGATAAAACCCTTAGTTTTCCCTCATAATAAATGGTAGTACAAAATTTGTATCTAATGATACTAAGAAAGGCAAAGAACCCATAATAGTGAAATTTTCAAATGATTCGACTTTAGATGATTCCTTTCTTTCATTTCTAGTTGTTTTTATAAACACATCTTGCATATCATGATTATTTGTGAGAAATGATTTTAATTCTCCTATGTCAATATCATCAATTTTATTACATGATTCAGCCATTGTGTTTGTATAAAAAAAAGTCAAGTATTCAAATTAGATGGCACATAAGCTAATACATTATTGAGGAAATATAAAAACAACTTTATTAACTTGTTTAAAAGGATTAGTAAAAACTTGGCATGATTTATGCTAACAAAAAATATCAAAATTTAAAGCCTAATAAAAAAAATCAAAATAATAAAAATAAAGAAGTAAACCCTAGCAACATGGATGGTTATGGTTTTGAAATTAATCGACAATAAATGGGTCCAACAATATGTTATATAAAAATTATAGATTAGCTATATTAATTTAACATTATTTAGATAAACAAATGAGAAAAATAATAAATTATAATATATACAATAAATACATGAGATTGATTTGGAATTTACTATATTTATAAATATGTTAAAATTAGAAAGTACTAATAGAAATTACTTATCTAAAACTTAGATCTGGTAGACTATGACATAGACCATGTGATAAACTACATAGGACTCTTTCATGTCACTATGAATTAGGAAAATGAATATGTTTCTTATTAGGACAAGGACATGTTATTTATAAATGGCTAAGAAGTGCTGGTGTCTATAAGGTGCCGATATGTAGTTGGGATTTTTCTCTTTGTGTGAATCATGATGGGTGTGCCTCTACTTATAGGTTGTATGTGATTGTGTACAAAATTTTAATATTATAAGGGAGTTATTTTGTTCCTTATTCTTCACTTAAAACCATAGATCAATAGATAATGAGAAAAAAATACAATAAAGTGTAAAAAGTGGTTAGGGGATGAGGTTGTGTTTGACCTTAACACCTCATGTGTTGAGCAATATGTTGGTTCTTAGTTATACACATCTTACCCTTAGCCTTGCCCACTTGAATTAAATGGAAAACAGAGATGAAAAGCCCAGTATTATGTCACTATATCTAGTGAAGGTTTCTGCATCAAGAATGTACTGAACAGAGAAAATGACTGAGAGGTAACGATAAAGGGTATGGTCAACTCACTACTACTTTTGGATCTACCAAAAACAAGGTGAGAGGACCTAATGGGTAGCTTGCTCACATGGAGAGATTCTACAATTCAACCTCCATGGTGATTTTTGACACAAGAGAACACAAATGTGACCAAGGAACAACCAAAAACTTTCACTCCACCTGGGAAGGATTGTCACAAGGAATGAACAAATTCACTAAATCATGTACAAGCTACTAAAAATAGATGGGAAATTGACTGCAACCCTCAATCTAAATAACTTTCAACAACATGGGTTGAATGGAAAAATTTAATGCTAGGTCTTTAAAGTTGAAAATGCAAACATGTGTTAAGTATGGAATATTTATGCATCTACAATCAAATAACACTTATAATATGCAAAGTGTGTATTATTTTTTGGGTAGGACAAGGTAAGATAGCTAAAACATTAAGGGTGGTGTGATAGTTGTTTTCAAATAGCAGGGTTTATTTCAACATACATAACATCACTTAGAGCAAAGATGCATAAAAATAACTTAAAATCTAAGGGGAATTACCAGGAGTAATTTACATTCATTGGTGCCAATACAATGCAAGAACCCAAAAATCCCTAAAACCTTGGAGCATATATTGCAAATAAAATTCCAAATACTTTTCCCTATAAAATTCATGAACCCATGGAGCCCTTAAGAGTTATTCAACAAAATATTTCCAAATATTTATGAAAAAATGGGTTTATAACCTATATCTATTCCCAAGGTAACAAAGATACATAACTACAAAACTAGATATCCAATCAACATAACATGTAAAACATCTCATTGCATTTCATTAATAAGAAAAAGTAAGAACCATGGGTATTTTCCATTATCTTGAAAGAAAATTTTACATACATTAATGTTTAAAAATGATAACATGGGGAAAAGCATTATGGATTTGATCTATGTTAGACATGGGAGACATATAAACATGCTCTCATAGCTTGCTAATGGTGTACAACTACAACCACCTTTGAAAGAGAGACAAAATGTACATAACAGTGATCTCAAAATTTAGAAAATCTTATACATGGAAATAAAAATGAATACCAACAACAACATTATAATAGAAGATAAGCCTGATATTCATACATTTTATCCACTTTTCAAATCTGTTAAGGTGGGGTGGCATTTTGAAAATTTTCAAAATATCCCTCCATGTTCTATCAAGATGATCCCAAATGGAATATACCCTTTACCACATCTAAAATCTTCACCCATTTACAAAAAAATTCATTCCTCTAATCACCTCTACAAGGAATGATGAGTGTTTACAAAAAATATTTTATTTCTTGGCTGGAGATGCCCTTTACATGATCTAGAAGGAGAATATTTGTGGTAGAGGACAAACAAACTTTATCCTCTTCTGCAACTACTTAGAGATGCCTTTGACCACTTGATAGCACAAGTGGAACCTTCTTGACATCTTCCCTTCTTCATATGCACTCCACATCCTTGGATGCTTGGGAAATCTTCTTTGGTGTGCCAAACCTTGGATTTGCAGACCTACAATTGCTCTCCCATGGAGGAGTTTGAGCAAGAAAAACATGAAAAAATTTAATAATCAGGTTTATTTTACCTTTTTACATTTTGACTCCAACTTACTTTTTCACATTTTTTCTTTTTCCACATTTTATTTTTGAAAATTTTTCTTTTTCAAATTTCTCTCCACATTTTAATGCGTAAATGCATTATATTTCAATTTTTTGACCTTTTGGGTAAATTTTGGTCACTTTTGCAAATTTGCAATTTTTCTCGCTTTGGGGAAATCTAGGTCCCATTTGTAATTTCAAAAATTGTGGAAATGTAATTCATAGTTGGAGTTCCCATGAGAAGTTCCCTTAGAGAA